>CM031234.1:817236989-817367047 GCA_018340775.1 Taxus wallichiana var. yunnanensis | reverse complement strand
AAGAAAGTGATGTTGATGTTTCGGTCATGGATATCCTTCCACTACACTAACCATAAACCCATAAAATTATCCTCAAGAAGAAATCGGATGATCATCTCAAAACAAATAAAGATCGGGTGATGTCTCAGACGGAGAGTGAGAAGGAATCCTACCTCTAGCTCTTTCAAAGGTACATACACCTATTCACTTTAGATTGCAAGGAACCTTCGTCAAGTAAGTTGGGGTAGAACATTCCCATTGAAATCGTAGATGGTGCTAAGGGTTTGAGAAGCAAAATGGCTATATGACAAAACGAATCCTAATTTTTCCAAGACTAGTAAAAAGAAGAAACAGATAAGTCACTGAAGCGTGTGATTCATATTTGTTGGTGGAGAATTCATGTAATGGCTTCTTTCCATCATGATCTCAATAAAAAAGAAATAGCCAAGCCACGCATTTGTGTAAGATTACAGGAAGCTCAATAAGGCAACAAAGAAGGATCATTACCCTCTTCCATTCTCGCATTAGGACCTTTGGACTTAAGTAGTCGGCTGTGAGAGTTATAGTTTTGGCTCAAGGATACAGCTTATACAACCAAGTTCGTGATAAAGCAGGAGAAAGATCAGCAAGATCACTGTCTCACCACTCCTGTGGGAATGTTTGCATTATAGAGTTATGCCTTTTTGGGTCAGGTAATGCTTTCGAAACGCTTCTAGCGTTTGATGAATAGCAGTTCAACCCCTACATTGGGAACTTCATCGAGTATTTCTCGGATGATTTTTTGCATCTATGGGAGCAAGTACTGGATCTCAACGCTGCACTGGATGGAGACATCATTTCAAAGGTTAGATGAAGCACAAGCCTCACTAAAACCCTACAAAGTGTGCTTCTTTGGATGTTCTAAAGGCGTGTTTGTTATGGCATGTTGTATCCAGAAGATGGTATTGGTAGATGCTGATTCGATAAAGTTTCAAAATCAAAGAGTTACCATTTCCTATGAATAGAAGTAAGTTGAGATCATTTTGAGGCCATGCTGGGTTACTATAGAAGGTTCATCAAGAATTTCTCAAAAGATTACACAGCCAATTAACCCATTCTTGAAGAAGGATGTTACTTATGAACCAAGAAATAAGGCACATGAAAGCTTTTTGAACAACTTCCAAGGAAGCCCTGGTGTCTTCAACTGCTTTAAAGAATCCAGATTGGAGCAAGCCATTCATTGTGTACACTGATGCCTCAGATGCAACACTAGGAAGTACTTTGAGCCAAAAGGATGAAAATGGGAATGAACATCCAATTTACTTTGGGAGCAGACAAATGAAAGAGCCGATGTTGAGGTAAATTATCTCAGGAATGTGAAAAAGAGGCTCTAGCTTATCATTTTTGCTACTAAGAAGTTTAGAAATTACTTGCTAGGGCAAAAATTTATAGTTGTAACGGATCATCGAGCTCAAAATATATTGTAAATAAGCCTAACCATCGGTAGGAGGGATAACAAGATGGATAATTTTGCTACGAAGAATTTGAATTTGATATTATGTGGACAGGCTAAGAAAGAAGCATGTCAATGCGGATGCACTCCCTCTCAGAGCCTATGATGGTTTTAGGATCATCTTGTGATGATGATGATTTTCCGTCTGCCGGCATTGTTATCCTTCGACACAATCCCTAGTGAATACATAGATATTTGGAATTATACGAATGAATTCAAGTTTCCTGATGGTGCCAATGCAAAGACTAAGAGAAGATTATCAAGCCAGGTCATCCATATTCTATTCTGCATGGAGTATTATTTTGAATAGGACACGATGGACAGATACAAGAGGGATTGGACGTGATCAAGGAAGGAGATGTTAGAAGAATTCCACAATGGTACATGTGGAGGAGCACTTCTGCGGACAACTTACAGCAAGAAGGATCTTCGATGCAAGTTATCAGCTAAGCCCACTCTTTTTAAAGATTGTTATAATTATTGTAAGACATGTGATATTTGTCAAACACATGGTAAAGCCGCTTAAGACTTCCTCGGCTCCATTATGTCCTATTCTTCCCCTTGGTCCCTTTGAAAAGTGGGGAATAGACATTAGAGGTCCACTTCCGACTACATCATGCCAAAATAAGTATATTGCTTAGTTGCCACAGATTATTTAACCAAGTGGGTTGAAGCTAGCCATTGAAAACAACTTCAATGGATGAAGTGGCAAGGGTTCATATATGAACGCATTGTCACTACCATGATTTGGTTGCCCATTAGAAATTGTAGCAGATCAAGGAAGCCACTTCATTAATGAGGTGGTAGAAGCCCTAGTCAATAAGTTTTCTATTAAGCACGGGGAAGGCAACAACATACAAGCCAAGCACAAATGGACAGGTGGAGCGAACAAATTTTGTGTTGTGTCAAATTCTAGCAAAGATGCATCCTTGCAGGTACATAAATGGGATAAAAGGATTCATGCAGCATTGTGGGCATATAGGGCAACATCAAAGTCAGTGCAACAGGATACTCCCATTTCAGTTGGCCTATGGCATTGATCCAGAGTTCTTCCTATTGAGTTTGATATTCCCCCTTTGTGAGAGTTATGAAAAATGAAAGGATGGATGAAAGTGATTCAATAAAAGAAAGGTTGGTACATCTTCATTTGCTAGGAGGAAATGAGGGAAATAGCAAAGGATACAAGCCATAAGAAGAAAATGAAGACGAAGGAATACTTTGATCAAAAGATCCGATGGTCTCCATTTCATGTGAATGACTTGGTTCTAGTATATGATTCCAGAGATACAAAAAAGAAGATACGAGAAAATTTCTTCCAGAAATGGATGGGGCCTACAAAATAAGCGAGCTTGTCGCATAGAAAATGGTACATACCGTGGAGGAATTGGATGGCACTCCCATTATGAAATGGGTCAACCACGACAAGTTGAAGATTTTCCAAGCACCGAATAGTCTACTTGGAGGGACGGAGTAGAAGCTTAGGAAGGGGGAAGATGTCGACACTCAAAATTTTCCTCCTGTAATTTCTATTTCATTAATGTATGTATTAGAAATAGGATGTTGTTAAGTATAATTAGTAGTAGTGTCGATAGAAGATAACGATGCCATCGATGCAGTCTCACTAATAATGTGAGTACTGAGTAATGCAGTCAAAAGTACAATAGGAATGTTGTAAAAAGTAAATATTTATTCGTAAGTGGTCCGTAATGTTAAAATGTCAAAGTTAGGGGTAATTAGAGAAGTAGGGTCTACATGATTAGGAATTAGAAATATTATATTGGTAATAAGGACAAGGAGTGAGGTCATAAATATTTTGTGTATTTTATTTGTAAAAAGTCTAAAAATGTGGAACCCATGTAAAATGATAAGGTTTATCTTATCTTAAAAGATAAGCTTACATGTACATGAGATAAGAGTTAAGGTATGGAATATGATTAGTCTGAGGAGTGGATTTCTTATCCTATCTTAGAGATAAGATGGATAATCACTGGAAGTTCTATAAATAGAGGCCACCCCCTCATTTAGCATAGAAAGAAGTAGTGAGAAATATTGTATGAGTAAGTGTGTAAAGGAAGCCATCATTTTAAAGGTGTGTTAAAGAAGCCATTAAGAGGTGTAATTGTAAAAGTTTCTCCCATAGTCTTGTGGAAGGCAAGTGAAGTCAATAACACTTGAAGTACCTCATGGGTGAGATTGTAACAATTTCATGTTAATATTATAATTTACTTTGATATTTCAGATTTATCATCATTCCTTCTTATCATAGTCTATGGTATTCTTGTGTTATGTTGTTGTTTTGTTTCCAGCATTACATCCACCAAACTAAAAGTCGTGCATTAGTAAATAATCATAGCACGAGGAGTTCCGGTGAAGAATTATCATAGTGTCGGATTGGTGATGACAGTCCGCAAATTTTCTGGGGATAAGTAATCCCCGGTAAAAATGCAGCCCAATAGTTCATTCATCTACAGGCCATCTAAAATAGTAAGCGGTCGTTATACCTCTAGTTGGGTGACAAAGACAGAGTCGCAACTAAAATAGCTTGTTGTAAATTGTATTCTCCATACACCCATACTTGCCACTATGCCTCTTTCATTTCCTAATAAGAAATCTAAAATCAAAATGAAGTAGACCATAAAGGCAATGCTTCACGAGGGAAAAAAGTGGGCCTAAAGGCGAGGGAATGATAGTTTAAGGACTACCCATGATTTAATGCTTCTAAGAAAGGAGAAGACTACTATATCGGTGAGAGGGGAAAAATAGACTAGGTACCTTTGTCCTTAAAGCTATTGAAGCAATGAGATGAAGGGTTTAGATCCCCAAATAATCTTAACAAGCTTGTGCTCCTCGGATGCGAAAAGATATAGAGTGAATCATTGATGGAAAGTCTTGATGGAGGCAAATTAGCACATGGCATGAATCCACTTGTCTCATCGAAGTATATTTATATGGAACCAAGTCTAAGATCATGGAACTTGTATTATGACAATGTAGGTCCATCTTCCTATTGACAATTTTTGCACAAAAAAATCAAATATGAGAAACTCAAATCTTCATTACGATGGATGGAATTAAAGAAGTGAACCTAAGCCAGGGGAGATCTTTCTTGGGTTTTAGAATATTCTTCTAATGATTAAATTAATTATTACATGAAATCTATAACTTTGCCATTGTTAGGTTACAAGGAAATATAACATATCACATAGTCTATAATTTCATAATTATCTTTCAAGAAAAGAACACAAATCCACCGTGTTAAGGACAGATGTGTAATGATTGGACGAGGGATTTAAAAATACATTGGGCTGTTTTAGATAAGTGTTAAGTTTTAAAAAGAATCTTGTAGGTGCCCATGTTACAAAATGCGAGGGTTCATTGACCTAAAGTTACAAGATGATTTTAAAGTTCTTTCATTCATGATTAAATATATTCAATTATGTTATTCGAGTTCAGAGTGGAAATATTGTTATACGAATCCATATACAAAGCTCCAAATGCAGAAATAAATATGCCAATTTGCACGAGGGCTTAATCAATGTTTTATTCAAAAGGAATTTAAATGGGACATACAAGCCATGGGATAACTCTAAAAAGTAAATTACAATCTTACTTAAAGTAAGAGGTACATATGCATGAAAAATAAAGTAAAGTGTTGAAAAAGAACCCACCATTACTTGGGTTTATTTCATATTTTGGTTGATGGATTTCTAGCTCCATCTTGCTCCATCTTCATCCTCTTCAGTAAATGGACACTATATACCTAAAAATAAGAAAATGTAGAATTGTCAATTTTGAGCTCGGAGGTTGCATCCATATTCCTATACTATCCAGATTTGTGCAAGTGGATCTCTAACATCGAGAGGTACTTAAATTCCAACATAAGGATCAAAGGAACAATTGATAAAATCATTATCTTTGTATGCAATATACATGACTTATTCACCTGAAGAAGGAGAGAGAAGAAAAGAAAAACTTGGATAAAAAGAGGCCAAAAATCATAATGTTGTTTATAACCAGATTTATCTAGGGTATGTTCGAGATACATGTAAGAAGAAAGAAGTGACACATTCTTAACTTGAATCGTGAAAAGTACATTTCCATTTTAATCAAAGTTTAAAGGATTAAGTTACCGAAATGAGATAAGATTACTCTGAAATAGAATGGAAAAGGAAATCTGAGAAATTTTTGAAAGGGCTTCACCATGTAAAATAGACATTTTACATCTTTCCATCATGTTATTTCAAAATAATACATGCTTGAAAGCTATAGATAAATCAAATAGTAATGCAGTAGATAATGCATGGTTTGACCTGAAGATAATATTCTTTAGAATTCAACTTCCAACAACAAGCCATAATTCAATAGATGAAGGATACAATTACCAAATCAAAAGAAAAGAAGTGTTCCAAGCAATCGAATACAATCCGAGAAAGAAAGGACGAAATTCACATTTACCTAGGTAGTGATTTTCCAAATTTCATCAATAAAGATTTAGAAATGCTTAAGTAATGCTCAAACATCAACTCAAGATTGATTATAAACAAACAAGTTGTATAAACATGGTTAAGAGCTCTGAGAAAGATGTATTGATGTAGCTATAGAAAACACAAGGTACATGAATGAGCATATCATGTTTGGTTGTTGAATCAAGATCAAATATAATAGAATTGCATGCCATGAGATAAGCATGAATACGAAACATCAATGACTTACATAGTCATGAAAATTATATTCTGAATTAAAAGTGAAGAAATAAAAATAGAGCTTATACAAAATCGAGTTGTAGATCAAGATGACCACTTCCAGAAGTAGCTACTACGGTGTAAAGTATGACAAGAACAAAAATAAATCAAGATGATACATCACTTTACAGTAGTACAAAGTGTAACTACAAGTTGAAAGGAGATATACCATCAAAAATACACCAACATATACGTTGGATAAGAATCATGTAATCAAGGTGGATCAACATAAAGTATTTACAACTCATAAAGACAAAGTCATAGCTTATGCTGCATCATGCGTAATAACAAAAGAAAAGGATGATGATATGGTAAGTATAGACAATGCAATTAAATTTAAAAGGCACAAATATGAGCTCAAGATGGAAAGGGTTTGAATATGGAGAATGAATGTATAAGATTGCAATAAAAAGGCATATTATTTCTCAAAATTCCAATTTCGAGAAAGTAGTCTCTGTTTCATTCACAGTTAAGAAGAAGGAGTATATCATTAATTATTTCAAGTAATACAACTCTTCATGAGATTTGCATGAAACGATAACTATCAAGATCAATTTAAAAGAAAAGTGGAACTATTTACAAGTACATTATTTAAAGGAATGGGAGTTGTATTTAGCATTTAGAAGATACAAGTTATCAAAGATTCGAGTATACATTATGTTTTATGCGTTATAAGCTATTAGCTTAAAAATGAAAGAATGCAATAAAATGTTCAAATATCATGGTTTAGAAAAATTAATAATGATTTTGATTATATTTTAGTCGAATAAGCATTTTTAGAAAGATAACTTATAATAAAATATTTCCATCAAACCATGACAATGAAAAGCCATTTCTTCCTTTAGATATTTTTGCAGATACAAACAAAAGGAAACACACAAATGAAAAAAAGCTCTCTAAGTTAGAAATTAGACTACATATTAAATGGAGTTTCATTAAATAAAGCCGAAATCACGGAATGTGGCATTGAAATAAAAAAGAGGCATCATAGTATAGCTTCATGGCATGAGGAAATATCAAACTGGGATTACGGAATGAAATTTAAAGGAACCCTCGAAAAGGAGAAGCATATACCTAGAAATATTCAGAAGGATAAGGAGAAGGATCTTCAAATCTTACTAGGAGAGTTCACGAGAAGATGAAATAAAAATATAACAATATTTACATTACTAAAATGAAAAAAATACAGTGTATGAGATCAAGAAATGGCTTATTTTTCATGACCTAGTATAATATTCTTCAAGATTTACAAAGAACTGAAGAGAGATAAACATGAACTCACTAGTTTGAGGAGGGGAACTTATTTTGAAACCCTCAAGAGACATCGCTTCATAAGCATCAAAAGATGAAATAAATACACGAATTACATTTCAAGCTTGAGAACATTTTCCTATTTAAAAACTAAGCTCGATGATAATAAATGTGATGACCATAGAATCTAATGAAAGTGTACATTGGTGTTTAGGAAGCGAGCTTGAAATTATAATCAACAATAGTAGTGAGCATCCATAACCAACTCATTCAACAAGATCTAATAGAGTAAAGAAAAGAAGACCTTTTAAACAAATGCCCATAACTAATTTTAAAATCGCAATTTCCGAAACAACAAAGCGAAGTAAGATTGAGACACATTACTGGAAGAAATTCACCCTTCTTTTCCCATAAAAAGTGAAAAAAGAATCAAAACATCTAAGTTACAGCACTCATAATCATAAAATAACTAGAAGAGCCAAAAATTTCATCATAGAAGTGCATTCAAAGATGAGGTAGAGTAGATATACATTTCCACAATGACTCAAAGATTGAATAAATCACAATGGAAAGCATTAAATGACACCTTAGAAAATATGTCACGAGAGAAGAAAATGGCATAGCGTCTTCACTTATTTTCATGCCGAAGATATATAAGGTCTCTACAGGATCATAACCAATCTCAAAAAATAAAATAATGGTGAAAATGAGTAAAACGTAGAGTTGTAGGAAGCTCAGAAGACTAAAAATGGTGGCACATTTTTTCCGAGGATTTTTCACATGAGAACAAGAACAAAAATGAAATTATCATTAGGGTTCGAGTAAATTTTACCACACGAACTCAAGAAATGAGTTAATGAAACTTAAGCACGATCAAAGAACCAACCCAAGAAAACCAACAAGCTATAGATCAACGGTTCAAGATCAACAGGGACACGAGATCATCAGCCAAGGATCAAATACAAAGTCACACAAATCCATAATCAATACAAATTCAAGATGCCGAGAGAAGACATCTTGGTGATATGAGCAAGTACGAGGAATCAACGGTACTCACAGTAATCTAAGATCAATCAGATTCATCAAATTACACACATGTCAAACTCCAGCAAAATCCTAATTCATCTAGAGTTAGGTTAAGTTGGAACACCTAACACAAAATCCCTGCACAAATAACTCTTATGCCTCCCCACAGCTCTTATGCCTCCCAATAAAGATCCCCTAGTATTCTCCTACACCATTAGGGCACGATACCCAACCAACCAACAAACATACCAAACACTCAAAACAACATTCACATATGCATAAAATAAAAAAGAACACATAAGTTTAAAAAGTCAAGCTCCTACCTCTCCATGATAGAGCACTCGATCAAAAGGTCAACAATAAGCTTCTTCAAATCCAAATAGTCCCAAAGCACCAACAAACCACAAGCATCTCAAAATCATCTAACTCTCTCCTAATGAAAGAGCACTAATCCAACATGAAGTAACCCCAAAACAACAAAAGAATTCAAATAAATAGAAAAGGGAGAGAGGAGGATGAGGTGGATCCATATAGGATGCCATATCACTCATTATTAACTCCACCTCACAAGTCAACTTCAAACTCCAAAGAATAATTAATAAGTGGGTGAATAAATGACATTTACTTACACGAACAATCCAAGCCCACAACCCTTAAGGACAAAAATTAATTTACATGTAAGAAGGCACAAGTAAAACTTACAACTTGTCTTCCCAAAATATATCAAAAGGCCTAATTTTGACTCCCAACCCATAGGTAGGGTTGGTGTAACAATTTAAGAGGTGTGGGACAAGTTTAACTTGTCCCACAAGCCTCCAAAATCAGCCCCTAAGGATAAATCCGAATTTCAAAAGGAAGGTGGAGTGTTTCACACTCAAAGCTACTTACACATAACTTACAACACATAATCCAAGAGCCATTAGCTCTAATAAATGCATTCTTTTGACCCATTTTAATTTATTTAACAACATGATTACTCACTAATCTAGACACAAATAAAATAAATAATAAAGGGGAAAATACATCACTAAAATCCACATACTAAAATTTAAACAAAAGAAACTAAATAAAAGAATACACATAACCCCTTGGTCACATTTAAAGGTGATCCCCCATGGTAACCCCAACAACAAACCAAACAAACACACAAAAAATTAACGCGTTGTTATGGTGACCCTTGTTTAATTCATCTAGGATTCCAATGTGGTTGGTCTCAATCCCCGATGTTTGTTGTGACATGTTACACCGCAAACAAAAATACACCTTTGGCCTTGTGGTGCATCAAATCATCGAAATAAATATCAATAAAACTCAAAGTCATCTATATTAAAATCAAAACATCATGAAGAAAGTAACGAAATCATTTATAATTTCATAATAACCATATGATCATAAAATTAGTTCAATTATCTAGGTCTACTCAATATGATGAAATAACACATGTCCAAACACACACACACACACACACACACACACACACACACACACACACACACACACACACACACACAACCATTTCAATCAACATATCAACATCAATATAAAATATCTACAATAATCCACATCCGTCATATATGAATCGAAATCGATAATATTCCAATATCTCTAACGTCTAACATCATACCATATAAAAATCTAAAATAACATCAATAAGTATAGTTATCAGTATCATAATCAATAAAAAAGGTGTTGGAGGGAAGTGGGAACTACATCCCCCTCCCCTTAGAATCAACTTCCTCCTAGAAGTCACTGGAATAGGTGTGGAAACTGAAATCGTAGCAAAGTAGCATCCTCCCATATAGCCGCAGTCTCATCATATATGTCCCATTGCACTCAAACCTGGTCAATATTTCTACCTTGAAGGCCCAGGGTCTTGTGCTCTATAATGCGGATAGGCTCCACCATCACCTTCCCTTGATCCTGCACCTGTAATGAGGTCCAATCTAGCACATGAGAAGGGTATGCAATATATCTCCTAAGTACTAAAACATGAAACACATCATGGATGCGAGACAAGCTAGGTGGCAATGCTAGATGGTAGGTCAAAGGACCAATAGAATCCAAGATCTTAAAGGTCTCCATGAATCTAGGAGATAACTTAGAACCTTTTTTGTAATGGATAGAGATATTATGTGGCCTCACACAAAGGAAAACCTTCAAGCTCACATCAAAACTATAATTCGGTCTTATGTTGATCTGCATACTTCTTCTCTATGTCCTTTGCCTCCTATAGTATCTATCCTAATCATAACGATATGCTGCTCCATGTCGTGCAATAAAGTTGGCCCAAGAGAAACCATTTCCTCTAACCTGTCTTAACTAAGAGGTGTCTTGCACTCTCTACCATATAGTTCCTAGAAAGGGGCCATGCCTATCGAACTCTGAAAACTATTATTGTAGGAAAACTCCACCAAGTACATATACTCCTCCCATCTCGAAGCTGGTCATCCATAACATACATCCTAAGCATGTCCTCTAAGATCCAATTCACCTACTCAGTCTATCCATCTATCTCAGGGTGATACGCCATGCTGAAATTGATCTTCGTCCCGAGGGCATGCTGCATGGTAGTCCAAAAGTGGGAAGTATATAGAGGATAGTGGTCACAGATGATCTTCCACAGAATCCTGTGCAATCTAAAAATATCATCACGGATATACCAATGCCACTCCATTGTGTATAGGTGGTCTTCATCGGAGAAAAATGATCCACTTTCATCAATTTATCCACCATGACCATGATAGCGTTGTGGTGGAATCTCGACATCGGTAGCCCAATAATGAAGTCCATAGAAATGGTGTCCCATTTCCATTCGAGAATAGCATGAGGAAAGAGAATGCAGCTAGATGATGATGCTTATTTGTCACTTTATGAAACTCTAAACATCATTACACAAATTGAGCCACATCTCTACGAAGTCCCCTCAGTGATACAAGTTGTCTCAAAATAGCGTGCATCTTCTTCACCCGAGATGGGCTGAATAGGGTGCACAATTTTCCTTTGTCGAATGTCTTGCCTTAATCCTCCATCTTTGGGAACATAAATCTAGCCTTTGTTCCTAAGGAGGCCATCTGCCTCTAAAGAAAAACCATTGAACTTCCCCTCAAGGGGTCTCTGAGACTCAATCTCTTCTCTAGCTGTAATGTAGAAGTGGTTGTGAGAAAGCCGCTATAGAATCTTGCTCCACAAATATGTGTACACCGCAATGGCCATAACCACATGTCTTTGTCTACTAAGAGCATATCTACAACCACATTCTCATTCCATTTCACATGATCTATCTCCATTTTGTACTCACAAATAAACTCCATCCAACACCGTATGTTGATGAGTGTTGAGATTTGTCACGAGTGAAGAGGTGGAAAAGACTCAAGTGATCGATCTGAGTGTGAATCTCGGCGACAGGAAGGAAGTGTCTCCATAGAACCAGGCGTGCACAACTACTACAAGCTAAAGATCATGAGTTGGATAATTGAGCTCATAATCTTTGAGTTTGTGAGACTCAAAAGAAACTACTTTACCCTCCTGCATCAACACACCTCCAACTCCTGCCAAAGAAGCATCCGTGCATACGAAAAACTCACCTTGCGGATCTGGCACTACAAGAATAGGTTTATCATGAGGCATCCCTTGATTTCCTAAAGGCCTTGCTCACATCTGTTTAACAAAAAAAACTTCTTCCTTTTGCTAAAGGGAAGTGATGTGAGTGCGCAACCCGAGAGAAGTCTTAAAAAAATCTCTGTAATATCTTCCAAGCCCATGAAGCTGCCCACCTCTATCACACTAGTGGGTGCGGGCCAGTCCCATAATAGCTCAAATAATGGAATGATTGACTATGATACCTTCCCCAAAAATGATGTTTCCCAAATATTACACCTTTGTCTCGAAAGAACGCACACTTCTCTAGGTTCCCGTAAAGCCGTTGCTCATGATGACATTGAAGAACGTAATGAAGGTGATGTTGGCATCCAAATTGATTCTCCCTTGGAAATTGAGTAGCATCAAAGATTTATCAAGACAACGAGAGATAGAAAAATCATATTATGAGTCATTTTTGTAGCGAGGGAGGGATTTTTCAGACTCTTTGTCACTCTAGGCATCAGAGAAATGGATAGCACCTTCATTAAGGATTTGATCTATCCTCACTACTTTAGGTCATGCCTTTTGACCAGGGTGAGAGGAACCGTTTTGTAACCTTTTTTGGTGAACGAGAATGAAGATATCATTCTTTGCAAAAATTTTAAAGGACACACGGTGAAAATATGATCAATGCACCACAATTTAACTCTCACAAGTTGTCACTTCTAAAGAATGGTGATATTTTCTAAATAGGGTTAAAATTACTAGAGACATTATGGAATCTTGATTGCTTCTACATATTTTGGAAGTATAATTTATACGTTTATGGACATACAGGGAAAATAGGGGTAGTTCAGGTGGGATTCATTATTTTTTTGAATACTTTTGGTGGGATATTAAGCAGGATAAAATTGATTATGCGATATATTTGATAACCTTCACAACAATTGGAATACTAAATGTCAAAAAGTCTCATAATAGATAAAATATTCCTTCAACTTGAGAAGGTGTGCATAAATGGAGGCCCAAATTTGCATGCTATCACACAATCTCCAAGAATTTAACATGAAGGCTCAAGCTAAAGACTTAATTAAACATTAAGACCCCTAGTTCCTCATGCCTAAGATACACTAAAAGGCTTATAGAAAATCTTTATGAACAAAATGACAATAAAGTGATTATAAATTATCTATCTCATTACGGGATGAAGGATCTTCTCGTAATGAAATTGAAAATGCCACAAAACTATCATAGGGATGAGATCTTGTGTGATTTGGAGGGATTTTAACACAATATTGCAATAGGAACAAGAAAAATACTTGCAGAAAGTTTTAAATAAAGTAGACACAAATTTTCCAAAATTAACATAGATTAATTTGAAGTTGATAAGATTCATCGGTAGGGAAAGTTTATTTGAACAATCTCGAGCTTGTCAATGTTTGTACACTCGTAACCAACTTGATGTGATTAAAATCTAAAACATGGGAAATTAACGGGTTTCTCATATTAGTCTCTCGGAAGATGGGCTTTCTCAAATTTTCTCATAAGATTTCAACCCCGACCCTCTGCAAGAGTATTCTCATTGCATTTATACATTTTCACTCACTCACTCATCCCAAAGTTTCCCCCAAAAATAAGAATATTCGAGGAAACTTTGGTTTTTACCAATTTGTCTCAAGAAGTGACGTTTAACAAATTTACACCTGCACTTACAGGTGGAAAAATCATGAGGCTGATCACATTTCTCGGACCCTTGACTAATGACTAGGATACCATGCCACAACCTGTTTGTGATCCTTATAATCATTTTTTTATTACTGTCATGTGATAAATTCCCGTTTTAATAATTTTCTGGTGGCTCTGTATAGCTAGATTTGATAGGAAATCCTTTTCAACCTCGAGGCAACACATTTTTCATCCTTTTACTCCTCATTTCACCCTTTTCCCATTCTTTCCTCTACAACTCTGCTCTACATCCAACTTCTCTAGTAATTCACATTTTTGCAAGTGCTTGAGTAATTCTAACTTCAAAATATCAACCTTAACAATCCTTGGACTCACAAATTTAAGCTTTAAATCCATTCAATTGCACTTTCTAGACAAAAATGAAAAGGGGATTTAACAAAATATGATGGAAAATAATGCGTATTGGCATCTCTAGGAGTCTTGGAGCAAAAATGGCAGTAAAATTGGATGTAATGCACAATAACCATTGATTCTTCCTCTTCTGAGCATTAGATTAGAGCCATCCATGTGTTTCTTTGGGGAAACTACAAAGGAGAAGTACAGAGGCAAGTTTCCAAAAAAACGTGGACCTTCCATGTGCCTTGTGCCTAAGAAAATCACCCTTTGTCCTTTGAAAAGTCTCAGTATAAAAAGGAGTTGAAGCCTCCACGTGTCTCAATGGCACACTTTTGATATGGTGCCCAAAAGTAGAGACCCCAAACAAGCACGGGCTCACCACGTGTCTCAAGTATGGTAGAGTTGTTGAAAAATTTTAAGGACCAGTGGAAGGCGCCATGTGTCTAGGGTCCGAGACAATTTTCCTTGGCCGTTGAAAATTCCAAGCAAGGGCAGAGTGAGTGGAAACTTCCATGTGTCCCCATGGTGCTCTTTCAAAAATAAAATTTAGGGGTAGGTCCCCAAATAGGCACGGGCCCTCCACGTGTCCCAGGCCTTAGAAATTTGCTTGAAAAGTTTAAGTATAAAGAGGAGCCAACGGAAGCCTCCATGTGTCTCCTTAGCGTAACTTTGAGATGGTGCCCAAAAGTGGAGACCCTAAACAAGTGCGGGTTTAACATGTGTCTCCTTAGCGCAACTACTAAGGTAGGAACCCAGAATCAAATCCTCAAATTAGTGTTGTCCCTCCATGTTTCCATGGTTTGATGAAGCTGCACCAACCACATGAAAAAAAATTTAAGTCGGTGGAGGGCTAGTGGAAACCTCCATGTGTCTCCCTGGCGCAACTCCAAAGGTGAAACCAAGAGGTTAATTTTTAGATGAGCATAGGCCCTCCATGTGGACAAGACTTGAGTTGAAGTGGGCATTAGAGTTTCAAAGTGCCCTATCGAGACACATCTAATCAGAAAGGACCACGTTTCCACAGATGTTGAGATATAAATTGTCGGGGAAAACTCAACCGTCAAACCTTAGTAAAATGCGGGGGAAATCAACATTTGTGCTCGGAAATGAATTTTTCTGTAAGGACAAAGAGTTTTGAAATGATATAAGGCCCAAATGTTATCCACAAAGCCGCATACAATTAGAAAAGACCACATTTCTACATATATTGGGACAAAAATTGACAAGGAAAACAAAATGTGTCGAGAAAAAATAGAAGGAAGGGAAAAACCCGAGTACTGAGTTTAATCCCAAGTTACAAATTCTTTCACATGGATAGAGGAATGGAAAAAAAAATTTGGACTTAAAGTGATCCTCGACCAAAGGAAGGGACTGATCATGGCAACCAAATGAAGGACAGAGCTTTCACGCATCAATATGGGGAGATAGAAAATACGACAGAGCCCACAAACTGAATAATTTCAAGGGAAAATGAGGTGAGATCTAATTAAGCACCAATGTTAGCTCTAACTCTGGGGATGGGCACTCCTGTGAGTGTTATGATAACAAATAAAAGACCAAGTGCCAAAAATAAACAATTAGGCAATGAAGTCAAAGAACAAGCTTGTAGAGAAGAACAATAACAACCAACTCCTCCAAGGACAAACTGATAACTAACAAAATGGTCACCAAGGACCAGGATGAAACAAAACAAAAAAACATGAAAGCGTATAGAAAGAAACCAAAATACTATACACTATACAATGGTGTATACCTTGATTATGAAAATCAATCAAGGAAATGTTTCAAATTCTGTCATTAATAGGTAACTCAAGTAATTCCCCATGTAAGTATTTTAAGAAGAAGGTATGTTCACCAATTTGAATGTCAATTGAATAAGGAACCATGCACAATGCATCAAACTTTCCATGTTTTCCCTTATCCTCGTGCCTGCTTTATCCCACAATAGCACAAGATATTCCACACTGAAAGATCTTGGATTCACCTTCTTATTGAACAACTTCTTCAATTTCTCTCTGAATTTTACATGCCTCTGATGGGATGCCCTTATTTCTTCATCTAACTCAACAATCAAATTGATGCAAGCATCATAGGGACTTACCTCTTGATCTTCCAGTTGTTGAAGAAATTGAAATGAAGACAATTGCATATGCAGGGGCAGTAAAGATTGAGTTCCATACACCAACTCAAATGGGATTTTTCCAGTAGCTCATTTAATAGTGATTCAATTATCCCAAACAACAAACTTCAACTACTCACCCCACTTCCTTTTGTTCAACTCCAAAGTTCTTCTAATTATCTTCAACAAGTTTTTATTGCTGGACTTTGCTTGTCCATTTCCTTAGGGATTATAATTAGAAGCATATGTCAAATCGATCCCATATTCATGGCACATGGCCACCAAAAGTTTATCCTAAAAGATCATGGCATTATCAACAACTATTTTGGCATGCACTCCAAACCTGTAAATGATATGATTTAGAATGAAATCCATGACAATTTGGTGAGTTGCTTTCTTGGTGGGGATTGCCTCAACCCACTTGGTGAAGTAATTAGTGGGTACTACAATCCACTTATGGCCAACACTTGAAGGATCTAAAATCTCACAAATGAATTCCATTCCCCATTGCCTAAGGGCTTCAATTGATACAGGCTGCAAAGGAAGGGATCTTGAAGCTTTCAGTCTTCCGGAAAAGTGTTGGCAACTTTAACACTTTCTTACCAAAAGAGTTGTATCTTTGAAAATAGTTGGCCACCAATAACCAATCCTTAAGATTTTATGATTTGTGAATCTTCTATCAAAATTCCCCCCCCCACCCCAAACTCCTCCATGGAGATAAAAAAATTTCATCTTGATAATGCATATTAAGAGAACTCCCTCGAGGTTCTTCCAAGCTAACCCAAAATCAGCAATGACATATTTTGGGAAGCTAACTGAAGTGCTATTTTTTTATTCTTGCTCAAATTTTCAGAGGCACCGTAGATGTTTGGGATAAAAAGATGTCCTTGTACCATTCAGAGTTTATCATTTTTAAGGACATTCAACCTTTCTTCTTGACATCATTTACCGCAATTGTTTGTAGATTGCTCTCCGCCATAAGTTTTGCTAGGCCCAAACCTATGACTAATTTTTTGTTTGGATATCCATATCATACTCTTGCAATTTGTTTACCCATCGGCATATTTTTCTTGAAACCTCCATTTCTGATAGGATATCTTTTACCATGGTATGGGGAACATAAGAAATGAATTTGGAACTCAGAATATATGGCCTGAAGACCTTTGTTTCTTTTACCAAAGAAAATTCCTTCTTCTCCATGATAGTATACTTTAGCTCAACTCCTTGTAATGCCTTACTGAAAAAGGCAATTGGTCTTTCAGCTCCCTCATCATCCTTCTGCAACAACACAGATGCAATAGTACTTTCTGAAGCAAAAGAAAACATTTGGAAAGCCTTCTTATAATCTGGAGCTGCTAAAATAGGGGCATTATTTAATGCTTCTTTGATCCCAACAAAATATTGAATAGCTGCTTCTTCCCATTTGATAATTTGATCTTTCTTTAGCATGCTAGTTATTGGGATAGTTATTTCAACAAAGTTGGAGATAAATCTCCTAATAAAATTAATCTTCCCAAAAAAGATTGAATTCCCTTCTTGGTTCTTGGAATAGGGACTTTACTGATGGCTTCTACCCTTTCAGGATCAATCATGACCCCTTCCTTTGACTGACAATGTTCCTAAGAAGCTTTACTTTGAAATCAAAATGGCACTTCTTGGGATTTAGTGAAATACCATACTCCTCGCATCTTAACAACATTTTTATAAGTGTTGTAGGTGGTCACTCCTTACGAGAAAAAGTCACATCATCTCGATATACAACAATGAAATCATTAATATAGCAGGAGAAACATACATCCATTGCTCTTTGGAAAGTGGCTCCAACATTCATTAGAGAAAAAAGGCATTCGACATATACATATGTTCCCAAGGAGTGGTAAAGGTGAGTCTTGATTCGCTCGATTCCTTCACAACTACCGGTTATATCAAGAAAAACCATCCAAGGTGGATGAAAATTATGAACCAAGTAACCAATTGTAACATATTGTCCATATTTTGGCAGAGGGTAGTTATCCTTCATTGATGCTCTATTCAAGTTTCTAAAGTCCACACATGGCCTTATATCTCTATTCTTCTTTCTGACAGGTACCAAGTTTACAACCCATGATGAGTACCTTGTGGGCTATATGATTCCTCCATCCCTCAATTTTTTCAATTCTTTGTGCATCTTCAGGGAAATGAGTGGATTGATTGGCCTCTGTTTCTACCTAAATGGCTTGGCAGAAGCTTCCAAGGGAATTTTGTGCTAGAAAAGATGCTCTTTGTATGCATTCAATTAAGAATAAGACCATGCTAAGTAGTTTTGGTATTTCTTAAACAATTGGACATATGACTACTTTTCTTCCTTGCTCAGATTGCTACCTAGCCAAATCTTATGTGGTTTATCCTTTTTGCCTAGGTCTTTCTCTTCAACATCAAGGTGACATGTGTCTGTTGACAATGCAATCAACATTATCAAAGTTTGATTCAAGTGCTACCAAACCTATGGGAATAGTATTAGTCTTCAACTGAATGATATATTTTCCAAATAAAGTCTCCTTTACATCATCCACACAAACCATTGGATCCCAATCTATACGTTGATCAAGAAATTCTCCTTGGTTATAAAAAAACCTTTACACATGGCCATCATCTTAGAACACTTGCTAGTGTTTAACATTGTCGAGAACAGTTACCTAGTCAATAGCTCAATGTTATACTCACAATAGGGGGATACAGTACAATTTTCAAATTTGGACCCCAATACCGCCAATTTTTCTGGTAGAGTATTCTACTTCCTATCGTGATGTATTATATTGAAGGATTCAAACATTTCAATCAAATCCTAGACCGCACGCTTATACTGCTTCATTCTCGATTTTTTGTTGCATCTTGTTTTCTAACCTTCTTGACAATTAGCTCTAAGTCTCCTTTAACATTGATGTCTCTAATACCATATTTCCAAGCAATTCTTAAACCCAACAACAATGCTTCATATTCATAAATATTGTTAGTGGACTCAAAGTTGAGTTTAAAAGAAAAAAACTCTTCCGGCCTGGATATATTAAAAACAATACCAGCACGATTTCCAAATTTAGAGCAAGCCCCATCAAACAACAAATTCCAAGGAGAACCTACTTGATTAAGAGACTTGCATTGATCAATTTTGTGCTCTTTACCATCAACAAATCCAAAAATTTATCTACATCATGTATTAGTGTATAACACTTCATAGGAAGCATTATTTGGATCTTCAATGAGATGTAGCATCTTATTTTCACCATACAACTTTACAAGGATGACCTCATTAGGTATAGTGTAAAAATACATATCCATTTTCACACTACCAACCACACTAGCAGCTCATTTTCTTGATAACAACATTCTTCATTTGGTAGTGCAATCAACAATAACAACATCTATTTTTAAGTTCTTGCTCGGGTAGGTCTGCGCTTTGCACTATCAAACCCTTGACACATCCAACCACCTGGAACCTCTCTGGAATCCATGGTAGTGCACTTCCCATTATATATTTTCACTTTGATATCTAATTCATTCATGACCTTAAGAGGCATAACATTGCAAGATGCTCTAGAATCAAACATACAGTTGTGTAACAACTTGTCCCTAATAATCGAGTAGTGAAAAATGGATCTACATTCATTGGACTCAACCAGGATGTTCCCAAATATAATTGGTGGCTCACCCGAGTTCTTCCTGCACTTGGGGTTTTTCCAACTCTGTAATGGTAGGAGGAATCTCAACATTGTTTACATTTTTTCCTTGGGTAATATTTTCTTCTTTCAATCCCAAATACTCAAAGACCCTTTTCTTGTGCTCAGGTATCCTAAGCAGCTCAAAAATTGGAATAGAAATATTGATCTGAATCAATACTTGGGAAATGTCATAAGGAACGTATTTGCGAAAGGAAGCATTTTGAGGAAGACTAAGAAACTCATCGATAGGAAAGGATTTTTCATGGTCCGAGTATGGGTAAGGGATACTAGTTTGCTTGGGGACACAAGGCTTTTTCCAAATGTATCTTTCTTAGGATTTTTTTTTTTTTGAGATATTGGTGAGAACTAGAGTTTTTGGTTTGTTCTAATGCCGTGCCCCTTTGACAACTTTACTCCTAGTATTATATTCCTTTTCATGGCCAACTACAACATTCATTAACAACTACCTATCTTCCTCAGAAGGGATTCCTCCATCATACTTTTTAATCATTAATGCCCTTAAGTATTCAAAATCATTATTAGGAAATTCAAAATCTTGTACCATATCTATTTCAAAAGTATGAGAGGGAGGAAGGGGTAATACTCGGTGGATGCAATCCCAAAATTTGCAGTAGTTCTAGCACTGATTAATTTAGTCAAAGTTTCTCCTTGCTGTGAGCTTGTAGAGAACCCCATCATGCACACATCATCATCATTGTCATCATCAGCTTCCTCAAATTCTTTATCTTCATCACATGGGGCATGTGGAAAGAAACATCTGTCACACCACTCAATTTCATTAGCTTCTTCCACAACATAAACTATGAAAACTAAAGGATCATGCACCAATTTGTTTTCCTTGGGTTGGGGTTGTCATTTCATGATCCATGCAATTTGTTTGCCTATCATCATCATATCTCCGATCATCCGTAGGAGGATTTACAAATATTTCTTGACCTTGTGCTTTATGATGACCTTAGGAATCTTGTCCTATCCCTTCTCTGCTCTAGATATTTTATAGGATATTTCCTTAAAGCTACGACAAAATTTTTACAACTTCCTCTAGATCCAAAAATTTACTTGATTTGAATCTTCTCTAGATTGATTAGCTTGATGCCTTCTCTCATAGGAGGTTTACCAATTTCCTTGATGTTATTCTCAATCTGCAAATCCATGGTGAAGGTCTGCCTCAATGTTGTTGGGTTCTTATCCCTCAAATAATAAAACCTTCTTCTCAAAAGCATCGAGTACTTTATTAAAAAAGAAACATCACTTGGCCTAAGGATCATTGGTAGCCTATTCAAGGTCTTATTGAACCTTGTATTGAAGTCATGAAAAACCTCATTAGGATTCTTTTTTATATTTTCAAATTCGATAAAAGAAACTTAGGTTCTGTTTTATCTCCATACTTCAATCTAAAATCATTCTTCATTTTCGTCCATGAATCAATGCGAGTTATCTCTGACAAATATTTATACCAATCCCGCGCATCCTCCTCTACAAGTATGAATAAACAAATTTATGTACACATCCTCAAATTCAATCTTGAATTCATCCATCATATTAAAAAAATCTTTAAGTGTTGATCACTAGTAATAGCATTATTTTCATGAAATTTAGGCTAGTCTATTTCTAACATCTGGGGCACAACATTTAGATATCCAACCATACCTCTGAAATCTATCAAAGCACCAAAAGTGTTCACATATAAACAGAAGTCTCGAGTGGGGGGCTGGGCCATAATGCTTTGGGAGGTGATATTACGGAGAAATAGAATGATGGGGAGTGAGGGGTCGTGGGGCTTATGAATGCAATTCTCAAAATGAATTTTCTCTAACAAATCTATTTCTTGGAAGATTCTATCACTTTGGAGAACACAAGGACATAATGAGAAGTAAATTTTTCACATACAAAAGAAGGGCCCTCTCCAGATGGAGAATTTAGATCTACAAAAATACTACTTGATTTAGAAGCACTTGAGGAATTATGGCAATCTTCAATGACAGGATAATAATTTTCCACAATTGATAAATCTTTTCTTGATTTCTGATCCCCAATAACTTTCTAGATTCTTCTTCCTTCAGAATTTGTCTTTCCCATCTCTAGAAACAACCTTCTAGTAGGGTCTTTAACGAATAAATACCTTCTTCCTTCCAACTTTGTAGAGATTAGTGATAAATTTCAATTGATAGAGGTTAAGACACTGGCATTTATCAAAAGTTAATTCAAAACGGAGTCGCCACTAAGGATTTTCACCTTAGTTGTGCAAATGCACTAAAATTGGTTTGTCAAATGTATGTCCACACTATATTCATGTAAATATTCATAGATCTGACCTTACTTTACCCATATTTAACATTGATGATGTAAAATTAGTGGAAAAATCAAAATAATCTGGAAATATTGCACGCAAATCTTACAACTTTGCTTGATTCTTACAAATTTGGACATAGGATGACGTTTCAACAACGTATTTGCACTTTAAAATTTGTAAGAAGCATTTACCAAGGTCTATATGCGTTGTTGATGGTGTTCAAAATTTTCACACACCTTCATGTCCCCAACAACGACACCATTAAGGTGTTGTTGCCGCACAAATAAATCTCAGAGCTCAAATAATCCCCAACAACGGCGCCATTCTGGTGTTGGTATCCAAATTGATTTTCCTTGGAAACCAAGCAACATCAAAAATTTAGTAAGAAAATGAGAGACAGAAAAATCATATTATGAGTCATTTTGTAGCCGAGGGGATTCATCTGACTCTTTGTCACTCGAGCATCAGAGAAATGGATAGCACCTTCATTAAGGATTTGATCTATCCTCACTGCTTTAGGTCGTGCCTTTCGACCAAGGTGAGAGGACCCATTTTGTAACCTCTTTCGGTGAAGGATAATGAAGATATCCTTCTTTGCACAAATTTGAAAGGATACCTTGAGAAAATATGATCAATGCACCACAATTTAACTCTCATGAGTTGTCACTTCTAAAGAATGATGATATTTTCTAAACAAGGTTAAGGTTACTAGAGACATTATGGAATCCTGATTTCTTTTACATATTTTGGCAGTAGAATTTATACATTTGTGGACATATAAGGAAAACAGGGGTAGTTCAGGTGGGATTCATTGTTTTTTGAATAATTTTGGTGGGAGATTAAGTAGGATAAAATTGATTATGCCAGATCTTTGAGAACCTTCACAATAATTGCAATACTAAATGAGAGAAAGCTTCAGAATAGCTAAAATATTCCTTCACCCAAAAGGTGTGCATCAATCGAGGCCCAAATTTACACGGTTTAACACAATCTCCAATAATTTAACATGAAATCTCAAGCTAAAGACTTAATTAAACATTAAGACCCCTGGTTCCTCACGCCTAAGATACACTCGCAGAGGCTTATAGATAATCTTTATAAACAAAATGCGGTAAAAGTTATTTTAAATTTTCTATCTCATTACAGATGAAGGCTCTTGTCGTAATGAAATTACAAATGCCACTAAACTATCACAGGGATGAGATCCTATGTGATTTAGAGGGATTTTAACACAAGATTGCAATAGGAATAAGAAAAACTACTTGCAGATATTCTGAAATAAAGAAGACACAAATTTTCCCAAGATTAACACAAAGTAATTTGAAGTTGATTAGATTCATCAACAGGGAAGGTTTCTTTGAACAGTCTCAAATCTTGGCAATTTCTTTCCACTTACAACCAACTTGACATGATTGGAATCTAAAACAAAAAATTAATAGGTTTCTTAGATTGGTCTCTCGGGAAGATGGTCTTTCTCAAATTTTCTCATAAGATTTCAACCCCGAATTTTCAGTAAGAGTATTCTCATTGCATTTATACATGTCACTCGCTCACTCATCCAAAAGTTTCCCCCAAAATAAGAATATTCGAGGAAAATTTGTTTTTACTAATTTGTCTCAAAAAGTAACGTTTAACAAATTTACACCCGCACTTACCAGTGGACAAATCATGAACGATCACATTTCTCGGACCCTTGACTAATGACTAGGATACCATGCCACAAACTGTTAGTTTGAAAGTCATTATAATCCTTTTCTCCCTTGAGGAAACACATTTTCATCCCTTCGTGCCTCGCATCCTTCATCATTTCACCCTTTTCCCATTCTTTCCTCTCCGTAACTCTACTCTGTGTCCAAAACTTCTCTAGTAATTCATGTATTTACAAGTGTGGGAGCGATTCCAAATTCAAAATATCAACCTTAACAATCCTTTGACTCACAAATTTAAGCTTAAAATCCATTCAATTACACTTTGCAGACAAAAAAGACAAGGGGATTTATCAAAAAATGATGGAAAATAATGCATATTGGCATCTCCAAGAGTCTTGGAGCCAAAATGGTAGCAAAATTGGATGTAATTCACAACAACCATTAATTATTCCCCTTCTCGGCTTTATATTAGATTCATTCACATGTTTCCTTGGTGAAACTACAAAGGATAAGTACAGAGGCAAGTTTCCAAACAAGCACGGGCCTTCCACGTGCCATGGGCCCAAGAAAATCTCCCTTTGGCCTTTGAAAAGTCTCAGTATAAAAGGAGCGAGTGGAAGCCTCTATGTGTCTCAATGACGCACTTTTGATATGGTGCCCAAAAGCGGAGACCCAAACAAGTGCGTGCTCACCACATGTCTCAATCCGATAGAGTTGTTGAAAAATTTTAAGGACCAATGGAAAGCACCATGTGTCTAGGGTTCGAGAAAATTTTCCTTGGTCGTTGAAAATTCCAAGCAAGGGAAGAGTGAGTGGAAACTTCCACGTGTCCCCATGGTGCTCTTTCAACAATAAAATTCAGGGGCAAGTCCCCAAATAGAACAGGGCCCTCCATTTGTCCCAAGCCTTAGAAATTTTCTTGAAAAGGTTAAGTATAAAGAGGATCCAGAGGAAGCCTCCACGTGTCTCCCGAGCACAACTTTGAGATGGTTCCAAAAAGCAAAGACCCTAAACAAGCGGGCTTAACATGTGTCTCATTGGCACTTCTCTAAGGTAGGGAGCTAGAGGTGGATCCTCAAATGATCATCGGCCCTCCATGTGTCCATGGTCTAATGAAGCTGCACCGACCGTATGAAAAAATGTCAAAATCTGGGTAGGGCCAACGGAAACCTCCACGTGTCTCCCTGGCACAACTCCAAAGGTCAAACCAAGAGGTGAATTTTCAGATGAGCGCAAGCCCTCCACATGGAAAAGACTTGAGTTGAAGCAGGCCTTAGAATTTCAAAGTTCCGTGCCGAACCACATCCAATCAGAAAGGACCAAGTTTCCACAGATGTTTAGATATAAATTGACGGGGAAAACATACCCGTCAAACTATAAAATACAGGGAAATCAACATTTGTGCCTAGAAATGAATCTTTCTTTAAAGACAAAGAATTTGAAAATGATATAAGGCCCAAATTTGATCCACCAAGCCGCATCCAATCAGAAAGGACCACATTTCCACATATATTGGGACAAAAATTGACAGGGAAAACAAAACGTGACTGTGGAAAAAATAGAAGGAAGGGGAAAAACCCGAGTTTACACCCAAGTTACAAATTATTTCACATGGACAGAGGAATGGAAAACAAATTCTAGACTTAAAGTGATCCTTGACCAAAGGAAGGGATTGATCATGGCAACCAAATGAAGGACAAAGCTTTCATGCACCAATGCGGGAGATAGAAAACACGCAGATCCTGCAAACTAAAGAATTTAAAGGACAAATAGGGTGAGATAAAATTGAGCACCAACGGGTGCCCCTCATGCTCCTCACACGTATGTGGGTAAATCAACATGTCATCAAGGAAGATGAGCATGAATTGATCCAATAATTTCCTAAATACCCCATTCATCAAGCTCATAAACACTACAGGGGCATTCGTCAAACCAAAAGGCACCACTGTGAACCCGTAGTGGCCATGTCTCTTATGGAAGGAAATCTTATGAATGTGCCTCTGTAATCCTCGGATAATGATAACTTGACTTAAATTCTATCTTGAGAAAACTATGGCCGCCTTCATCTTATAAAACAAATCATCAATACACGGAAGGGGGTAATGATTTTTATCGTTACTTTGTTTAGTAGCGTGTAATCAATACACAACCGCGAGATATTTGTCCTTCTTCTTTACAAATATCCTTTGGTGTACCCCAAGGGGATATAATAGGATGGATTAGGCCTTTCTCCAAAAGGCCCTCTAGCTCGCAACTTGAGCTCACAAAGCTCGGGGTGGTCATCTAATAAGGTGCTCGTGAGATAGGCTCTTCTCTCGAGAACCAAATCTATGTGAAAATCTATCTCGGTGGGGGTGGTAACATTGGTAACTCCCCTAGAAAGATATCAGAAAAATTTCTCAAGCTGGAATGATCATCAGCGATGGTCAACTAGAGTCATCCTCTAATCGGTCACTTACTATGACAACATACATCTGACAACCCCATTGCACACACCGCTTAAGATGCATGGTGGAGATGGTGAGGATGGAAATGGGTCTCGTAACCCCTACTATCACCTACACATGATATAATATTATGGTAACGATCTACTCTAGTTATGTGTGTAGACAACCATTCCATGCCAAAGATGACTCCATACGAACCCAACGGAAGGATATGAAGATCCAAGGTAGTGGTGAAGGGTCCCAAATCCACTACACACTCCTTAACTAAGGAGTCTATAGAGATTTTGGCTCAGAAGCCATCTCGACATCCCAACTAAGACCCTACCTAACTACCACTAGCCTACATCACTCTACCAAAGATGGTGCAATAAAAGAATTAGAAGAACCAGAATCAAATAGAATGGAGGTAGGAACACCACCAATGCTACCTGTCATCTCAATCATGGTACTCTAGTTATCATCTGGCAATTCTCGACCACTGCATATATCTAATGACCACACCCCATGTCACCAATAGTAGGCTTTGAGATCTGCATCTTACCCTTGTTATTAGGGTTCTGTGGGCACTCTCTCCAAAAATGTCCAGCAACACCACAACCATAATACCTGGTCCTCTCCCATGAGTAGCAGCTCTAGTCGGTACTCTAGAGGTCTTTGTTGTGGATCTCTCATGATCCGAATATGGACTCTGAGGTATTTTCTGCCGAGATCCTACTAATTGAGCTCTTGGTGTACCGAGTTCTAATGGGACCCCTAGGAGGAGGCCCCATACTCCACCCCTATGTGCATCAAATCTCTGTGGAGGCACATGCACAATGGGAGGGTCTACTACTCTTTGTTATGGCCTAAAAGATGATTGTGTTGAACCTGGTCCACTAAGAGGAGGAGGAGCTGACCCCCTCGATCTGTTGTCCTACATCTACTTGGATGCATCTCCGTACTCTTTCTTTGGCATCTTTGTGTCTTTCCTTGAGTCTCCTCTGCTATATAGGCCTTCTCAATGGCCTCAGTAGTGTCTGTGGATAATGAATACGCACCACAACACCTAAATCTACATTCGAGTCCTGGATGAACCTATGGATCCATACCATCTCATCACTGCATATATTCAACGTCTTGGAGTAGGTCAGAAATCGACTCTCATACTAGAAGCTATAGTCATAGAGTCTGACGGAGGTCGTGAAACTCATCTATCCTCTGTCTTTGAAAGAACCTATGAGATATGTACTGCTCTCCTGAACCGCTCCTCAAATATCTCCCAAGTAACTCAGTATTTGAATAAACATGGAGCTTTTCCGCTCCTTGATCCTCCACTAGACACCTTATCCATCCCTCGAGAAGATGGATCGCAACATGAGATTTTTGTTTTTAGTACAAGATGAGCTTGAAGCACCCGCTTAAGCTCACCAACCAGGCCTCTTCCTAAAATCCACATGTATCCCTAGAATAGTGGGATGGTCATAGCTTTAGGATCTCCCTAACATGGTCTCCGTAGCTATAGTCGCGAAACCCCTTAACCTCTCTACACGCTCATCTCTAATCCTAGGGCTCGAGACCTATCCCCGTGTCTAGAAATCTGGTCTCCCTGTCCCCTCTGCGGTGACTCTGCTTTGCCGAATCTATGTAGGATTTTTCTCCTCTATGCTCCTTGATGTGTGGATGAGATGCATGAGCCTCAATGGATGGATCCCTATCATTTCTAGCTGACCATCCTCCTAAAGACCCTCCGCGTAAAGCAAAATTAACATCCGAAAGCGTCGCAAAATATGAGGTAGGATGGTTCTATAATATGATCTGGGGAAGGCAAGTCTAGGTATATGTGAAAGAACCCCTCATCTTGTCCGTGCCTCCTGCATAGACCAAGGCAAGAGTTAGTTCTTTATTCTAGGTTTAATTTAGTTTTCCATGTTTACTAAAATATGTAATTTTCAAACAAAATTGTTTTCTAGATTTATAAGTGTGTTAGGTTTAATATTGCACTAGGTTTAGTGCTCATGTCTCAAGTTTTCTGGTGTGCCCAAGGGTCCAAGATTTGAACCCATGGCTCTAATACCAAGTGTAACACCCACTAAAATCACTCGAGACCCAAGAACAACCTAGGTTTAGATAGAAAAATTATGGAATTTTTTTCTTTGAAAAGCGTGACCACTACCAAGCTTCAAACAATAGTTGTCACAACAAAGATTCAAAGTCAATTATAATTTAATAAATAAAATTTTCCCATTGTAACAAACATTAGATCCACATTACAAAATTAATGAGTATAATTAATCCAAATATAGTTAAATTTCTCTTAGGTGTTAATTTAATAAAATTAAATTAACACTATAGTTAAATATTCCTTAATTAATTTTAGAGGGTCAAAGGGGCCAAAACAAATTAAATACCCAAGGTATTTAATTCCACTAGGTCTAAACAATAAACAAGGTTCTCATTTACATGAGGTTAGGAAAACATTCTCTTATTCCATAACGTGACCCCTTAAAAAGGTCAACCCATGCTTTAGAGTTAAACATTTAAGTTAAAAAGGGGTAATTTCCCACTTATCCACTCTCAGACTCATCTTTACACTTAAACCTAGTTTTTCACATAATTAATGCACTTAAGGTTTCCTAAAAACATTTCCATTAGATAGAAAATTTCTTCCCCTTTACAATTATATAAAGAAGTCCTCTTAACTCATATTTCTTAAGTTACGAGTGCAGACGGGCTGAGAAGGAAATTTTTCCCAAAGGCGGGCTGCGGGCTGGGGAAGGAATTTTCCCAAAGGTGGGCCTATGTGCCCAAGGAATAATTTTTGGCCGGGGAAGCTTTTTGGACTAGTAGACTTGGGGATCAAAGGAGGTAATTTGGCACTTTGCACTTTTGGCAAAAAGCTCAAGTTACACCCATGTGCCCGCGAGTCGCGCGCGGGGCTTCACGTCAAAGGAAGAAAACTTGCCCCAAGCCGCAAGGAACACATGGCACACTTTTAAGCCAACACGAGAAGGTGGGTCGTCGGTGGAAATTTGGATTTTAACTCTTTTTTTTCAAAGGGCTAAAAGGTTTAAAAACATCCACGCCTCCACCGATGCCTAGTGATGCCACATGTTTGACCCAGAAGCTAGAAGCGGGAAAGCGGACTGTCAGGGAAAACTTAGAAATTTTTGCAAATATTTTCCAAATGTGATAAGGTCTAAAAAAATCTGCACCTCGGCCGACACCCGAAGAAGCCACGTGTCGACTCACAAAGGTGACATGGGGAAGCGAGACCAACAGAGAGACTTAAGAATTTGCGCCAATTTTTCAAAAAGAAACATTTGAAGGTGCGAGCACGCGAACCCGCAAAATTTTGTGTGTGTGTGTGTGTGTGTGTGTGTGTGTGTATTGGTTCCAAAAGTTGAGGATGCGGGGCCACGGAGGAAACTTAGAAAAAGTGAATTTTAGAACTTAGAGAGTTTTTATTATTAATTTTTTTTAAAAAAAAATTCCAAAGGGAAAAATTGGGCTTCATGGAGCCTTGGAAGGAGTTGTGTCTTTTAAATTTTTGTAAAAATGTTCCCTAAGAAATTTTCAGCCCCACGGATCCGATTTACAAAAATTTCCTTTTTTACAGTTCATTTTTTTTGAAACCAACCGAAGTAGAAACTTCAGAAGGCCATAACTTTCAACTAGAAGCTCGGATTTGAGAAAATAAGGACTTTTTGGAAAGGGATTGAACTCCTCTTTGCATAGGAAGCACAAAATATTATTTTAAACAAACTTAGATGGGTGAAATTTAAGAAAACATCTTTCCTACCATAAAAATGTGAACTGAACTTTTCAACTTGCTAGATTTGGTCTAATTCGCTATTCTTTCTTCTTCAACACACCAAACAGGCATGGAGAAATGTACTTGAATGGATTGGAAGGATTAATTGATTAATAGTTGAGATTACAATACGAATTTATTTTCTTTTATGTGAAACTGCATTATTATGCCTCTTTCCCGATTACTGGAGTTGAATAAATTACTAGGGCAATGCAATTGTTTCATGATGTGCTTTGTTCATCCTTAGTTCATTTTAAAGTTTCATTTGTCTTTCATTGTTGTAGGGTACTCTGTATGTTTTTTTGATATTGATTTATAGGTTTGAAACAAACTAACAGAGATCTACGTATTTCAAACTAGAAATTTATCTATTTCATTTTCCATACTTTAAACATTTAAGTTCATTCCATTCTAAGTTTACAATGTTCAACTTTCCTTCAATCAATACGTGAAAAGAAAGAATGTAATCCTATTTCTTTTCAACCATGCATTTCAAATAACACAGAGAACATAATACTTCTTAATACATTCTTTTTTTTCCAGTCTTCAAACAAATATTTTTCAGTAATATTTCAAACACATATTTCAAACAAGAGTAACACCATTTTGTAGAAAATAATCAACTTCCATTGAATGAAATAATAATCCCTTCTTTTACAACTTTCCTTTCCCTTCATCACAACAGATTACCGAATATATCTTTCTCATTCGAATGTAAACTTCATATTCAAAATAGAGAAGCTTTTCACCACAATTAATATTACAATGCCATCCACTTAAAGTGGGAAATTTCACAATAAGGGACCCAAGGAGAACTGAAAATGTGTCTTCACACAAGATGCGCGCATCACAACAACAAGGGAGATCCACTAGATTTAATTTGGTCATAACAAGGAAAAGGGGAGAGGCAATGCTCTCTACCCAACCAAGAATTCCAATGAAGAGGAAAATTCATCCTCCTCATTGGCCCTTGAGCCCCAACCATATTACAATAGGAAATGGATTCAACTCATGGCAACAAGACAAGCTTCCACAACACGAAACAACTTTCATAATCATATCACAGTCCAAAAATAGAATGCGATTACAATCACAAGGAGGAAAGTAACAAAATATACAAGGCCTCATCACACAAAGTCCGAAAAGAGAAATATCTATAGGGGAAGATTCTTATACCTCCCAATGGGGAATGGGTGACCACCTTAAAAACCCACAAAAATATTCATCTCAAACCCCTACAGACTCTTATGCCTCCTCCAAGTACCCCTTATGCCTCCCCAAAAGTAAGAAATGCAAGCTATTTCTTGTCCAAGGAGGAACACTCAACTCAAAATCCCTCCACAGATAACTCTTATGCCTCCCAAAACTCTTATGCCTCCCCACAAAGATCCCCATAGTCTTCTCCTACACCACACCTAGGCAAGCTACCCAACCAACCAACAAACATACCAAACACTCAACAACATTCACATATGCATAAAATAAAATAACACATTTTAAAAGATTCAAGCTCTTACCTCTCCATGATATAGCTTGATCCTAAAGTTCAACAATAAGCTTCTTCAAATCCAAATATTCCCAAAGCACCAACAAATCCACAAGCATCCAAAATCCTCTAACTCTCTCTAATTGCAAGAGCACCAAACCAACATGAAGTAACCCCCTGAAGTAACCCCCAAAACAACAAAATAATTCAAATAAATAGAAAAGGAAGAGAGGAGGATGAGGTGGCTCCATGTAGGATTCCACATCACTAGTTCTAAACTCTACCTCACAAGTCAAATTCAAACTCCAAAGTACAATTAATAAGTGGGTGAATAAATGACATTTTACTTACGCACACAATCCAAGCCCTTATCCCTAAGGACCAAAATTAATTTCATGTAAGAAGGTGCAATAAAAACTTACAACTTGCCTTCCCAAAATACATAATAAGGCCTAATTTTGACTCCCCAACCCATAGGTAGGGTTGGTGTAACAATTTATCAAGTGTGGGACAAGTTAAATTTAACTTGTCCCACACGCCTCCAAAATCAGCCCCTAAGGATGAATCCGAATTTTAAAAGGAGGGTGTAGTGTTTCACACTCAAAGCTACTTATAGATAACTTACAACACATAATCCAAGAGCCATCAGCTCTAATAAATGCATTCTTTTGACCCATTTTAATTTATTTAACAACATGATTGCTCACTAATCTAGACACAAATAAAATAAATAATAAAGGGGAAAATACATCACTAAAATCCACATACTAAAATTTAAACAAAGAAACTAAATAAAAGAATACACATAACCCCTTGGTCACATTTAAAGGTGATCCCCCCCATGAGAACCCCTAACAACAAACCAAACAAACACACAAACAAATACATGTTGCCATGGTGACCCTTGTTGAATTCATCTAGGATTCTAATGTGGTTGGTCTCCAATCCCCCGATGTTTGTTGTGACATGTTTACCTGCAAAACAAAAATACCTTCAGCCTTGTGGCCACATCAAATCATCCAAAATAAATATACAATAAAACTCCAAAGTCATCTATATAAAAATCAAAACATCATCAAGCAAGTAACAACATCATTTACAATTTCATCAATAACCATATGATCATAAAATTAGTTCAATTATCTAGGTCTACTCAATATGAAGAAATAACACATGTCCAAAACACACACACACACACACACACACACACACACACACACACACACACACACACACACACACATAACCATGTCGATTAGCATATCAACATCAATATAAAATCTCTCCAATAATCCACGTGTATCATATATGAATCAAAATCAACAATATTCCAGGATCTCTAACGTCTAACATCATGCCATATCAAAATCTACAATAACATCCATAATTATAGTCGATAGTATCATAATCAATAACAAAAAGGTGTCGGAGGCAAGTGGGCACTCTGATTTCTTGTATAGAGCTAGGAATCCTAGACCGCCTGCTTAATGACCATGTGCACAACCCCCCTTCCCAATGCCCTCTAACATCATCTTGTGGCGTGTTGTATATGCTGTGAAAATAATGCATGTGCGGGGACCTTGAGACAATGTGTCGTCTGTGAAAGGACTACACAAAGAGGTCGACAATAAAAAATAAAGCTCTTTCTCAATGTGTTATTTTGTTAAGGTCCCAAATAATTATTAAATAAAGGTAGTTTAAATTATTTTACAAATATCCAAAAGAGGCCATTTGTTGCTACATTTGATATTTGCGGCCACCAATCCCAACAAATCCACCCACGTGAATGACCCAAAAGGGAGATCACACGAGAATTTTATGGTGATCTGGTGGGAATGTGGGTGGATTTGAAATGATTTGTCTTCCTTATTAATTTCATCTCCTTCCTTGCTCATTGTATCCCTCTTACTCTCCTTCTCAATCACTCTAGCTCTCCCCTACATGGCTTTGAACACTTGAATATATTCTTTCAAAGGTGAATCTTCATAAAATTTTGTTAGTGGAATAAGAAGATACAACTTGTTTTATGCCCACAGGAATCCCTAGTTCAATACACATGCAATAAGAGTATCATCTCAATAAATTTCTTAAATCTCTATCAATTTGAATAATTACAAAGGCAACCATTTTTTCAGGATAATACCTAGTAGATAAATACTTCAAATTCATTATTGGCATGTGGGAGGACGTATAACCTTGACCAAATCACTCAAGAACCTAAAATTCACTTAATTCTCCAACTCTAAAATAACAATTTTAAATAATGAGAGGTCTTAATATTCATAAATAATCAAATTTCACTAAAACCCTAGGTAGGGTTTCTTCTCAAACACGAGAGGAATAAAATACAAGTTTTAAAGACCAATCTCATTATTATAGCTTCTAAACAAGTTCGTAATGTTTGTGCCACCTTGTTACTCCTTTAGGAACAATTCTTTATTCATGAGAATTCCTAAAAATGCTTGTAAAATTAGTTTCATCAGTCTAGAAAAGAGGACTTGTACTTACATAGTCACCTACAGTTAGATCTCATCAAATGTGGTCCTTTTCCACAAAAACAAAGTATACCATATTGTTTATTATACCATTCATACAAAGGAATTGACAGTAATGGTCGAGAACATCATCTTTTCTTCATGAACATGTTGTTTAAATTTATGCCAGGGTATATTTTTATCATTCCTCTATACAAATAGTAATTCACCATCTAATACCCCATAAAATATTCATTCTTCTCCCTCTTTCACACCTTCCTAACACCTGTACAATAAACCTTCCCTTTCCAAAACAACTTCTTCACAAGAACTCACAATTTCACAAGATCTCACAATTTGGGACAATTGTTTTCTTAGAAAGTTTTTCTTATTTCCCATCACTAGAAACTATAATGAAAATACAATCAAATTATCGATGAATACACTTCTACAAGGGGGGATGTTTTCAAACAATATTAGAAACAATAATTAATCAGATCGCTTCAAATAGAGACAATAAAAAAGTTGTATATTGTCTCAAATATTATCTCAAAACAGGTGTCTCTAATTATTGTCTCTCTAGAGACAATATAGATTAATACATATTTTGTCTCTTGAGAGACAATATCATTTTTGTCTCTCTAGAGACAATATAGATCACTAATTTTTAGTTTCTTTAGAGACATTAGTAATTTCAAATTTGTTTTGTCTCTCTAGAGATAATACTAATTTCAATTTTTTTTCTCTCTAGAGACGATACAAATGTAAAGAATGAAAGAACTAAATTTCAAGAATAAATAATAACCAAATATCATCTAGTGCAATCAATGGATACATATCATCTATGATGTTAGAGTGCGATGGTAATAATTATTATAAATTAAAAACAATTTGAGTTGAATCTTGTGCCCACAAATGGGTCAACAAATATTTTATTAATATCAAATAAGATTAAATACAAAAGGGTGCCTAAATGTTGTTAACCCTTGACATACAAATGGTACACATAGTTTTTGAGTTAAAACTAGTAATTTCACCCGAAGGTGCAATGGACATGATGATAGGAGTGGAGAAAAGAGAAGCAAACAACAACAGATGAAAACTCAAAATTAATGAGTATCAGTGAACTAGAAATATGCATTGACTAGTAACAATGTTGATATATTGAAATGACATATTGTTTTTTTCAATTTAACTTCAGAGAGTGACATGCATTGTTATATCACTTCGTGATGGAGATACATAAATAGAGAAGCATAAAAGTAAATGGCATATATGTAGAGGGGAGAATGCTTGAAAATGTCAAATAGGTCTGCTTTTGCAACATAAAGAAGAATTTGGTAATAACATGGATGTATTCCTCTAGTTTAATTGAGGAATCCTTGTTTATCATCTATGAAACATGTAATTTGACAAGGGAATATCATATTTTAGTGAAGGTTACTTATTTCCATCATATACCAAAACTACTAAGTGTCAATAAAATTTCGAAACAAACAATATAAATTTTACAACTAAAGCAAGGGATTCTATTGATAATTAAAGGAAGATGGAAAATTTATTACCAATCTCGGTGGAAGCATCACAGTCTACAATGTGAGCAATAGGTCCCAAATTGCATTGGTTCATCTGCATAATGAGTACAATGTAGCCATAATCAGCACGTTGCATGTAGCATGAAAGTAAATGATATTGTTCAAAATAAAAGCTGCATATATGAGGTAAAAAAAGTGACAAAATTGTTATCCAACCATGTACAAAAGAATGAAAAAGATATCAACATTTTATTGCTACTCTGCAAAATAATAAGATATAAAGTGTCATAATGTTTTTGATATTTAAGGTAGAGTTATCAATATTTATGTTGGAACTTTTAAGTTAGAAATACTTATAAGTTTCAATAATTTAGGAAATATCTTGGGAAATTTTTGATTAAGAACTTCATGTTATGACTGGAAGAGGTGTTATCTATTCAAGGATTTACACAATCTGCAAGGGTTGCAAATTTCTTATGTTGACTCTTATCTTAGGCAAATAGTGGTCATGAAATAAAATCCCACTTTTGATTTTGAAGGAAATTTGAGTGGAACCATAATAAAACACACAAATACCATTTGTGAGGGTAAATGCACATTCAAGGGCCCATTTTCCATAGATACAATATATCATTCAAGAAGAGTTGTGAAAAATTTACACTGTTGAAATTGTATAATTGTTAATTTAATGGAATAACTGCAAAGACATGGAACGGTTAATATACATTCTTAAATTGAGTCTGCAAATGTAAAAATAATTCAAATCATGATAAATACCAACTATTATTCCTTGTTCTCATATATGAAGATGTGGGAAGGACAAGTCTGCGTTTGTTCATAGGGAAGTGAGATTGTGATGGTGCAACTATTAATAATATGCAAGATTATGTGAGATTCAGGTTTGAAGTAACTCACCATATGTAAAATGAAGGATAATCCCAACAATTAACAGTCTAAATTCCATTGAAATCCAATGTTTCAGCCTCATAACATGTTCCTATATATAATTTTTACAAAGCATCAGAATAGTTGAATATCTAACGTGTTGCTTGACGTTATAATTTGTACTATAAGGGAAAGTTTTTAGATATAATGTAGAATTGAATAGGCATATGCTCATAATGGATTCCAATAACTCTACTCATAATAGATGATCTTGAACTACAACATACAAATTATTAAAAATAGTATGAATATTTCTTTGAAAGGGAAGTATAATTGAACACTCTATAACAATAGGCACAAAATTTATAACATGAATATTTTTATGTAACTTACTAAATGAATAATGTTTCCAACCTTCTAAAAATTTGATTTGAAATAATTTTTTGGTTAAAATAGATAATTTTTATAACTTCTATTTTTTATAATTTCTTCTTTCTAATGTTTCCAAAGCCTAATGAATGAGGTTGTTCTATTATTTATAATTTATTCTTTTTAGTGTTTCCAAAGACCTAATGAATGAGACTCTATGTATTGAGTAAGAAACACGATCATAGAGGAAGCTCATTTCAAATAAATACTCCAGGTCTTCCTATTAAGTAGACGGTAATTGTGTGCCAAGGTATAGTTATTTTGGCGGGGAAGGGTAAGGTAAGGTGTGGTGGATTAGTAAACACTTTTGACTAGAGCTACTTATTAGATCTAAGACACAATCAGAGCCCACTTTTTAGTAGATCATAACAAGAATCGAATTCAACAAAAACAATCACAATCGACCTCTAACGTCCAAGATTACCATTCAGATTAAGGAATTATATTTGATCCATGGAAAAATTGAAATTTTTGAAGCCTATATACAATGTTCTTGAGATGTTAACTGCTAAATTATAATTGGGAAACTAAGAAACATTTGAGAAAGTGAGGAGGATTTATACCATAAGTTCTAATGTATTTCCTTTAAGCTCAGCATTTTATGATTATTGATGTTACATAAAGGCCTTCTCTTCCACCATTCGGTGTCATAGGTGAGGGTGGTTGCTGAAGGGGTTGTTGAACCACTAAATGGAGTGTATGGTCATCCTCAACATCTAATTATGATTAGGGAAATATAGTCTAACATTTTAAGAAATAAATGGTATACAATAAAGTAAGAAATATAAAGACCAAATAGAAATACGTGGATATATAATTTTGATCATAGTAGATAGCAAAATAAAAACACTAAATGGTATAGAATGTTAATTATTCATATAAATGCAAGAACCTAAACAAATGATACAGGATTATAAAATTACATAAATGGTAATTCAGAAATAATGTTAGTAATTTGATTGATTAAGTTACAAACTAGATTCAAGTTGATATTAGAAAAGGAGATATATGTCAAGCTAACAGAAATTAAGTTCTTTGCAAAAACAAAATATTTACCATCCTTCTCCAAATCTACCCTAAAAGTGCACACATACAAAATCAAAATGTTTTCTATTTTCTCTAGATTTAAAAAGAGGGCCACTTATCTAACATGAGGAGTTTCTTCTGCCATCAAATCCCCTTCTATACAACTTGAGTAATTTAATGATGTTATTATTGTTTGTTACTTAATATAGGTACATGCCTCAGGCCATAGTAATTTGGTTCTATACTTGTTTAAAATGTGGAACTAAGGTGAGCATCCTATGTTGTTTTCTCTTATGCTTTTAGTCTTCGGTGGTTTCAAAGGTAACCTCGGTCTCCTAGTGAATCATTCCCAAGTAAGTGGTTTTGGGGTTTCAAAACTCTAGACAAAACAAACATCTGTTTAATTTCTAAGGCGTATGCCTTATGTGATTTAGTTTTTGGGAGAGGACCATAATATCTCCAACAAAACATTCAGAATATATATAATTAAATCATCCTAATCCTAGCACTAGTACACAATGTTGTAACGTCCACATTTTACACACACAAATACAATGGTAAAAATGTCGGAATAATTTTTTTGACTTTCATTGCTCACTACTCAACACCACAAGGTCTCCAAGTAGAGAAATTGAATAGCACATAAGACACAAGTACATAAACAAGAACCCACTCATACAATAGGATAACATAGGGTACCCATCAATGTCATACTCAAACGACATAAACTAGGACAATGACCTAATTAAAGTAAGAAACGTTGGGTAGGCATACTCCACGACATGGCCTTTTTAAGGTTTACATCTTCATTAAATTTCATTTTCCATTGTATGACCTTATATTTTTCAAGAGAATTAAACAAATAAGGTTTAAAATTTCCTACTTTGCAACCTTTAATTACTTTACTTTACAGGGAAATAGTCTTTAAAGGAGAATGCACAATTGATTCCTTTATCAAATCTGATTAATTATATATAGACCATTCATTAATTAAAGTCCATTTTAAGCGACTATGATTCTACCCATAACTCATTCTTACATTAAAGGTTTATTTCAAATGATATAGTTGTTTTATTTCCAAATTTAGTTTTAGTCAATTATGCATTTACACATCATAATTTTTATTTTTAGTGGACTCTATATTGGCTCAAATGCCTAGTCGCACCAGGAACAATTTGTATCCATTCTTAAAAAAAATTCAATGCTTAAATAAACCATAATGACTTCAAGTAATTTTTTTTCCGAAACCATTATCACATATACTCTTGTGTTTCATCTCATTTACATTGTTTCTTAGGTCTCTTATTGACGTCACTTAATAACAAAAAGAGTTATGAAAGTACTTGTCTAACATCTTGAAGAAGTACATGATTGGAAGCATTATAACTACACACAAACCACAAGTTAACCTCCTAATCAATTGAGGTTTAGTTTAATTCCAATTGCACCTAAGGATCTATGCCTCAACTATATATGAGTTTAAGGTGAGAGGACATATTTATGCTAAACAACCTTCATGAAAGACCAAGGTGTTATGTTGTTAGTAACCAAGGTAACACATTTATCTAAAAGGAACTAAAGAGTTCATTAACAAGAGTTTAAGTCATAGTAAAACTATTTCAATATCTCCATTTGTGTCATTTGGGTCCCACAAGGAATTCATTCGATGACAAGTAAAAATTGTTGATGTAACCTCGTAAGACTTGGTAGTCGACTAGGATACTAAGGAGGTGATAGCTCTACTTACTCCATATATGGTAAGGTTACACAACATAGTTGTTTCTTCGAACAAATACTCTTAAGTTATAGAAATGAACTAATGAATACATTTCTTAGGTGTAGTACTAGAAATTTTAGTTGTGAGGATTAATTATCTTTTAGGATGATAGCGTTTTACAAACTAATGTGGCTAGAATAAGAGGAGGGTACAACAAGTGTTGAATATTATCTTCATTAAATAATCCCAACTACTAAAGGTTACTTTCAAGAGTAGTTGGTGATCTCTGTCACCTAACATGTAAGTCGGACCTGAAGAGAACACAATCTCCTTACTACACACATGATAACCAATCTTGGAAGGGGACCACTTACTATAGAAAATATTTGATCAAGTCACTCTTAACTGACGGTTTCGTGATGATGTCACTAAACATACTAGGCTATGGTGGTAACTCAACTAGGGATCTTATTTAGGTAAGATAGAAGGTTTCATTGATCATACATGTTTAAGTTCATTCTAAGGTTTCATTTTATTTTGTGCTAAGAAAGGTCAGACGAGAAGGGGTAGATAAACACTAGTTTTGAACTAAGTTTGACTATTATATTTAAGTTTCTTTTCTACATTTTCTAGTTAAATAACACAAAACTCTAGAGATTCCATCATAAATTTCACAACAAGAATGCATTATAAAATAATAAATTCAATTTCATTTAACATACATATCCAATTCCCTTTTTTTTAACATACAGAAATTTGAAACAAAATGACACCTATGATTAAATGCACATTTCCCAAGGCATTCCTAAAACTAGCATCTCATGCATATTGCCAAATTTCAAATATAAAATTTTCTGTTACATTGAAACTACATTAGACGTATATAAATTTTCCAATAAAATATATAAACTACAAAAATAAGTACTCAATTATGCCATGCCTTTTCACCATCTTACTTCCATCCTGCATAACCATGTGAGCATGATATCAATGATAAATCGCTGGAATGGCATCCACCCTAATCTAGCATAATTATCATTTTTAGTTTCCCATTTACATAATAACATTAATAATTTTCATTCGAAAGGAGAAGGTTAGAGACACATATTTATTTCATTTCAGTTCAGTTCATTTCATTTCTTAACCAAAGAGAGAGAGAAAGAAATAGGGAAGAGAGAGAAACACTATTTCACCTAAAGTTCAATTTCACACAAAAGAGTTTCAAGAAGTTATTTACAGTGTCAACAAGTTTCCACAATGGTTTGATAACCTTGACAGGGTCCTACAACTTTCTTTCTTTTTATGTTTTCTTGCTAATTGAAAAAACATTCAATTTAGGCTCGCAGTGAAGAACCCACTTTCAAACATAGTCCTTTGATGAGGAAAAAAACCAACGGTAATTTTTTACGTGTCCTCATATAAACCAAAAATTCACAGGAATTGACGGAATTTAGAACCGGTGAATGATTTATGATTGGCTAGTTTTCTGAGGCTATTGGTCATAATTGGCCTAGTTGTAAATGATCAAAAGTTATCTCGAGGGATAAAAACCATGTCTAAAACTACGGTTGGATGGATGAACGTGAAACGAGAAACTTCCTACAAGTTCCCCTATATATGAATAATTCACCAGATTTGATGGGACAGAGAACTAGAAAGTGGTTGTCAAACGATGAAAATTTTTCTGGAGCCACCGGTCATAATTGGTCCAGTTTGACCTACTCAAACTATCAAGACAAGTATTTTTTTTCCCAAAATGAAGGTTCAGGTAATCCTCTAGTAAACAATACTAGAGGTTTACGAAGGAGGATAGGCATTTCGTTTTCGTGGTTCAAAGGCGAGCCAATACGAAACCAAACTTTTCAAATTTAGCAGCCTTCCTACAGCTACTGAGAGGCGAGTGTAACAAGGCTCCTATAAGGGTGTTAAAAGATCACTGAGACAAGCATTCAAGGTCGATTTAAGGATTTAAGTGACTCCTCACATAACAAGGTACACTCGGGAAACTTAACATCTCCTTTTCAAAGTTACGAAGGTTAATATACAAGTCTCCTGATAATCATGATGTATCTGTTTTAACAAGAGAGTGTTCAACATATTTACAGGGTTCTCGACTTTAAGTTGTCAATAAAAAGAGGTACTGTAGAAATCTGGTTTGTTAGATCATCTCAAAATTATGGTTTGAGTTTATGTTTGTATACTAAGGAATATTTTAATTCCACAAGTGCATGTATGAAGTATTTTTGTTTTGAAAACAAGTTTATTTATAACTATAAATTATATGATAATGTTACATTTTAAAATTTTATTTCGCTGCAAATGAACAACTAAAGAACAAAAATTATGAAATATAGGGAGAGATGAACCATGCATATGGAGCGAAGTTGACCGAAACTAAGGGATTCAATTCTACATCATAATTAAGCATTTTGACAAATATATTGTGAGTGGTCTCAATGCTCCCACACTTTGCATACATAGCTACAAGGGAAGAATGAGGTGCTTGCAGGCCTCCACCAAAATTGATAAATAAGCAAGTCATTAAAATTTGCAACACATGCATGAGGGAATAGATCCTTAAAGACACCACCAAAATACTCATGTGTCCTACACACTGGCATTCAACTGAGAAACTTAGGATTTCTATAAAACTACACCCCCGATGAATCACCAAAATATTCTCCCATTTATTCTCCTTTCCCTTCCCCAACCCATCTGCTTTCCTTTTAACACAAATCTATGGGCCATTTTCAAAGCATGATCTGCAAGTTCCGTAGATGGGCACATTACAAATGCTTGACCCCTCATTCGCCTACCTACATCAAATTTACACCAATTCTAGATTTGGCTTCCTCCATACTTCAGCCTCTAAGTCAGTAGCTTTCTCAAAGTTTCCAAGCCTTTTCAACAAAACCATTTCATGCATATCCTACAGTCTATGTTGCCCATAAGACCACGTATTTATTAGACATTAAATCAAATAATTTATATAGCATGTATATGCTCCCATGTTTACTTGGGCATTTCCGACTACAACAAATTAACGAAATTGTTGTTCTAAATCCTCCATTTTGGCATAGGTTGGAGGATGATGGCAAAGGATGTGAATCCTGTCCTACATTTCTTGAAAGGTTCCATGGAATTTTAAGAAATCCAACTTTGCACATATTCTACCATCATTGCAATCCATCAAGCCACATTTCAGAATTTAAATGAACAATTCACATTCAAAGCGCATGATTACACACTTGTATACATATCGACGAGCAGCACTGCAACTACCAAATATGATATATCCTCTATTTCTTCTTAGATGGGTGTTCATACCTAGTTCTAGACCTAACACTTTAACATAGGCTGGGATTAAGTGGAAAATGTAAATGATCAAGTTGGAGCTTTGTTTGCTTTGCATAAGAGAAACCATGTGACTGTCTTGTGAGGATAACCATGTCTTCTATATCCTGTCAATTCCTTCCTAACTACAACTAACAAAAGACTGGTAAAATTTTTAAATTTTCCATGGGTTTCATTTATTCTCATACATAGGATCCCAAATAAAGTGCTTAAATTAGGATGCACATATTGTTGTCACGAGCCTGTACGTACCCAAAATTGTAAGTTATGTGCACAACAAGAACAACATAACACGTGCCCCAATAATGATACGAGTCTCCTCACAAGGTGTTCGGGATCAGAAAATCTCTCCAAGTATGCGTTAACATCCCGCATGGCCCGCTTAGCCCCAGCGTGCTTTGTTGTTCTCTTTTCCCCACTTTTTATTTGCATTTTGCCCTCTAATTACGAAACCGCCGCCCGCTTAGGGTAGCGGTCCTTCACACATTTTCAAGAATTCTCTTTTAACGCAACTCATGTAAATTTCAATGTTTACTAGCTTTTTTCACCACCTTTGGCTTGTATTAATGATTTTGGTTCCCTGGAATAGTGTTTTGGCATTGTTTATGGTTTAAGAGATCAATTTGGTTTTTACCTTTGGGTAAATGCAAATGCTATAAATAGTTGGCTTGTGCTCAAGCAAATGGCCCCTCAAATTTACCTCTCAATTTCTCATTTCAGTAGTTCAATCTTTTATTTTTCTTAGGATTCATAGTTTTGTTCATTGCATGCTTAGTTAATGTTATTTTGTTATTAGAAAGCCACATATCTATCGTGTGCAAGTGTTTTCATTACTTCATGCAATCCATTAAAGTAGAAGAGTTTAATTTTCGGTAGGAATCCATTCAAGATTCTACAGGTTTTGTTCTTCAAACAGGATAGTTTCAAGTTATGAACGTTTTATGTTGTATGACTCACAATAAATCCCTGCTAGGAATTGCATAAACCAAGATCTGTACTCTTGCGCTATCCCTCTCCTACTCGCATTGTATCAGTTTGCATCCAAAGCTTCCTTTGTTCCAATATCTACTGGCTGATGATAGCTAGCATTACATGCTTTTCTGGATCCACGTGAGCACGAAGGAACGAGGAGATCACACTGAGGGGACAAAGCCACACACACCATCGGATTTGCCACTGTTCTGCAGAATCCAGGTTCTAGCTTTCAAAGTTCTAGTTAGAAGCATATCAAATAGAGTAGCCAATCATTTCATTTCAGTTAATTTTACTGTCGATATTGCCAGGAAGCTGTGGGGATTGATAGTTTCTGAGAAACTATGATTCACTCCTCACTTCTGAGGTAGGATCGAGAGTCTTTCAAATAGATTAGATCAGTTATTTCATTATTTAGAATAGATTCACAATTGCACAGACAAGTAGCTATACTCGGTTGCTTTGTTTGTTTTAATTCATTATTAGTTTAGTTGTCAATTCCTAGATATATCAAATAAGTTTCTCTTTCAATTTCATTCAAATAGTTCATCAGAAAAGTATAAAAATAGAGAAGTTATATATCTTTAGATATATTTCACATAGGTTAATTTTACCTTGCTATAGTTAGATTTACATTGTTGCTTGCGTATGAAAATCACGAGACCTAGAGAGCCCAAAGAATACGTATTCGAGCCAATCATGTCCCAACCCAATCTCGTCACAGTGATAAATGATATAGATCAGAATCTTAGGATCCAAGTCTTCCGAACAACAACAAACTTACAACAGATCAACTTCCAGTTAAACGGGTTAAACATAGAAGACGACCAAGCACACACATTTTGGTCAAATCAACCAAACTACAGATTACCCTAGATACATATCCGCATGAATGTAGAAGGGCTTGAAAGAGAGAAAACGTTCGGTTGTGATCCTTTGGTCCCACAACTGACACGGGAGACACTCTCACGAAATAGATTCTAGCTTAAGAGTTCAAAGGTTGCACGAACACCCGTGAGATACTCGAGAAGATCAAACAACTATTAATTACGAATATAGAGGCTAAGAAAGCATACGACTATTGGATACTAGGGATTAGGGGTGATTCCGTACATGACCATAGTAGGTCCGCAACAACCAAGAGTCTACGATTACAACCCACAAATCCCACAACCCAACGAATGCATAAGTGAATTAGACATAGATACTAGCTTACGCACATTAGTATTCAGATCTACTCCACTTCCACCTATCATCATCGAAAAGTTGTCCTTGTTAGACATAGCAGCTAATAAAGCTAAGGAGTTTTGGAATAGACTAGACAATCACCCGTAGAGTCCACTGTACCCATCATCCACCCTATGACCCTGTCTGGAGACATACACGAAACTATCCCAGGTCATTTTCCGCGTATCCCACAACCCATAGACCGAATCACGCCAGAGCTCGATATTGATTAGAGCCTTCGAGTAGTCATCCTTTCCGATCGATCTATCACACTAGTTCAGGTTAGGAGGGCCTTCTTTGCCTTAGATTCACAGTTTCCACTAGTGCACGTCGAAGACATAAGATTACCTAACTAGTTTGTCTGCATCCCACATGTATTCCATCCCCACCGACTATCTCGGCACGACCTTGGGAGGTCGGGTGCGAGGAAGAGTTACTTGTAGATTCCCACGCTCACTTGTCACTTTTCCATCATACAAAATTGGTGAACCTGACGTGAAATTCCTACTTTTTGGTTTGGAGTCATATTTCTACTTGTTCTTTCAAGTAAACTACTTTTTGTCTTGTCTACCTCATCAGCTTTCACCATCAGCTTCACCAAAGAACAAAATTGGTGAAACTAATGTGAAACAACACAGTGCTTTCCTTTTTCGTATTACCTATTTTGTCCACCTTCTCTCCTTCCCATTATTCTACGGGTATTCATATACCCCGGAATATGTCGAGGATTCGATGCATATGGCAGGCCTCTCTTAGGTCTTGAGGCATACTACACTCAATTGAATAGACAATCATCACCCTCGCTCTCAGTATAGGGTGATAACTACTCAACTAACCAATTGTCAACACAAACTCCAAGGGTCAGATATAGCTCATCTTTCCAAACAGAGGAGTTGGATCAATTCGCTCAAACACAACAAACAGAGCTTTTAGGCTCGAACAATATGACGTTCACAGGAGAATCTAGTTCGTCTCCTCAGTACTACTTAGACCACAAATTAGTAGACAATCAGACCCATACCTAGTTTTAGATGATGAACATTCAGTACATTATGCCAGGAATGAACAACGCTCTCGGAGTATGTACCCACCCATAGGAGTTTACAAACACAACCCGAGGTCTCTTTTCAAGAAAATACCTCCATGCCACTACATATAGGAAATTCCTCGGGAAACTTGGTAGGGAAACGATCAATTCATAGCAGGATATCACATGCCTATACAACATCAGGATATACAACAAACGCCACTAAGGAAAAATATCGTGACTTCACCAAATGAGGTCATTTCAACTTTAGTAGAAAGGTTAGGGGTTAGAACTTTCTCAGGAAAATCACCATTCTCAATTCATACGGGCAGAAAATTCTAATCCTCCACACCATCCTAGCCAAGTATACCTCCTCACAGGAATAGGCACGTTGGGCATGCCTCCTCAGTATTCACAACAAACACCAACTAGAACCGCCATTTCTAACACCATTCCAATACCTCCTGTCTAGTACAAACTAATTCATTCTTGGACAATACCCCTTCATACTTAAACATGTACTCCAAATCACCACAAGGGGATATGTTCTCCTCTCCCAGCATGTTTTCTCAAACACAAGGGTTTCCTTATGCCCCTGCCAACGCGTACGCTATGCCATATCAACAACCCATTCCACCACCACTCCCTCAGCAGGCACCATCAATGGTCGAAACCTATGTGATAGGGACATATTCAGAATACTTGAAAGAGCCCTTAGATTTCACCATACGAAGTGTCATGCTTCCAATACCTCTTCCCAATTTTCCCAAATACAAAGGTGAGGGAGATCCGAATGCACATATCAAGGCTTACACCACAACCATTCAAGAACTACTCCCTTAGGATGGGGTTGTTGCTAAAATATTCCCAAAACCTTGGAAGGCATCGCTTTCGATTGGTATTATATAATACCCGAGGCTTCCATCCATTCATTTAAAGAATTCGTTTTGAGTTCATTAAGGAATTTGACATGAACAGACTATTAAGAACAGGGAATCGGGAATTCTTGCACATTAAGCAGGAACATAATGAATTTGTGACCCATTTCATCTAGAGGTGGCGTACAGTTCTTTATTCTTCGACAAGTGCTCCAAACATGGACCAAATGGAACTATGTGATTTATTCCTTCACTCTCTCAGCAGAGAGGTAAAAGAAGAAGTCCAGAAATTCCCGTTAAGAACTTACGACGAAGTACTTGAGAGCGCTCTCCGAATAGATCAAGCGGCAATTGATAGCGATCGCAAGACATATGGAGAAAACGGGAGGTTAATCACCTCCAACCAGAATACTACAACTTATCCTACTACCAAAAATATCAATCAAGGACCTAAAATCCTTAATAAAAATCGTGGAGTGACAACAGATGGAGTAACTAATCAGGTTAAAAAGGTAAATGTTGTGAATACTCCATCGCTAATAAACAACCAACGAAACAACAACTTTACTCCAACAATCAATGCAGTGGATTTTAATCATCCACAACAATGACAACAACAACAATGGCGAAACCCTATATAGGGTCCAAGCCAGAACTCAACTAGATATCAAAACTAGAACCAAAACCAAAAACAACAAATGTAAAACTTTAATCCTAATAGGCAATGGTTCGATTAGAGTTTTGGGCCATAATATACACCAATCCAAAAACTAGAAATTACAATCCTAACTCGTATTGTGGTTTCCAAAAATTCAGGGCCATGACACTAGAACGTGTCGTGACTACAATAAGTTCATGCAACGTTTGCGAGGAGGAACAAAGACAACTTTTCATAGATATGTTCTTGGCAGATCCTGCGTCACCAAAGACCAAATACTTTTACAGGGCAGTTTCCCTCAAAATGCTCCCCTCAAGATCTTTAACGATCCACTCCCAAATCACAATAACAATAGGTTAAATCCAAATGGGACAAACAAGGGTGTAATTACAGGAAACAATGATCATGAAGCCTCAACTTCACTAAATCCATTAGTTGTGCCACAATTAGGAAGTCAACCACGACCTAAGATAGTCACTTAGTTGAGTTAGACACCGAACTACCCGTAGAAGTAACAAGGACACGAGAGTATTCCTCTCAGCTGAGTCCAAGTTACCCACTAGAGACAGAAAATATCCAACAAATATTAGTAAAACCCGTGGGTGCCTATGATTTAATTAGTGATCTAACAAAAACCTTCTCACACATTTCTTTTTTGGACTTACTAAAGAACTCTCACCTTGCTGTGGTTTCTCTTTTAGAGGCATTAGGTTTAGGTCATTTAATTAACATCACTCCACCTCTCGAAACATAGGTAAACCATATAGAATTTGATATCCACCCTCCGGGGTAGCCGGATAGAGATACCGAGTTTATATTCGAAATAGACAAAATGCCAACAGATCGTTGAGATTGCACGCAAAGGTGATCCACCTTACATTTGCAAGTATGGGTTTATAACAATTATGTGAAATGTGCGATGGTTGACGATGGGGCAGCAGTTAACATAGTCCCCTTCTCTTTCCTTCAAAAGCTAGGGTATGGAGAAACGAATTGTTCCACGACTCGAAATACGCTAAGAGGCTATGATAGCCTTAAATCCACCTTGATTGGAACTATAATACTACCAGTCACCTTAGGACCCAAAACAATCCTGACTGAGTTTTATATTATAGATCGGGAAACTAACTATAATATGATCCTCGACCATGGATACACCGTATGAAGGCAATCCCTTCTACGTTATTTCAAGAAGTAAGGTTTTTACACTTAGGAAAGATATTCGTAGCCAAAGGTGATCCAAAACCATTCGATATACACCTGGCTGACTTAAAGAAAAGACCAGGCGTTCACTCAGAGTTTGAACTCCCAACAAACCAACTTAATAAACCCACCGACGCAAAACCGGAAGAAAAGTTGGTACCTACAACAGATCTTGAGACTATGAGCCTAGTCAAGACGATCCCAGCCCTCAAAGATGAGGCTAACATTATAGAAACAGTATCATTAGGAACTACTACAAAAATTGTTGAATTACTAGAACAGGATCTACCAATGTTCCTACCATTTGATTCTATAGGCATGGGATATACCCTAGGTGTTGGTTCTCTCCAGCAGTGAGATCTCTGCATGGTGGAAGTAGAAGATGTTAACACAACAAGTATCCCAGCGTCCATATTCCCAGCTAAATATTGGACTCTCCATTTCGATGGAGCTAAATGTCATTACGGAGCTGGGGTAGGTGTAATTGTTACTTCTCCCGAGGGAAAAATCCTACCATTTTCCTTTAAACTAAATTTTGAATGTACGAACAACGGTGCTGAGTATGAAGCCCTCCTCCTTGGCCTCATCTTAGCTAAGAGGATCGGTGTTGATAACATCAGGGTGTTAGGAGACTCGCAATTAGTAGCAAACCAAGTCTCTGAGGTGTATGAAACCAGAGCCGAGCACTTACAGCTCTACAAAATAGCTGTATTGAATTTAAGCAAGGAGTTTGACTTCATATCAATTGAAGCAATCCCGTGAGAACAAAATCTTCTCACCGATTCAATAGCAACCTCAACGTCACGCTTTACTCCAAACAGTAAGTTGGAGGATACCCATTTCATGGTATCCCTTCATACTGAACCACTGGTAAAAACAATGTCAAATCCTCTTTTAACAAACAGAAATGAGAACAAATCTACTATCCTAGACCACATTGATAGTGATACAACCACTCTTGATTACTTAAATGCCTATGTAGCGTTACATCTCACCCATCACGTGATAGATTTGTCTTTAATCCCACATTCATCTTCCTACTTCGGGAATCCCATGATAGAGCTTCCCCCACAAAAGGAACTCAACATATACGCAGTAGAAAATGGAGACAATCTGGAATTACCTCCAGCCCCTCCTGAGTTTGAAGAAGGTAACGCTTCTTTAATCAAAGAAACAATTGATATTAACATCGGAACGGAAGATGAACCAAGGATATTGAAGTTAGGATCCTCGTTAACTCCATCAGAAGTAGAAATACACACTCAAATCCTCAAGGAACATCAGAAGGATTTTGCATTTAATTATAAGGAAATGACAGGGGTTGCACCACACATTGTGGTACATAACCTCGTCACTAAATCAGATGCAAAGCCGATTAAACAAAAATCGAGACCAATGAAACCCAAGGTAGCTCTCATGGTGAAAGAGGAGGTAATAAAACTCCTCCAAGTAGGATTCATCAAACCAGTCGATTACTCTCAGTGGGTATCTAATATCATTCCCGTTCTAAAAAATAATGGGAAGATACGCATCTGCATAGACTTCCAAGACATTAACAAGGCATGTCCTAAGGATGACTTCCCATTACCATCCATAGACGTCATTGTTGTGACAAAACAACTGGATTTGAGATTTTGTCTCTCATGGATGGATTCTCGGGATACAATCAAATCAGAATATCCAAACAAGACCAAGATAAAACCATGTTTATAACTCCTTGGGGAACCTATTGCTATGTTGTTATGCCATTCGAGTCTCAAAATGCCTTTGGCGCTACATACCAACGGGCTATGATATATATATTTCATGATCTTATTCATAAAATTGTGGAATCCTACATAGATGACTTGTTGGCCAAGGCCAAGAAGCGTTGTGACCATCCAGAAGTGCTTCACATCATTCTTTCACATCTAATAGAATACGAAGTCACGCTAAATCCAGAAAAATGTGTCTTTGGTGTAACAGGAGGGAAACTCCTAGGTTACATTATATCGTCACGAGGGATCAATGTTGACCCAACCAAAATTAAGGTTGTTCTCGAAATGGTCCCACCTTCGGATGAATCTGGAATTAGGTCATTTCTCGGAAAGCTTGGTGCAATCTGGAGATTCATCCCGGACTTAAGTTTCGCCATTCATCCAATCAACAATTTACTCAAAAATATTATAGTATTGATTGGACTAAAAATTGCAACGAAGCTTTTAACGTAGTTAAGTGTTTCCTATTATCACCACCTACGCTAATGCCACCTAAGCCGGATCATGTCCTCTAATCTTATATTCACGAGCTACTACTATCTCACTAACTCGCATGCTAGCCCAAGAAGATGATGACAAGCGAGAATGCATGATTTATTTCATTAGTCAAACGTTGCTCGACTATGAAACATGCTACACGCAAGCAGAACAAGAATGCCTTGCCATATTCTTTACAACCAAATGCTTAAGACATTACATGCTAAATCAAGAAACAAGGGTCATTGTAAAGATAGAGCATTTACGAACCTTCCTCATGCAAGGGTCCTTGTCTAAAAAGGCTGGACGCTTTATAACCTTAATGGGTGAATTTGAATTAACATTTGTAAATCAGAAGTCCGTTAAGGGACAAATCATTGCGGATTGGTTAGCTGATAACCCATTAGACGGAGGTGATCTAGTAGATCTGGATTTTCCCAATGAGTGCATATACTACATCGAAACCTGACCTTCTATCTCTCGAGTGTCCTTGGTATACTGATATTATTAATTATATCATGGACCATACATATCCGGAAGGTTCTACACCACAAAGAATAAGGCGGTTATGCATTATCGTAGCTATATACGTCATTATAGAGAAAGTGCTCTTCAAAAAGCATTCGATGGAATGCTTCTAAGATGTGTCGACACAGAAGAATCCAAGAAGATTCTCCATGAATCTCACAGTGGAATGTGTGGAGGTCACTTCAGTGGCCATGCCACCACTCGTAAAATACATCAGATGGGTTATTTCTAGCCTACTCTAGAACATGACGCAATAGAGTTTGTACAAAAGTGTCATAAGTGCCAAGAATTCTCCCATGAGATTCACATGCCGTCACAAACTCTACAACCAATCGCTACTCCATGGCCCTTTTCTATGTGGGGCCTAGAATTGATAGGGAAATTCTCTCCCTCATCTCTGAGACGGCCATAATTTCATAATCATGGCCACCAAATATTTTACCAAGTGGGTAGAGGCTATGCCTCTTACTCACTGTACCAAGTTCTCAGTAATGGCCAAGTTCATTTTGAACCAAATCATTCAGAGGTACGATGTCCCTAAAATCATTATCTTAGATAATGGGACTTCTTTTAAGAATGAAGAAGTTCATGAATTGTGTAATGAGTTTAAAATAAGCCATCATACACCTCTCTGTATTACCCTCAAGCCAACGGACAAGGTAAAAGCGAAAAAAAAACATTAAAATCCATTCTTCTTAAAACGGTGAAAGAAAACAAACGAGATTGGCATTTGAATTTATATCCGGCATTATGGGCCCACCGAACCTCAATAAGAACACCAACAAGAGTGACTCCTTTCTCACTGGTATTTGGGGTAGAATCAGTTCTCCCGCTCAAGGTTGAAATACCTAGTCTCCGTATCTCATTACAAGGGATTCTAGATGAAGACGCTTACGAGAGAAGCACGTCTCTCCTAAATAGAAATCCTAGATGAAGCTAGGTTAGATCTTTGAACAGTGGCACAAATTCTATGCTTTGACTAGATGTTCCAACAAAGATAACAAGAAGGTCTACGAACGAGACATATATGAAGGTGATCTAGTTCTAAGGCTAGACAATTGGATCGATAAAAAGACCAGCGAAGGAAGGAAATTCTGGCCCAAATGGTTGGGCCCACACCGAGTCATGAAGGAATATGGAAATGGTGCATATCTCTTATGTACGCTAGAAGGTGAGGAATTTGGTGAAACAATCAATTCCCTACACCTTAAACGATTCTATGCATAAGCAACTAGCACTACTTGTATAGTTATATCTACATTGCATCTTCATATAGTTAGGATCATTTTGTCCACTTGTTTCGTACAATTTTGTGATCAATGAATTTATTCTCAAAAGAAATTCATTACAAACTTATGATGGCATTGGTATAAACACTCTAATCATAATTCTTCATTTCCATGACATCATCAACTATTTCAGAAATCATTTCATCACATAAAGCTAGATATGACAAAGTCTTAACGGTAACCATACCAAGATCTGTAGGTTTGTTCTCACTTTTGGTTTCTTCCTAGGATAGGCGTCTTGCCTATGGTCTGTTCTAGAAGCTTCATCGTGTCACATCTACCCCTTACGTATATCTCTTTGGAAGTAAGAACATACTGACACTTTGCTCAAGTAAACGAGTCAAATATAGATCAAACAGAAAATTTTAAATTTACACATTTCCTTTCCCCACCAACCTTTGGTGATGAGCTTGCGTCTCTTACTAGTGACGTAGGGTTGGGAAAGGATGGAAATGCCCTTACTCGCCTATGCCTTGCCCACGGTGATAAACCCATGCTTCTTACTAGTAGCATGGGGCAAGGTGTAGGGGGTCCTCTTGACAAACAAACGTTAAAGGTCATAAGCAAACAATTCAAATCTTGAAGTCTTGAGTCAAAAACAAATGAATCAGATGTCCAAAATTCCAAGAGAGTTAAAAACCCTGAAACCCAGATTTTGTCTACCATGTGGCCATCTACGGATCTAAGTCTAGATAAACCGCAAAGCAAGTTGCATCCCAAACTATGGAGTCACTCGGGTAGAATAGGCTTGTAGCATCCTAATTTGGTTCCATCAAAACTTTGTCTATCTCTCATCACTATCATTCCAACACATTTCATAACTTGTGCCCTTTCTAGCTCTCGGTGATGAGCCCTCGCATCTTACTAGTTACATGGAGTTAGGAGTGGGGCAAGTTTATCTGCTCATCATACCGGCTTATCTTCACCACTTTGCCAAAATAGATATGAAGTATCAAAATTGCTTAAAGAAACTAAAAGTTCAAAATCACATTATATTTACATTATCATATATCAGCACCATGAAATACAAAAAGAAGGTTAACATTTGTATCATTTGTTCTCCATTGCATACATTCTAAAAAGCATATAAGCATAACATCATAGTTTACATGTGGAAACAGAAATGGAAACAAGGTCATAGATGCCAAGAGTCTGATCCAAAAAGAATATATATATATATATATAAATGGTCAAAATTCCTGTACAATGCCATCATGCGCTAAGCATGGTCAAAATGCTCAAAGAGCCTAGGAAATACAAAAACATCATACAAAAATCTAAGAGAGCCAAGTGGCTTCTCAACCCCTATGAGATCCCTCTGAGGGTGCACGCCCATGCCTAGGACTCCAGCTACGCTGGCGCTCTGAGTGCACGGAGGGCTCACGATCCCGAGGGGCAGCTGCGGTCTCGCCATGAGAATGACTCCTCATCAGGTGCTTTACTTTCCCGTACCACCGCTAACTTGGTACGGAGGGTAGACACCATCCTAGCCATGTGCCAGACAGGGGCAAAAACATCGAGTATGCCTACCGGTTGCTGAAGGCTCCCCTGCATCCACGGATAGCTCCGCACGGGTCTTCTCCATAGGGATCATCAGGGTATCAATGCATACCGGTGAATCAGGTCTCACCACTCATCGGCAGTCTCTGCAAGTAAAGGAGAAAATCCAATTAGAAATAATCAAGAGATAAAAGAAAACGTAAACAAAAGGAGAGATAACAACTAAGGAAATCATAACTAGAAACAAACGTTAAAAGGAAGGATGATAACTCACTCGGATCGCTGGGCCTCCAAGATGGATCTCTAGGATCGGCACCTGCCACAAATGCTGCCACTGACTAGTGTACTCCTCCTATGACCGGGGCAACATATCATCCTACTACGGACTCATCCTCCCCACCAGGGCCCTAAGAGAATGGATCCTCTGAAACCAGAGTCACCCTCTCTGCACTCTACTCTGCCCTCTCTTCTGCATGATATCTTGAGTGTCATGCCACTCAAGATCACTGTCCTCCTCTCCACCCGACTCGCTGACCTCAGCCTTGGTCTCCTCCTCCGTCTCCCCCCTATGAACTCCTCAGACTCGAGTCTATGTCATATAGGGTCGTCACCTGTGTGGGCGGGATCGGCGGCAATCTAAAGTAAGGTGCTGCGAGGAGCACGGTTCTCCCTCGAGCATGTACTACCCTCCGGCCGAAATAGGAATGCGGGAATAACAACTGTCCAACCCACCCCCAGGACCTACTCGGCCTCTCGAATTGACGACTCCGCCATATGCTTTGGCACCACCTTGGGGGAAGCATACCCATGTAAGGCAAAGGCCAAATTGCTTTGAGGAACTTGGCCAAAAGGATGTATCTCCACCCTCCCTACCCCCGTCAACAAGTTGCCCTATGGTGGAGCAGAAATCAAAGTAAGAGCCTCCTCGCCCCATAAGCTTGCCATGGCCTAATATGGTGTGGCCTCCATGTAATCAAGTGGTCATGGAAGTAATCTGGATGGTGAGGTGCTCGAGCACCGACATGTCTGTCCATCGGCTACCCTCACAGCCTCCGGGATCTATCACCTCTACACCTTTGCCATAGGGGATGAGGCGCCATAGACCCGGCTCATAAACCGTGGGTCGGATGGCTCAAAGACTACCCCCGTAAATGGACCACCTGTACAAATCATGGTAGGTAGTCCCAAGTATGTCGTCTCCCAGGGCATAAATCCGCCATGTCCCTCAATCACTGTAATGATGGGGGACCAACAATATAATAGAGTGTCTCCTCCCTTGTCCCCGATCAATCTCGAGGCAAGGATCCCCATAATAGCTTGATGAATCAAGGGGATGCAAGCTAGGAATAGACCGGACCCTCACCCCCTTCTTGAACCGGTGGAGATAATCGCATCTCCCATGTAAGAGGCCCTTGTGCTATCTCGAGCCCGTGAACTCGCTTTGTCTCAAGGGTAAGTTGTCTCCGATGATCGGGACCCCTAGGATACGGTAAACATCCTCCAAAGTGATGGTCCACTCACCTCAGACCCCTGGTAACCGGAAGGTGTTCCGATCAGCATCCCAATAAGAAAATAAGTCACAAAGTATGTGACTGGACGGTGCAACATGTGGGATGCATGATATATGCAGTATACCGGCCCTCTGAAGAGTGTCCTCCTCATCCTGTGAAAGGGCATCTAATACTGCTGGGAGCCAGTCACACTCTCTCTCTCAACTCCATCGAATGTACTCCTCCCTTGCCTGCATACACCCAAAAACACACAAAACAGAGCAAGTTAGCATCTAAATGACATTAGAAAAATCATGAAAACACATAAAGATGCTAAAAATGCAAAAACAAATTCAAACAAGTGTTCTTTTGGCATTCTATGAAGAACCACCACCCTGAGCAGGGAAGCGATTTCACAACCGCCACCTTAAAGGTGGTGGTCTTGTAACCGCTTACCTAAACAAGGCAGCGGTCATGTAACCGCCACCCTATTCGGTGGTGGCGGTCGTGTCCTGAAAACCCACGCGGGTTTTATACCTAAAAGGGCCTAAAAACGTAGAAAATGACAATTTTTAACTAAAACAAAGCCTACCCAGAGGCCCCCTAGATAGACCTATTAAAAATAACATTTTCAAAAATAACCCCCACGACAAAGATTTTAGCATTTTAAAATTTTGGATGTAAAAACATTAAATTGAGAAAAACTAACTTGTGATCTTGCGGGTCGATGTTACGCTCGTGGAGGCATGATCGCTATCTTGTCATGAAGGTTTTCACTCTACCCTCGTCAGAAATCATCACCGTGGGTCCCAGAGCTCAAAATCAACAAAATCAACACACGCAAATGAATAGGAAAATGGGCCCACGTTTACATATATAAGAACTTGACTTGTCTTGAAATCCCTTTTCGTAGGTTTGGAGCACCAACGGAGGTAAGTTCTTACCCCCGCACAAATGGTACGTCCTCATTTCACATTATTTTAGTATTTATTTTCCGATCTATTTTGTCTATCTACACTTGAGTCCTCTTTTCATTTTGCAGGTAGCGGGAATTTTGGATGGTGGCATTTCAACACATGGATGTATCAGGTATAACATCTAACTTCCCATTTCGGGACCGCCATACTCGGACCCACCGTTTTACGCCTCTTCATGGCTAAAACGCTTCTCCGAGGGGGCAATATGTACATACCCAAAATTGTAGGGTACTTGCACTCTGGAATAATGTAACATGTGCCCCAATGATGATACAAGTCTCCTCGCAAGGTGTTCGGGATCCAGAAAAGCTCTCCAAGTATGTGTTAACATCCTACATGCCCCGCTTAGCCCCTGCATGCTTTGTTTTTCTCTTTTCCCCTCTTTTTCTTGTGTTTTTCCCTTCAGTTATGAAACCGCCGCCCGCTGGGCGGCGGTCTCGTGACGCCCACCCGTGTAGGGCAGCGGCGGTCTATAACCACCGCCCCGCTCGGGCGGCGGTCCTTCACACGTTTTCTAGAATTCTCTTTAACGAGACTCACGTAAATTTCAACATTTACCAGATTTTTTTCACCGCCTTTGGCTTGCATTAATGATTTTGGTTCCCTAGAATAGTGTTTTGGCATTGTTTATGGTTTAAGAGATCAATTTGGTTTTTACCTTTGGGTAAATGCAAATGCTATAAATAGTTGGCTTGTGCTCAAGCAAATGGCCCCTCAAATTTGCCTCTCAATTTCTCATTTCAGTAGTTCAATATTTCATTTTTCTTAGGATTCATAGTTTTGTTCATTGCATGCTTAGTTAGTGTTATTTTGCTATTAGAAAGCCACATATCCATCTTGTGCAAGTGCGTTGTCATTACTTCATGCAATCCATTAAAGTAGAACAGTTTAATTTTCAATAGGAAGCCATTAAAGTTGCAGGTTTTGTTCTTCAAATAGGATAGTTTCAGGTTCTGGACATTTTATGTTGTATGACTCACAATAAATCTCACTAGGAATTACATAAGCCAAGCTCTGTACTCTTGCGCTATCCCTCTCCTACTCGCATTGTATACGATCTACATCGAAAGCTTCCTTTGTTCCAATATCTACTTTTGTTGATGGTAGCATTACACACTTTTTGGATCCACGTGAGCACGAAGGAAAGAGGAAATCACACTGAGGGGACAAAGCCACACACACCATTGGATTCACCACTATTCTACAGAATCCAGTTCTAGCTTTCAAATTTCTAGTTAGAATCATATCAAATAGAGTAGCCAATCATTTCATTTCGGTTAATTTTATCATTGATCGATATTGCTGCAGGGGAAGATGTGGGGATTGATAGTTTCTGAGAAACTATGATTCACTCCTCACTTCTGAGGTAGGATCGAGAGTCTTTCAAATAGATTAGATCAGTTATTTCATTATTTAGAATAGATTCACAATTGCACAGACAAGTAGCTATACTCGGTTTCTTTGTTTGTTTTAATTCGTTATTAGTTTAGTTGTCAATTCCTAGATATATCAAATAAGTTGCTCTTTCAATTTCATTCAAATAGTTCATCAGAAAAGTATAAAAATAAAGAAGTTATATATGTTGTAGATATATTTCACATAGTTAATTTTACCTTGCTATAGTTGGATTTACATTTTTGCTTTTGTATGACAATCACGGGACCTAGAGAGCCCAGAGAATACGTATTCGAGCCAATCGTGCCCCAACCCAATCTCATCACAGTAATAACTGATATAGATTATAATCTTAGGATCCAAGTCTTCCGAACAACAACAAACTTACAACAGATCAGCTTCCAGTTAAACGGGTTAAACATAGAAGACGACCAAGCGCACACGTTTTGGTCAAATCAACCAAACTATAGATTACCCTAGATACATATCTGCATGAATGTAGAAGGGATTGAAAGAGAGAAAACATTCGGTTGTGATCCTTTGGTCCCACAACTAGACGTAGGAGACACTCTCACAGACATAGATACTAGCTTAAGAATTCAGGTTGCACGAACACCTGTGAGATACTCTGAGAAGATCGTACAACTATTAATTCTGAATATAGAGGTTGAGAAAGCATACGACTATTAGATACTAGGGATTAGATCTGATTCCATACATGACCATAAAGAGTCCACAAAAACCATGAGTCTTCGGTTGCGACCCACAAATCCCACAACTGACGAATCCATAAGTGAATGAGACATATATCTTGGCTTACACACATTAGTATTCAGATCTACTCCACTTCCACCTATCATCATCGAACAGTTATCCTTGTTAGACATAACACTAATAAAGCTTAGGAGTTCGGACTAGACTGGATAATCACCCGTAGATTCCACTGTACCCATCATCCACCCTATGACCCTGTCTGGAGACATACACAAAACTATCCTAGGTCATTTTCCGCGTATCCCACAACCCATAGACCGAATCACGCCAGAGCTCGATATTGATTGGAGCCTTTGAGCAGTCATCCTTTCCGATCGATCTATCACACTAGTTCAGAGTTAGGAGGGCCTTCTTTGCCTTAGATTCGTAGTTTCCACTAGTGCGCGTCGAAGACATAAGATTACCTAACTAGTTTGTCTGCATCCCACATGTATTCCATCCCCACCGGCTATCTCGGCACGACCTCGGGAGGTCGGGTGCGAGGAAGAGTTACTTGTAGATTCCCACGCTCGTTTGTCACTTTTCCATCATACTGAGCCCATGTGCCAATCCCATCAATCCCATCATCTTTGACATCGTTTCCCAAATGCTAACCTTTTTTTTATGTGAAAAAACACAAATGTAAGAAGGTTTGTAAATTCATTTTATTACTATTCTATGGTAGCACTACAAATGTAAAATATGGCAAAGAAAGTCAAAAAAGTAAGCTTCCACTGGCGAAAGAGTACACCCCTACAATAATTCAGAGAAGCTCCAATATAGAAAAAAATATACAACATTTTCAAATTCATACTAGTAGATGGTGTTTTTCTTATGCTTTTTAAGTCTTTGGGGGTTTCAATGGTAACCCACATGTCTCGTGAATCGTTCCCGGAAAGTGGTATTCTCACCATACAAAACTTGATGGCTTTAGTAAATATTTCTAAGAAAAACAACTGTTCTTTTGGTGCTATTCTCGACCCCTTTACTGTGGATATAACAATTATTCATGTTTTGGGTGGTAATTTTGTATTAAACCTAACATCATGCCATTTCAGGATGATGGATTTGGAGGAGATTGTTGTGAACAAATTTGTACTAAAACCTTTGCAATTGAACCATGACAGATCTTAATATTTAAGTACAAGTTAATGATAACTTCCATAATGCTTGGGGAATTGGTGAGATCGAAGTTAATTTACCATACAATCAATCCTTGCCCTACGAAAAGGAGAAAAAATAATCTAGTTTGAGTTGTAGTGGTCCAAAAAAATTGTGCCTTAGGGCCACTTAGCATAAAAAAATAATAGAGAGAACAAGTCTTTAAAGAGGGGTCTTGACCTGCAGTTCAATGCTTGGGACTCTTTGTATTCAAAAATTTTTAGAGGTTCATGTATAAACTCCCATATAATTGGAAGACATATATTTCAAGGGAAGTTGCATAAGTATGCACAAATTAGTTAGCTATGTAAGTATAATTGAAACTAACACCTAGTATCTTCAATACAATGCTAAATTAAACTTATGCTTCATTATGCTAAGAGCTTAAACAAAGCTAGCCTATCAACATCTCTACATTAAACATGAAATGAATATTTCAAGATAATATTCTTAAAAACTAACTTCTATCTCTTCTTGAATGCTAAATAAGATGAGATTGAACCTATGTAGATCTGTAACAATCAAAGAGTTGATTATGTTCTTGAAATCCCAAGGTTTCTAAGAATGGAGTCTTGTCAAGTCATGGCTACAAGACCACTTGACATATCTCCATATGACTTTAAAAATTTGGGTGGATGAATGCAAGAAATGGAGAAGGCTATCTCCTCTAATGGAAGAATGTTGAAAGATGATAAAATGGCTATAGTGAATACTCTATACTCATTTAGGTGCATCAAGGTGTAAGAATAAAGGTAGGGGAGGGCTCTTTATATAGCCCAATGGATAAAAGAATCTCTACATCCCTTTACATGTGGGATAATAGAGAGGCTGTGTTAGTTGTGGATAAGGGAGGTTTAGAAAGGGTTGAGTCAACCTTAGGAGAGTTTATTTTGTCCTTTAGTGACTCATGGGGTTTGAGGGGATTTATTAATTAATCAAAGTGATTAATTAATAAGTGTGCAAGATTATATAAGCTTTTAGAGGAATAGTTAGTATGATTTATGTTATGAGATGATTATAATCAAATAAATGATGATTTATTGATTGAATAGAAGAGATAATTAATTAATTAAGAATAATTAATTGATGTAGATAGAAAGGGGAGTTGGTTAACAAAATTACGTTAATTGGCATCATTTTTGGAGAGAAGAGTTAATTAAATAACGTAATGTAATTAATTAACGATGATAGTAGAGAAAATGTGCAATATTGATGATATGTCATCAATTTGTGGGAAAGGGTATAATTAATGTAATTTAAGTATTTAAATTGCTTGAGCTAAACTATAGGTGTCTATATTTTCTCCTCTTTGAGGTGGCGTAAGTGATGCCACTTCAAAGATAGTAGATAGATAAAATTTTGAAGGCGTAGAAGAAAAATTAGTAGAAGTGAGAGATGCCCCTCGAGTGTCGATGGGGTTATGAAAGAAGGCTATTGACGATCGAAAAAGGTGAGAAATGGATAGAAAAATGGGTAGGGGCAGGATGCCCTAGGTGAATCAAAAGAATAGTGTTGATAGGAGGGTGATGTAGAAGAAATATGGATAAGTAGAGAGAAGAACTAGCTTTCATCCCTTACATTGGGAATAACCTTAGTGTCATCATATTGCCAAAGATCTACGTCATTGGTCCTTATTAAAAATATAAGCATACGACAAAATTAGGATGACATGAAAATCCATATTACAAATAGTTGTTCATTTCTAAAAACACCCACTCAATGCAACATACAAAAAGCAATGTAATATGAGAAGGAAACAAGCTCATTTAATAGGGAAAACAAGTACAAACACACATATTCCAACCAACAATGGTCAAGACGATTGTACAAATGTTTTGTTATCAAGCTGAAGATCCCCAAATGTTTGTGATTGACAACAAGGGTGAAAAATGATTCCCTAGCAAGGATACATGTAAGGGGAGATGATAAAGGACGTTTGGGTCCAATGATAAAGCGTTCGTGCGTAATGAAACAATATCAGGAAACTAGATGTGCCCCGAAGAGTACGAGAGGAAACAAGCAAGCTAGCTTTGTAAATGGTTGTAAGTCAGATGATATGCCATTTAATTTATGAACATGTAAAAATTCCAACAAGATATGGAATGAATACCATGCGTAAGACACAAGTTTCAGCTGCTATGAGCTGGTTTACCTATTTTTGTAAATTTTACAATTTTAGGATTTTTGAAAAAGTTTTGAATTTTTTTGGATTTTGAATTGATTTTTAAAATTAAAAAAATAGACTTTTGACAATTTGGATAGAGAAAAAGTTAGAAGAATTAGCAAGAATCTCCCAAGAGAAAAATAAATGCCGCAGGAGAAGAAAGAAGCAACATGTGACGAATAATGCCCTAAAGACAATGAAAAGATTAAAAAAAAATTATTTAATAAAAATAATTATTTGATGAAGTGTGCAAAAGAAGCGACATCATCTAGGAGCAATAAAATTGTCCTAGTGAGAATAAATGAGTACCAAGTGGCAAATAATGCCCCAACACGACGAAAAATTAAATAAAATAATTATTTAAATAATATAATTATTCATAGCGAGTAGAAGAAAAATTAGAGTGTGATGTTATATGGTTTGATTTCACACTTTGTATGTATCATGATGATAGTTGAGATGTTTTTACCACATGTGTTTGATTTTTACATGATAGATCCATAGATGATATCAATTGTATTGTACATGTGATGCTCTAGATTAGTGGATGGGATGACATGATGATATTGGTGGGAGGGGATAGATTTTGATATTTGCAATCCCTCTTGCCCCCATTTGATGATACAATATGCGATGATTAGCTTAACATTCATGTATGATGTATACTTAGATGTTTATTTATATATGATGTAGAGATGATGTTAGATGTGATGATATTTATGGAGATATGATGATGTGATAACAAAACTATGTACATGTGACAAATAGACACAAGCAAATGTTAACAAACTTAACCAAATATACAGTGTTAACCAACATGAATTAACATAACCATGTACAATTATTTACAAGCATGCAAAAACACACTTCATATGTACAAGTAAGAATGAATCTAATTAAGCAAGAAAATATGAATCTTATCAAATTATGTCTAAGAAAAAAACTATACAAATGTACAAACAAACAACAACTATACAAGAAAACAATGTACACAAAAAAAGCAAGAAATAAGATAAAGTAAGTAAACTAAAGTTATGTTTTTGTAAGATTGTTTTGTGAAACACTTTTCTACTGTTTTTGTGTTTTGTGTTTTTCTATTATTTTGGATTTTGATCATATTTGAATTTTTTTGCAATTTTCAAACATATTTGAATGTTTTTGCAATTTTCAAACATATTTGAATGTTTTTGCGATTTTCTAAGGTTTTCCAAAGCTATGCACAGGTAACCAAGAAACATGGATGCCCCTAGTGTTAGACAAAGAATATACCAGGGTAGCCACGTGTTTACAAACAGGAAGGTGAAACCACATAAGTGCCCCCAACGATAGATGGGGAATATAAAAATACCATCTCTTCATTGATTTATAAGAGGAGAAAAAGCCGGATAAAGGCTTGACATGATAGGTTCACAAGGAATTTTAGATACAGGTGCGGAACTAGCCCTAGGCTAAGTAAAAGTACCCTCCAAATACAAGATGCTTGTGAACAACGAATCCTCCCAAGTGCCGAAACCAGTTTTCACCAAGGGACCTATCCAAAGTGCCACAATTGCGTGGTTTTCACATATGGATGACCTGATTTCTCTTTTTCTTTTTCTCTTATTTTAATTTTTTTGTATTTTGATCATTTTTACTCTTTTTTTTTTGTTTTCTTTTTCTGATTTTTGCGCCATGTTTAAGCATAAAACCACTTAAGGTGTGTGGCATTCATAGGTTCGTGAAACTCATCACCATTGGGATGGGCAAGTATGTATGATCCCATGCTGTATTTTTCCATAATGACGTAAAGTCCTAACCAATGCGGTTTGAAATTGAATTTCTTCTCTCTTTCCGCCTTTGTGTTGAACTAATTTTCCTTCATGACTAAATCTCTCGATCTCAAACTAACGAGGTATGTGTAGACACCAAAATTGGGTCACACTCCCTTTAGTCCCCTATCGAAGAACCAACTTAAAAGCATTCACGTAACTATGACCCTTATACCCTACATTATTATTAATTTAATTATTTACAATTAAATTAATACCCATCCTCACCCCATTATTAATTTAATTACTTTAATTAAATGGATGCACACCTCACCAAGACACCTCACCATATACCTATTCAAAGCATGTTTCGATAAATGAATAAGACTTGGTTCAACCCTAAAAAGTAAGGTCTATTATTCCTCTAACCATCTTCCCGCTCATAATAAACATAACATCCATTCGATCTATGAATAAAATGAATAGACCTGACCCAAATGATGGGAGATCTGTCATTTTTAGTAAACCTAGGGAATCCCTCCTTAATCGACACCGTTCATCCCGAAATTGACACAGTCAACGAAGGACCGTTGTCGGTTACCATTTATTCACTTGAGGAACCTTGTGGAAAGGGTTGGCACATTCTGGAATTGAGGAGGAGAGAAGAGAGTTGCATGCAAGTAGAACCAGAGCCTTTTACACCTACAAACATCCATAGCCAACACCAGGACAGATCCAAAGGTATTGCACTCACAATAACATTCTAGGAAGCACTATCACGGTACCAAACATCATTCCTCTGATCAACCGTCATCACCATCTAGCCATTTGAACATGCACCATAGTAAGTACACTTTTTACCTGCATCATCTATTTCTACTTCAGTCTATTGGGTTCTTCTATTGTTGTTATCAGTTTCCACTTGCACCCTCACTCCCCTACCATTTACTTGCCTATAAACTCAACCATTCCTCCACCCACACCATTAAATCACCTATATCCAACTATTACACATCTCTGAGTATAACTAAGATTCCTACAGACCTCTCCACCCCCCTTTTATCTCTGTTTAACCTCAGATCAACCTCTACAACTAGATCTTTTTGAGTTTTATCATCATGCCTCTACCGATGTTGATTCCTCATGAACGTCATCGGTTTTCCTAACCGTGATCGGTCATACCGACCAATGTCACTCTCTATGTCCTCATCAACAACATGTAAACCAACAATCACCTACCTACCAAAACAACCTAAACACCTTACCCAACCCTGCTAAGACCTTGTGCGTGACCATGAGACCACCGAACAACCCGCAACCTAACTCCGAATACCTTGACCCACATAGTTTTTAGTATTTAATTGGATCGACATGGATAGTGATATGAGGTACCTAAATCAGAATACTAGCACTAGATTTATTTATGTACGTATTTTAGTTATTTCATATTTGTTTTATAAAAATAGTGGATTGACAACCTTCTAGGGAGTATCACACTTCTTGGATCTAGCATACGTTAGGTAGTCCATTGTCATATATTATTTAACTCTTCTTTGGTGGTCTTGTTTTCTATTTCAGGTAGTTCCTCCCATCCAAAAGGAATCTCTCACAGTCAGCATCAGATCGAGAAGTCATAACGCGCGCATCAACCTCCAACTAACCAACACAACAGGTATTCCTCCTCATCCCATAACATTATCTATTTTTTCACATTCCAAAACGTAAAGAAAATGGTGAAACATTTTGGCATGCCAGTGGGTTTTGAAAACACTTGCATTGCATTCGATTTGTTCCATTTTTAGTTCACATTAAAATGAGTGAAACCTATATGCTAGAATTCATGCTCACGGTGATGGTTGACATAATTGAACCGTAGAAATTACTCTCTTTTTTACCAAACTAAACAAATCTTAATATACACATTTTCTTAAACGACATCTTAACGGGAATGCTGTCAACAATCACATGATTAGAGGATTAGTAGGTACTCCCCAGCTAGTTATCTCTGTCCATTACCCCATCGAGCGCACCCCATGCTATAAAATAACCCGAAACCTCACCTTTTAGACATCTTTGTTCATAGGATGCCTTCCTAGCCGAAAATTCTATTCTGAATTCACATGGTCAGTTCTAAATAGCATAAGCTAAACAAATATAAGAAAATCACTCTTAGGATCATGTTTTTCTTCTTGAATTGTGTTTTGAGGTGTGAGACTGTGAATCTACATTATCCTTCTTCTTTGCACACTCCACCATTGTAGTTGGAGTATTCTGACTTTTTCCGAGGGTACTAAGGCCCCATATTTTCATTATGAGATTCCTGAGTTTGACTCTTCACTTGATTTAAATTCACAAAATCTAGTTTCTTCATCGCTCTCTCATTTCACAATAACCGTGTCGGTCCAATGACCATCATCGGTTAACATCTTACCATCATCAATTAAACCTAACTGGTGTTGGCTTTTGGCTTTCTAGTTATTTTCTGGAATAACCTTGATCACTCATTCGTCTCTCTATTTTATTTTTGGCCATCGTGGTGCCATCCTAATCCCCTCTCTTGATATTTCTATCATACACAATTTCCCCATTAACATAGTCCTCATTCTTGTTTCACTTCTTGAAATTGGTGTTTTTCCCAAGAATCTTGGCATCGTTCTATGACCAACATCGAGTTCCCCATCAACCGTCATTAGTCATCCTAAACAATGTTGGTGTCGGTTTGGTTTTAAAAATTCAAACCTTGAATGAATTCATCCTCCCTGCCTCATTTTTCCTTTGTCCCTACAATTTTCTATGTCATTTACAAAATATAGTCTTTCCAGTCAACACTTACATGGTGTTAACCCGCAACCAAACTAACGCTCTTCTATTCCATGCTAGCCATCAACCACTCCCACCTAGTCCTTCACCACCTTTTGTTCTATCAACCATGGATCCAACCATGCCTACCACCATTACTATAGGAAATGAGAAGTCCGTATGAATCTTAATCGAGAATCCCGTAGCCTTATAATTCCACATTTCCCACTCTTCCACTTGAGATTCCTCAATTCAATTAATATATGGAATTCTTGTATCCATCTCTCCTCCCCTTATCCCCAATTTTGCATTAGCCCCTACTAGTTTAGCATTACCTTCACCTGCTTTACCCCCAGTGGTTTCGCAGCTAGGCCCCACACCCACTATAACATTGCATCTGCAATATTAGTCTCACCCATAGTATCTATTGTTACTTCATTAACCACTTAGAGTAGAACCACATATGCACCCATTATCTCATATATACCAATTGAAACACAACCACCCATGGTGTCGGTGACCCATACTCCATAAAATAATATTTTCCTCTCCATCTTGCGGTCTCTACCTATAATCGATACTAGAGTCTTTGCAAATGCGCCACCTACATATAAATATTATCAACAACCCCTATCTCGTCCATCATCCATGCTGGATATATGCCCTACATGTCGGTCCCCTATTCTCAACCTTCCTATTCGACATCACCATACACCTGGAATTCCACCCACATCACATGTTCAAGCACCATCCCTCTTACACCACGGGAGGTGCCATTCTATCATAACCTACAAATGAGCTCATCAAATTAATGATGGAAAGGATGCGAGACACTAGAAATGACTTCCGTCTCACACAATTCTCTCATCTACAATGAAATATGTAATGAGCCCATTCATCCATCCATTCCTATTCACCCATATAATGTAGATTGGGAAATGCCAAAATTCAATCACTTCAATAGTAAAGAAGATCCACAACAACATTTACAATCTTTCAAACATGGGTGTTACTTGATCGCCCATGATGACGTTTTACTCCTACGGACCTTCCCGATGTCCCTAACAGGACCTACATTAGACTAGTACAATGGGCTACCTAGAAATTCCATCTACTCATTTAATCAAGTAGCCCAAGCCTTCTTAGACCAATTCTCAATCAACATTGTCAAGAAAGTCACCATGACCAATATTTACTTCACATGACAAGATGACAACGATTCTATTGTTGATTTTCTCACTCGTTGGCATAGCCTAATTAACTAGCTCACATTTCAATTACCCCAAAACCGAACTCATAGAGTTATTTACTCGAGCCTGTGCTAGACACATTTCACTAACCTTATAGGTGTAGACCTTCCGCACCTTTGACAAGGCATTCACCATGGCACGAAAATTGGAGATTCGTGTTATCGAAAAGAAGAAAATTTAGATACGTAACAAGAACACTGCGTTCAAATTGAATGATGCTTATTCATATTTGAAACCCTGAATAACTATTCAAAATCTTAAGGATCTTCCAATGTTTTGGTTCTCAAGGCTAGACCCTCTCACCCATCAAACCAAGCCAAACCTTCTACTAATCTCTCGTCCATCCAAAATTTCCAATTCAAACGAGAACAATGAAAGTACACCCTAATAGGAGAACCATATTCTTCTATTTTGGAAAATATTATTAAGGTTGGTGCCATTACCCTTCCACCTATAAAACCACACACTGGTTTTGACCCTAATTCCCCATGCCCGCATGGTATAAAGAACATGAATTTTGTAACTATCATCATGTCAAAGGTCATAGCGACAGTAACTACATCACCTTCAAGAATATTGTCCAAGAAATGTTAGACAACAAAGATCTAGTCTTGGATAACCCAAATGCACCCACTAACCAAAACCTACATATCTTCAAAACCATTCCCTAATCATGCCCCACCTTTCAACCAAACTAGTGACACTTCAACCAATTATAGCAATTTCCGTGAGGTCCACGCTATTTTTGAGGACATACCAGTTGCTTCCCAATTTCCCCTGTTCCTTCCATAGATGAAATCCTAGCTCGAGCTCCCATACATGCACAAGAACCTATTTCATCTACTCCTCCACCCATAGAGGAACCCCTCGTCATTTCTCCCTTCACCCATGAAAGAGCCCATAAGTAGCGCTCCACCTTTGGTCCCTAAAATTACTTAGCAGTCGTCAGTAGCACCTCTCCTACTCATAGGGGACACATGTCCAATCTCTATACCATCACAAGGAGAGTCCACCTCGTCTAGCCCATCATCTCCTCTACCCATAGAAGATCATGTAGAAACACCATTGCCTTTAGATGACCATTCGTCATCAGAATTCCAAGATCTTTTTGATTTGCTTTCGTCTCTTTTACCCGCAAAGTTTGAAGCTATCAATTTCCTATTTCTCAAACACATTTTATGGGGATTACTACTTGATCCACATCCTCCCCGCTTACAACAGTACCATTTTCACACTTGGCTGATATCTGGACTATGTTGATAGAACCTTACTTTGGGGACATCTTCCACTTCCTTCTTCAATCCAAATGTAGTTGTCACTCGGTGACACCTCCACAATCTATTCAAAAGTGTTTCAAGCAACCAAACCAAACATAACCATGACTATTGGAACACCTTCCATGTCATCACCCACAACCCAACACACACCTATACCAAACACCTACCCATGACTATACCATCTCCCTTGCCTAAACCCATCACTACATTAGGGGTCGTGCCGACATCAAACCTTACTCACCCACCCATCAAATTAGATTTAGCGACATCTTCCTAGACCAACACTAAACTTATTCCTTTCCCTAAAAGGAATACCCGACCTTCTAGGTCTCATACACCAACCTCGCCTACCACACTATTTTCATCTTCACCCCTTCCATCCATCCTAGGACCTCATCCCTCAACCCCGGCCAAGTAACCTTCTTCCAGGTAAACCCGAGAACACAACATCTCACCTCCTCATCACATCCCTCTAATATACCCAAATGATGCACATAACACCCGCCATCACCCGTGACCTTCATACCACCCATACCACCACTACCTTCCATAATTTCTTCACCACCCATAATACTCTCCTCTCTTCCACTCACACCTTCTACCCATCCTCTACCATAGCTCGGTTTCCCCGTGGATAACCCGTCCTCTTCAACCATTTGATTTTCCTTCTACATCACATACTCTGTGTCACCTTTACCCAAGAAAGGGCAACCCAAAGCTAAGAATCCGCTACCCTCCAATGAAGTAGTCAAACCACCAAAACCTCCCATCACCGGCTCTTCTACCCCACCTTTACCAAAATAGATGCCTACAAGACCTAAGACCACTCCACATACCAAACTCATGGACCAACCCATTCCCACTCCTATAAAACCACCTCCTCTACAATCAATCACACTTGTACCCCAACCCACACTCATCTACCATTGTGATCCATTAGTAGGGTCCTACGACAAGATCTTAACCAATTTTATTGATAACTTTGTTATCACATTACCACCTCTTAGACCTTACAACCTGCTCAAACCCAAACCAAAAGGGTTTGACGAAACTAAAATTTGTGCCTTCCATCGTGTGCCAAGACACGATGTAGAGAACTGTAAGGCTTTAAAAACTACTCTTGTCTAATTATGTCCTCCTAAAGAAAATTTTGATGACGATGATCTTCTTGATGAGGACCCGTACGTACCCAAAGCGTAAGGTATTGTATTGCTTCGGAACAACGCAACAAGTGCCCCAATGATGATATAGGTCTCTCGCAAGGTGTTTGGGATCCAAAAAATCTCTCAAGTATGCGTTAACATCCCGCATGCCCCGCTTAGCCCCCGTGTGCCTTAGTTTTTCCTTTTTCCCTTTTCTTTTAGCTTTTTCTCTTTAGTTACGAAACCGCCGCCCTGCTGGCAGCGGTCTCATGACATATACACGAACGTGGTGGCGGTCCCGTAACCGCCACCTGCTTCGAGCGGTGGTCCTTTACAAATTTTCCAAAAGGATATTTTTACACGACTCACCTAAATTTAACGATTTACCCGCTTTCTTTTACTACCATGAGCTTGCATTTATGGTTCGGTTCCCTGGAATAGTGTTTTGCCATTGTTTATAGTTTAAGAGTTCTATTTGGATTTTACCTTGGGTAAATGCAAATGCTATAAATAGATGGCTTGTGCTCAAGCAAATGGCCCTCATTCACTTCTCATCCTCTCATTTCAGTAGTTCAAGTACTTTTATTAGGATTCATAGTTTAGTTTCTTTCATTACATGCTTAGTTAGCATTGTTTCACTGTTGGTAAGCCACATATCCGGCTTGTGCAAGCAAAGTTATGTTGTTGTTTTATCTAATACATTGGAGTAGAATAGCTTAGGAAGCCATTAAAGTTGTAGGTTTTTCTCCTCAAAGGATAGTTTCGGAGTTCGGATGCTTTATGTTGCATGACTCGCAATAAATCCCGCTAGAATTGCATAAGCCAAGCTCTGTGACTCTTGCGCTATCCCTCTCCTACTTGCATTGTATTCGGTGTGTATTCGAGCTGCCTTTATCCCAATATCTACTTACATTGATGCTAGCATTACATGCTTTTACGGATCCACGTGAACATGAAAGAACAAGGAGATCACACCAGGGACAAGATCACACACACCATCGGATTCGCCAGCATTGCTGCGGAATCCGGGTTCTAGCTTTCAAAGTTATAGTTAGAATCATATCAAATAGAGTAGTTAATTGCTTTATTTCAGTAAATTCTATTCTTGATATTGCTGGGAAGCTATGGGATTGATAGTTTTGAGAAACTATGATTCACTCCTCACTTCGAGGTAGGATCGAGAATCTTGCAAATAGATTAGATGAGCTATTGTTTAGAATAGATCTACAAATTGCACAAAAAAATAGCTACACTCGGTTATTTTGTTTGTTTTAAATTATTATTTAGTTGTCATTTCTAGATATTTTAATAGTTTCTTTCTTAAATTCATATAGTTCATCGTAAAATACAAAAATAGAGAAATCATATATGCTATAGATATATTGCAAATAGTTAATTTCATTTTGTTACAGTTCGTTTACATTTTTGCTTTTTCATGACCATCACGGGACCTGAGAGCCTAGGGAATACGTATTCAAGCCAATCATGCCTCGGCCCAATCTCATCATGGCAATAACCGATATAGATCAAAATCTTAGGATCCAAGTCTTCGAACAACGGTAAACTTGCAACAAATCAATTCCCGGTTGAGAGGATTGAGCAGCAGAAAATGACCAAGCACACACGTTTTGGTCAAATCAACCAAACTACTGATTACCCTAGGCAAACATTCACATGACTCTAGGAGGATTAGAAAGAGAAAAACCTTTGGTTGTGATCCTTTGGTCCTGCGGCCAGTGTGCAGGAGATACCCTCACGGTCATAGATACGGTTTAAGGATCCAGGTTGCACGAACCTTTGTGAGATATTCCAAGAAAATCACATAGTTATTGGTCTTGAATATAGAAGCTGAGAAAGCGTACAATTACTAGATATTAGGGATTAGGACTTGATTTCGTATATGACCATAGCGAGGACAAGAACGACCAAGAGTCTATGGTTGTGATCCACAAATCCCATAGCCTAACGAATCCATAAGTCAATCAGATATAGACACCGCCCTACACACGTTAGTATTCAGATCTACACCACTTCCACCCACCATCATCGAACAATTGTCCTTACTGGATATAGCGGCTAACAAAGCTAGAGAATTTCGGACTAGGCTAGAGAATCGCCCATAGAGTCAATTGTATTCACCATCCATCATATGACCTTATCTCGGGGACGTACGAAACTATCCAGGTCATTTTCCACGTATTCCACAACCCATAGATTGAATCACGCCGAGCTTGATATTGATTGGACCCTTTGAGTAGTCATCCTTGCCGATCGATCTATCACACCATTCCAAGTTAGCAGGCCTTCTTTACCTTAGATTCATAAATTTCGTTAGTGCGTGTCGAAGAAATTAGATTTCCTAACTAGTTTGTCTGCATCCCTAGCATATTCCATCCCCACCACTTTTGTCTCGGCATGACCTCGGGAGGTCGGGCACGCGGAAGAGTTACTGTAGATTCCCACTCGCTTGTCGCTTTTCCAGCGTACAAAATTTGTGAACTCCGACGTGAATCAAACAACTGTTTCACCTTTTGTGCCTCATTAGCTTTCACCTTCACTCCTTCCCATTATTCTGTGGGTATTCATATACCCTCCGAATATGTCGGGATTCGATACATATGGCATGAGACCCCTCTCGGGACTTGAGGCATACTACACCCAAGCAGAATAGACAATCATCACCCTCGCTCTCAATGTGGGGTGACAACTATTCAACTAATCAGTTGTCAACACAAACTCCAAGGATCAGATATAGCTCGTCCTTCCAAACAGAAGGGTTGGAACAACTTGCTCAAACACAACAAAGCAGAGCCTTTGGGCTCGAATAATATGACATTCACCGGAGAATCTGGATCCTCTCCTCGGTATTGCTTAGACCACAAATTAGTAAACAATCAGATTCATACCAAGGTCTAGACGATGAATATTTAGCACGTTATGCCAGGAATGACCAACGTTCTCGAAGTATGTATCCACCTGTAGGAGGTTTACAACCACAACCCGAGGTCTCTTTTCAAGAAAATACCTCTATGCCACTGCATATAGGAAATACTCTCGGAGAAACTTAGCAAGATAGCGATCAGTTCATAGCAGGATATCACATTCCTATACAAAACTATAGTATACAACAAACACCACCAAGGCAGAATATTGTGACTTCACCAAATGAAGTCATTTCAACTCTAATAGAAAAGGTTAGAGGGTTAGAACTTGCCCAAGCAAGTCAAAATTCACAATTCATGCAAACGGGGAGTTCCAATCCTCCACACCATTCTAGCCAAGTAGATCTCCTCACAGGAGTAGGCACGTTAGGCATGAATCCTCGTATTCACAACAAATGCCAACTAGACCCACCATCTCTAGCACTTTGTTCCTCTCGGTCTAGTACATTGAATAATCCATTCCTAGACATAATCCCGTCATACTTAAACATGTACTCAAAATCACCACAAGGGGATATGTTCTCCTCTCTGGCATGTTTTCTCAAACACAGGGGCTTCCTTACGCCCCTACCCAATGTGCACGTTACGCCATATCAACAACTTTGTTCCACTGCTACTCCCTCAAGTAGACACCATCAATGGTCGAAACATATGCAATAGGGACTTATTCAGAATATTTGAAAGAGCCCTTAGATTTCACTATACGAAGCGTCATGCTTCCAAGACCTCTTCCCGATTTTCCCAAATATAAAGGTGAGGGAGATCCGAATGCGCATATCAAAGCTTACGCTACAGCCATTCGAGAACTACTCCCATGGGATGGGGTTGTTCTTTAAAATATTCCCGAAAAACTTGGAAGGCATTGCTCTTGATTGGTATTATAGAATACCTGAGGCTTCCATACATTCATTCAAACAACTTGTGTCTGAGTTCATCAAGGCCTTCGACATGAACAAACTATTAAGGACAGGAATCAGGGAGTTCTTACACATCAAACAAGAACATAACGAATCTGTCACCCATTTCATCCAAAGGTGGCGTACAGTCCTTTATTCCTCGGCAAGCGCTCCAAACATGGATCAAATGGAACTATGTGATTTATTCCTTCATTCGCTTAGCAGAGAAGTAAAGGAAGAAGTTCATAAGTTCCCATTACGAACTTACGATGAGGTACTGGAGAGTGCCCTTCGAATAGATCAAGCAGCGATTGATAGTGGTCGCAAAACATATGGAGCAAACGGGAAGTTAATCACCCCAATCAAAACACTACAAATTATCCCACTACCACAAATGTTAATCAAGGACCTAAAATCCTTAACAAAAATCGGGGTGTAACAACCGACAGAGTAACCGACCAGCCCAAGAAGGTAAATGTTGTCAATACTCCATCACAAACAAACAACCAACGAAACAACAACTTTACCCCGACAATCAACACAGTGGATTTTAACCATCCACAACAACAACAACGGTGAAATCCCATACAAGGGCCAAGCCAAAATTCAACTAGGTATCAAGACCAGAATTCAAACCAAAGACAACAAACGCAAAATTTTAATAGACAACGGTTTGATCAAAATTTTGGGCCACAATACACATCAAACCAACAAACTAGGAATTACAATCCTAACTCATATTGTGGTTTCCATATAATTCGAGGTCATGACACTAGAACGTGCCATGATTATAATAAATTCATACAATGCTTGCCAAATGAACAAAAACAATCTGTTTATGGATATGTTGTTAGCGGATCCTATGTCACCAATGTCAAATACTTTTTCGTGGGCGTTTCCCCTCAAAACGCACCCCTAAAGATCTTTAATGATCCACTCCCAAATCACAATAACAACAGACTAAATCCAACTGGGAAAAACAAGGGTGCAATGACGGAAGCAACGATCATGAAGCCTTGACTTCACTAAACTCATCGGTTGCGCCACAATTAGGAAATCAGCCGAGACCCAAGATAGTCGGTTTGGTGGAGTTAGACACTGAATTACCCATTGAAGCTATAACAAGGACACAAGAATATTTCTCTCAGCCAAGTCCAAGCCACCGTAAACGGATAACATCCAACAAATCGTAGCAAAGCCAGTGGGTCCTTATGATTTAATTAATGATCTAACAAAAACCTTCTCGCATATCTTGTTTTTAGACTTACTAAAGAACTCTCCTACCCACTTGGGTTTAGGTCATTTAATTAACATCACTCCAACTCTGAAACACACGGGTAAATCATGTAGACTTTGACGTTCATCCTCGGGGCAACCAGACAAGGATGTCGAATTTATATTCGAAATAAGTAAAATGCCTACGAATCTTTGAGATCGCACACCGAGGTGATCCATCCTTACACTTACAAGTATGGGTTTATAATAACTACGTAAAACGGGAAATGGTTGACGATGGGGCCATGAGTTAACATAGTCCCCTTCTCTTTCCTCAAAAAAATTAGATATGGGGAAACAAATTGTTCCACCACTCGAAATACATTGAGAGGCTATGATAGCCTTAAAGCCACTTCGATAGGAACCATAATACTACCGGTCACCTTAGGACCCAAAACAATCTGACCGAGTTTTATATTATAGATTAGGAAAATAATTATAATATGATCCTCTACCGACCATGGATACACCGAATGAGGGAAATCCCTTCTACTTTATTCCAAGAAGTAAGATTCCTACATCTAGGAAAGGTATTTGTAGCCAAAGGCGATCCAAAACCTTTCGATATACACCTAGCCAACTTAAAGAAAAGACCGGTGTGCACTTGGAATTTGAATTTCCAATAAACCAACTTAATAAACCCAACGATGCAAAACCGGAGGAGAAGTTGGTACCTACTGACAGAGATCTTGAAACTATCAGATAACCAAAACAACCCCAACCCCCAAAGATAAGGCTAACACTATAGAAACGGTATCATTAGGGACTACTGCAAAAATCGTTGAGTTAATAGAACAAGATTTACCAATGTTCTTACCATTTGATTCAGTAGGCATAGGATATTCCCTAGGGGTTGGTTCTCTTCCAGCAGAGGATCTCTGCATGGTGGAAGTAGAGTGTGCAAACACAACAAATACCCCAACATCTATATTCCTAGCTAAGTATTGGACTCTCCATTTTTATGGGGCTAGGTGCCATTATGGAGCAGGGGTAGGTATAATTCTTACTTCACCCGAGGAGAAAGTCATGCCATTTTCCTTTAAACTAAATTTCAAATGCACAAACAATGGTGTTGAGTACGAAGCCCTCCTCCTTGGCCTCACCTTAGCCAAGAGAATTGGTGTTGACATTATCAGATTCTTAGGAGACTCGTAATTAGTGGCAAACCAAGTTTCGAGGTATATGAAACTAAAGCCGAACACTTGCAGCCTTTACAAAAATGTCGTATTAGATTTAAGCAAGGCATTTAACTTCATATCCATTAAAGCAATCCCGCGAGAGAAAAATCTTTCGCCGATTCAATAGCAACTTCAGCATCACGTTTTACTCAAGCAATGAGTTAGAAGATACCCATTTCACGGTGTTCATTCGTAATGAACCATTGATAAAAACAATGACAAATCCCCTTTCAAGAGGAAGTGAATCTACCACCCGGACCATGTTGATAATGATATATCCACTTTGGAATACTTAAATGCCTATGCGGCACACAGGCTCTCCTATCATATGCTAGATTTGTCCTTAATTCCACATTCATCTTCCTATTTCGGAAATCCCATGATGAGTTTTCCCTTGCAAATAGAACCTAGCATATCTGTTAGATGAAAATGGGGATGCTGGATTTACCCCCAAAGACCGCCTAAGTTTGAAGAGGGTAACACCTCTTTGATAGAAGAAACAATCGATGTCAACATCGGAACGGAAGATGAACCAAGAATTTTAAAACTAGGATCCTCGTTAACCCCAGAAGAAGTAGAAATACACACTCGGATCCTCAAAGAACATCAGAAGGCATTTGCATTTAATTATAAGGAGATGACAGGCGTTGCACCCCACATCGTGGTACACAACCTCATCACTAAATCTGATGCAAAGCCAGTTAAACAAAAATCAAGACCCATGAAACCCAAGGTAGCTCTCATGGTAAAGGAGGAGGTAATAAAACTCCTCCAGGTAGGATTCATCAAACCAGTTGACTACTCCCAATGGGTATCTAACATCGTTCCCATTCTCAAGAAGAATGGGAAGATACGCATCTGCATAGATTTTCGAGACATCAACAAAGCATGTCCTAAGGATGACTTCCCGTTGCCATCTATTGATGTCATTGTTGATGCAACAGCTGGGTTTGAACTTTTGTCTCTCATGGATGGATTCTCGGGATACAATCAAATCAGAATATCTGAGCAAGATCAAGCTAAAACTACGTTTATAACTCCTTGGGGAACCTATTGCTATGCTGTTATGCCATTCGGTCTCAAAAATGCTGGTGCTATGTACCAGCGGGCTATGACATATATATTTCATGATCTAATTCATAAAATCATGGAATCCTACGTAGATGACTTGTTGGCTAAAGCCAAGAAGCGTGACCATCACGGAAGTACTTCGGCGTAATTCTTTCACGTCTAATAGAATACGGAGTCACGCTAAATCCAGAGAAATGCATCTTTGGTGTAACGGGAGGGAAGCTCCTAGGTTATATCATATCGTCATGAGGGATAGATGTTGACCCAACCAAAATTCGGGCTGTCCTCGAAATGGTTCCACCTTCGGATGAATATGGAATCAGGTCATTTCTCAGAAAGCTGGGTGCAATCCGAAGATTCATCCCGGACTTAAGCTTCGCCATTCATCCAATCAACAATTTACTCAAGAAAGACTATAGCATTGATTGGACCAAAGACTGCAATGAAGATTTTGACGCAGTTAAGCGTTTCTTATTGTCACCACCTACGCTAATGCCACCTAAGTTGGATCACCCGTTAATTTTATATTCATGAGCTACCAATGTCTCGTTAGCTTGTATGTTGGCCCAAGAGGACGATGACAAGAGAGAAGCGTGCGATTTATTTCATTAGCCGAACACCGCTTGCTCGACTATGAAACACGTTATACAAGAGAACAAGAATGCCTAGCCATCGTCTTTGCAACCAAACACCTAAGACATTATATGTTAAATCAAGAAACAAGGGTCATGGTAAAACGGACCATTTACGAACTTTCCTCACACAAGGGTCCTTTTCTAAAAAGGGATGTTTCATAACCTTAATGGGAGAATTCAAATTAATGTTTGTAAATCGAAGTCGAGTTAAGGGACAAATCATTGTGGATTGGTTAGCTGATAACTCATTAGATGGAGGTGATCTAGTAGATTTGGATTTTCCGGATGAGTGCATACACTACATCGAAAACCAACCCGCTATCTACGAGTGTCCACTGAGTACGCTGATATCATTAACTATATCATGGACCATACATATCCATAAGAGCTACACCACAACAAAGAAGACGGTTACGCATTATCGTAGCTAAATATGTCATTATAGAGCAAGTTCTCTATCAAATGCGTTTGATGGAATTCTCTAAGATGTGTCGACACGAAGAATCCAAGAAGATTCTCCATGAATCTCACAAAGCGGAATATGTGGAGGCCACTTAGGTGGCCATGCCACTACTCGAAAAATACACTTTGAATGGGCTATTTCTGCCCACTCTAGAACATGACGCAATAGAGTTTGTGCACGCAGGTGTCATAAGTGCCAAGAATTCTCCCATGAGATCCACATGCCGGCAAAGTCCTGCAACCAATCGCTACTCCATGGCCCTTTTCTACATGGGGCCTAGACTTAATAGGGAAATTCTCTCCCTCATCTGAGATGGCCATAATTTTATAATCACGGCCATCTGAATATTTCACCAAATGGGTAGAAGCTATGCCTCTTACCACTTGTGCACTGGTTATGTAATCGCCAAGTTCATTTTGAACCAAATCATTTGCGAGTACGGTATCCACAAATCATTATCTCCGATAATGGAACTTATTTGTAAGAATGAAGAGGTTCGCGAGCTATGCAATAAATTTAAGATAAGCCATCATACGGCTTCCTTATATTACCCTCAAGCCAACGGATGATCAAGCGACAAAAAAATGCTAAAAGCCATTCTCCTTAAAATGGTGAAATAAAACAAACAAGATTGGCATTTGAAGTTATATCCGACATTATGGGCCCACCAAACCTCAATAAGAACACCAATGGGAGAAACTCCTTTTTCACTAGTGTTCGGGCAAAAGCAGATTCTCCCACTCGAGGTTGAAATAAAGCAGTCTCCGCATTTCATTACAAGGAATTCGGATGAAGACGCTTACAGAGAAGCACGTCATTCCCAACTTGAAAGCCTAGATGAAACTAGGTTAGATGCTTGAACAACGACATAGAGTCTATGCTTTGACCGGATGTCTTTGGCAAGACAACAAGAAGGTCTATGAATGCGACATATACGAAGGTGATCTAGTTCTAAGGCTGGACAACCGGATCGACAAGAAGACCGGCGAAGGAAGGAAATTCCGGCCCAAATGGTTGGGCCCATACCGAGTCATGAAGGACTATGGAAATGGTGCATACCTCTTATGTATGCTAGAAGGTGAGGAGTTTGGCGAAACAGTCAATTCCCTACACCTCAAGCGTTTCTACGCGTAAGCAGCTAGCACTACTTATATGACTATCTACATTGCATTTTCATATAGATTAGGATCATGTTGTCCACTCGTTTCTTACACAAATTGTGATCAAGGAATCTATTCTCAAAGCAATTCATTACAAACTCATGATGTTGTTGGCATAAACTCTTTAATCGTACCTCTCCATTTTCATGATATCATCAAAATATCTCAGAATCTTTTATCAAATAAAATCAGACATGACGAAGTCTTAACGGTAACCATACCAAGATCTGCAAGTTTATTCTCGCTTTGATTTCTTCTTAGGGTAGGTGTCTTGCCTATGGTCTCTTCTAGAAGCTTCATGGTGTCACATCTATCCCATATGCATATCTCTTTGGAAATAAGCACATACTGACATTTTACTCAAATAAACAAATCAAACGTTGATCAAGCGAGAAAATTTTAATTTTACACATTTCCTTGCCCCACCAACCTTCGGTGATGAGCTTCAGGTCTCTTACTAGTGACGTAGCATTGGAAAAGGATGGAAATGCCCTTACTCGCCTATGCCTTGCCCACGGTGATAAACCCATGCTTCTTACTAGTAGCGTGGGGCAAAGTGTAGGGGGTCCTCTTGACAAATAAATGCAAATGGTCATACACAAACAATTCAAACTTTCAAACTTTGAGTCAAAAACAAATGAAATAGATGTTCAAAATCCCAAAAGAGTTAAAATCCTAAAAACCCATATTTTGTCTACTATGTGGCCACCTATGGGTCTAAGTTTGGATAAACCGCAAAGCAAGTTGCATCCCAAACTATGGAGTCACTCGAGTGGAGTTGACTTGTAGCTTCCAATTTGGTTCCGCCAAAACTTTTTCTGTCTTTCGTCACTATCATTTCACCACATTTCATAGCTTGCGCCATTCTTTGCTCTTGGTGATAAGCCCCGCATCTTACTGGTTGCGTGGAGTTAGGATTGGGGCAAGTTAATCTATTCATCATACTGGTTATTTTCATCACTTTGCCAAAACAAACATGAAGTATCCAAAATTGCTTACAGAAACCAAGATTCAAAATCACAATATATCTACATCATCATATATTAGCAAGCATCATGAAATATACAAAAGAAAACAAGCATTTACATTATTTGTTCACCATTGCATATATTCTAGAAAGCATATAAAACATACATCGTAGTATACACGAGGAAACTAGAAATAGAAAGGAAAACATGAGTGCCAAGCTTTTGATCCAAAACGAATGCATATATATAAATAATCAATGTTTATATACAATGCCATCATGCACTAGGCATGGTCAAAACGCTCAAAGAGCCCGTGATATACAAAAGAATATATAATACAAAATACATGAGAGCCAAGTGGCTTCTCAATCCCTACGCGACCCCTCCGAAGGTGCGCGCCTCGCCTAATACTCCGGCTACGCCGGTGCTCTGAATGTACGGAGGGCTCAGGGTCTCGAGGAGCAGCTGTAGTCTCACCATGAGAATGGCTCCTCATAAGGCACTCAGCCATCCTATAGCCCGTTAACTCTTTGCGGAGGGTCGATACCATCCTGGCCATGTGCCAAATGGGAGCGAAGACATGGTATGCCTACCCAGGTCAAGGCTCCCACGGCCTACTGGGACAGCTCCCCGTGGGTCCCATCCATGGGGATCATCTGGGAATCGCAGACATACCCCGCGGATCAAATCCCGCCACTCATCAATAGTCTCTGCAAACAAAGGAGAAAATGAATTAGAAACTAAGCAAGAGGCTAAAAGATACAAAATAGCAACTAAGGAGAGCCTACAAACAAACATTAAAAGGGAGAAAGGGTAACTTACTCGGATCACCTGTGCCTCAGGATGGGTTGTTGGGGCCGGCACTGCCGCGGATCTCGGCTGCCGACCGAGGGCTGCTCTGTGGCGGGAGGAACGTGTCGCCCTGCAACGGACTCATCCTCTCCACCATGGCCCAGGAGAGTGGCTCCTCTGAAACTAGAGTCACCCTCTCTACGCTCTGCTCAGCCCTCTCTGCCTGCATAATGTCCTAAGTGTCATGCCACTCGGGATCACTGTCATCCATCTCCTCCTCTGACCCTCCCTCGCGTGAACTCCTCGGACTCGAGTCAATATCTATAGGGTCATAGCTGCTGTGGGCAGGACCCACGACAATCTAAAGTAAAGGTGCACGAGGCACACCGGCTCTCCCTCTAGCATGAACTATCCTCCGGCTACAATGGGAATGCCTGGGAGTAATCACCGCCCAACCTCGGCCCTCTGGCGCCCCTCGGCCTCACGAATCGATCTCGTAGACCTGCGCCACTGGGGAAGTATACCCGTATATGGTGGTGGCTGAAGCTGGCCGAGGAACTCGGCCAAAAGGATGCACCTCCACTGCGTCCCACTCGATCAATGAACTGCCTGTGGTGGAGCGGGAGATCGGGGTAAGAGTCTCTCGCCCCATATGCCGGCCATAAGCCGGTACGGTGTCGCCTCCATGTCTGCAGTAGTGAGGGAGGTAACTAGCGATGAGGTGCTCTAAGACAGCGACATATCTGTCCATCGGCTGCCCTCACGGCCCTGTGGTCTGCCACCTCCACACCCTTGCCATAAGGGATGAAATTCTCATACACCCAACTCATGACTAGAGTCGGGTGGCTCAATGATCGCCTCGTAAATGGACCACCCCTGTATAGATTGTGGTAGGTGGTCCCAAGAATATCTATACCCCAAGCGTATATCCAATCGTGCCCCTCTATCTCGTGCAATAATGGGGCCCAAGAGTATAATAACATGTCACCTCCTTGTCCCCGATCGGTCTCGAGGCAAGGATCCCCATGATGGCCTCGATGAAGTAAGGGGATAGGCAAAGAAGGAATGGATCGAACTCTCACCCCCTTCTTCGACCCCGTGGAGATGATGTTGCATCTCCATATATGCTGCCCTTGTACAATCCGTGCCTGTGATCCTCTGTCTCTAATGTAAGTCGCCTCCCGATGATCGGGACCCCTGCACGGTAGACATCCTCTAATGTAATGGTCCACTCGCCACGGACCCCGGCAATCGGAAGGTGTTCCGATCTACATCCCAAAGATGAGAATAAGTCACAAAGGATGTGAATAGATGGTGCAACATGGGGCACGCGCGATATGCGCAGTATACCATCCCCCTCTAAAGTGTGTCCACCTGCGTCGTGAGAGGGCATATAGTACCCCGAGAGCCAATCGCACTCTCTCTCTCTGCTCCATCTGATGTACTCCTCTCTCGCCTGCATACACCCAACAACACACAAAATAGAGCAAGTTAGTATCCGAACAATACTGAGAAAGTCATAAAAACGTGTAGAAATGCTAAAAATAGAAATACAATCTCAAAATAGGTACCTTTGCATTCTCGTGCAAAACCGCCGCCCTGAGTAAGGAGGCGGTTTTGTAACCACCGCCTTAAAGGCGGCGGTCAGTAACCGTCGCCTAAACAGGCGACGGTCATGTAACCGCCGCCTAGTCAGGCGGCGGTCGTGGTCCGAAAACCCACGCGAGTTTTTAACCTAAAAATCCTAAAACATGCAAAAATGACCATTTAACTTGAAAACAAAACCTACCCGGTAGGCGCCTAGGTGGACCTTTTAACACTAGCATTTCAAATTTAAGGGGGGAAAAATAATAAACCGAGGAGAACTAACTTTGTGATCGCCGAGGTTGGTGTTTCGCACGTGGAGGCATGATCACGATCTCGCGCGGATGTTTCGACTCTACTCACACAAGAAACCGTCACTTTGTGGGTCCCAGAGCTCAAAATCAACCAAATTGACTCTCGCAAATGAATAGGAAAATGGGCCCACTTTCATATATAGAGCACTCTGTTTCATTTTAAAATGACTTTTCACAGGTTTGGAGCGCTGATGGAGGTAAGTTCCTATCCCCGCACGAATGGTATGTTCTCATTCCTGTTATTCTTAGCGTTTATTTTTCGAACTATCAGTATCTATCTCGCACTTGCGTTCTCTTTTCATTTTGCAGGTAGCGGGAATTTTGGATGGCGTCATTTCAACACACGTGACATGTAAGGTATAACTTCTAACTTCCCATTTGGGGACTGCCATACTCGGACCCACCGTTTTATGCCTCTTCATGGCTAAAACACTTCTCCGAGGGGGCAATATGTATGTACCCAAAATTGTAAGGTATCTGTCATGCCGAACAACGTAACAAGTGCCCCAATGATGATACAGGTCTCCTCGCAAGGTGTTCGAGGATCCGAAAAATCTCTCCAAGTATGCGTTAACATTCCGCATGCCCCGCTTATCCCCGTGTGCCTTAGTTTTTCCTTTTTCCCTCTTCTTTGGCTTTTTCTCTTTAGTTACGAACCGCCGCCTCACTGGCGGCGGTCTCCGTAACCGCGCCCGCTTATAGCGCGGTCCTTTACGCGCTTTCCGAAGGATATTTTTACACAACTCACATAAATTCAACGATTTACCTACTTTCTTTTCCTACCATGAGCTTGCATTTATGGTTCTACGGTTCCCTGGAATAGTGTTTTGCCATTGTTTATAGTTTAAAATTTCTATTTGGATTTTACCTTGGGTAAATGCAAATGCTATAAATAGATGGCTTGTGCTCAAGCAAATGGCCCTCATTCACTTCTCATCCTCTCATTTCAGTAGTTCAAGACTTTTATTAGGATTCATAGTTTAGTTTCTTTCATTACATGCTTAGTTAGCATTGTTTTCTTGTTGGCAAGCCACATATCCGGCTGCATGTGCAAGCAAAGTGTTGTTGTTTTATCTAATCCATTGGAGTAGAATAGCTTAGGAAGCCATTAAAGTTGTAGGTTTTTCTCCTCGAATAGGATAGTTTCGTGTCTCGGATGCTTTATGTTGCATGACTCGCAATAAATCCCTGCTAGGAATTGCATAAGCCAAGCTCAGACTCTTGCGCTATCCCTCTCCTACTTGCATTGTATTTGGTGTGTATTCCGAGCTGCCTTTATCCCAATATCTACTTTTATTGATGTTAGCATTACACGCTATTCTCGGATCCACGTGAACACGAAAGAACGAGGATATCACACCGAGGGGACAAGATCAAACACACCATCGGATTCGCCACTATTCTAGGGAATACGGGTTCTAGCTTTCAAAGTTCTAGTTAGAATCATATCAAATAGAGTAGTTATTTGCTTTATTTCAGTAAATTCTATTCTTGATATTGCCAGGGAAGCTGTGGGGATTGATAGTTTCTAAGAAACTATGATTCACTCCTCACTTCTGAGGTAGGATCGAGAATCTTGCAAATAGATTAGATGAGCTATTGTTTAGAATAGATCTACAAATTACACAAACAAATAGCTACACTCGGTTATTTTGTTTGTTTTAAATTATTATTTAGTTGTCATTTCTAGATATTTTAATAGCTGCTTTCTTAAATTCATATAGTTCGTCAGAAAATACAAAAATAGAGAAATCATATATGCTATAGATATATTGCAAATAGTTAATTTCATTTTGTTACAGTTCGTTTACATTGTTGCTTTTGCATGACCATCACGGGACCTAGAGAGCCCAGGGAATACGTATTCGAGCCAATCATGCCTCAGCCCAATCTCATCATGGCAATAACCGATATAGATCAAAATCTTAGGATCCAAGTCTTCCGAACAACGGTAAGCTTGCAACAAATCAATTCCCAGTTGAGAGGATTGAACAGAGAAGACGACCAAGCACACACATTTTGGTCAAATCAACCGAACTACAGATTACCCTAGGCAAACATTCACATGAGTTTGTAGGAGGATTAGAAAGAGAACAAACCTTTGGCTATGATCCTTTGGTCCCACATCCAGTGTGCGGAGATACCCTCACACGGACATAGATACCGGCCTTTAAGGATCCGAGGTTGCATTTAACGCCCGTGAGATATTCCAAGAAAATCACACGCGGTTATTGGTCTTGAATATAGAAGGTTTGAGAAAGCATACGATTACTAGATATTAGGGATTAGAACTTGATTTCATACATGACCATAAGCAGGACCGCAATGACCAAGAGTCTATAGTTGTGATCCACAAATCCCATGACCTAATGAATCCATAAGTCAATCGGGATATAGACACTACGAATCGGCCTACGCATGTTAGTATTCATATCTACGCCACTTCCACCCACCATCATCGAACAATTGTCCTTACTATATATTCAACATCCACCATATGACCTTATCTCGGGGACGTACACGAAACTATCCCAGGTCATTTTCCACGTATTCCAAAACCCATAGATCGAATCATGCCAGAGCTCGATATTGATTGGAGCCTTCGAGCAGTCATCCTCGCTGATCCATCTATCACACCAGTCCAAGTTAGAAGGGCCTTCTTTGCCTTAGATTCACAAATTCCGTTAGTGCGTGTGGAAGACATTAGATTTCCTAACTAGTTTGTCTGCGCATCCCACGCATATTCCATCCCCATTTGTCTCAAAGACAACCTCGAGAGGTCGGGTACACACAAGAGTTACTCAGAGATTCCCACGCTCGCTTGTCACTTTTTCGGCGTATGAGACCCCATTTTTCCTTCACCGATCTCCCTAGATTTTCCTCAATTACCTACTCGTGATCAATATCTCCACCCCCACAACTCTTTTATCCACCGTCAAGTTTTAAATCAACATGATCAACATTGCCACCCGTGCCGTAAATACAAAGGCAGGGAAAAGGTAACTAATTCATCCACCAACCCCGTACCCCACATACCATTGAAACCCACACCTAAATTCACCATTCAAGGTCCCACGTATCCTATTTCGATGGGGTCACACATCACACAATACTAAAATAATTGCACCAATCCTCCCTCAAAATGTCTTTATATGACTTCATTCAAACCTTTGAGTCACATCGTCAAGCCCTCATGGAGGTTCTTCAATCTATTAAGGTTTTTCAAAATTACCCCACACCCGTAGCCTCAATCATTACCCCTCATCACGTATCCTCTCTCACTAATTCATCACCTTCCTTTACACCTCCACCTACTCACCAAGTAGCCGCCCTCAACTTTTCAGATGAAGAGATCGTCCCCTTCCAGCTTTAACGACCCCAATCCTTTTTTCATATTTGTCTTTATCGATAATATACGCATACGATGCATTATGATCGATGGTGATGCTATAATTAACATCATCTCCTCCCATACATACAACCAAATGTGCATACCATCCAAATTCATACATGGTAACCCAATTATGTTGCGCTCCTTCAATCATGCCATGTCCTCTACCCTAGGTACCGTCATTTTCCATTTCCACGTGGGTCCTTGCATTGTCCTAGAAATTTTCTATGTCTTAGAAGGGGATTTCTAGTATAATCTATTGCTTGGCCAACCTTGGATCCATGCCATGGGTTGTGTCCCTTCGACTTTACACCGTTGCCTCAAATTTGAACACGAAGGACATACTTACACCATCTGGCCGACCCATCACCTTTTAAGACCTGTAACATGTTGTACCATCCCAACGATGTACTTGTCCCAGTCAAGGCATCTGTCATTACCCCTACTTCACCTTCATCCACAAGCCCATCCACCAAGACTGCTAACACCTCTCCCACATCTAACCCTCGCTTATCCCTACTGCCAGTAGCCTCTAATGTCGACTCACCCGCTTCCCAATCATCTAGTGAGTCATCTATCCCCTGTTACCTAAATATCGACTCATGACATTCCCTTAGAGGGTGTTTTTCAACACCTCACTCTGGGGGAGTACCGCCTACACAATATCGACACATTCCTCACTCGCAAGAGTATGGGAACTCACAAGACTCAGCTTATGACTACCGCATAAGTGAGGTTTTTCCTTATGGTCCTCCCCACCTTCGTACTAATCTAACGTATGGGGGACTTGATATTTCCACTTATAAACCTAAACCTCCATCCCAAACACAACCATTTTCATCTAACTTACACTCCCTTACTAACCGCTTCACTCACACTTTCCTCCACCGGTGCGTGTTGAAAGGATTTGGCTTCATTTTTTATGAACAAGGCCGCCATCTTGTCATTTCTTGTACCACTCGTAAAAAATATGATTGTAGTGGCATTGGATTTGACGCAAAGCACCTCCCAAAAATCTTGCATTGACCTCATTAAGGAAGACAAAACCTCTCCACCTCATTCACCCATGTCACCATCTTCACCCACGGAGTCCATAGATCCCGAATCTATTCCTCCTAACTTTTTTTTTTGTAAACATAATTTCTCTGGGACCTCTAACCTATCAACGCAATGGTGAGGCTTCCTCTTCTCTCCCATTCCTGTATCCTGACATGATTGATGATGATACACCTTCTATTAATGTTGTTCAATGTCAGGATGATGAATCCATCCTCACTTACCTTGGTGCAGAAGATTCTTATAATCACTTTGGTCATTACATTCTCGAGACACAAACCATGTTGAACGAATCGACCATTGAAATCAACATTAACACTCAGGATGACCCACACATTCTAAAGATAGGCCAATCTTTAGATGCTACTGAGCAAGAATATTTTTCCTCTTTCCTTCGGGACCATAGCAATGCTTTTTCCTGGTCATATGCCAATATGCCCAGTATTGACCCAAAAATTGTGGTCCACAATATCGTAACCATTCTTGATGCCAAACCCATCAAATTAAAGCTACGGAAAATGCATCCTTGCATTGCTCTTCTAGTGAAATAAAAGCTTCAAAGTGCCTTTTATCAGTTTCCTTCATCCTACCCATTGACTATCCCCAATGGATTTCTAACATTGTTCATGTCACAAAGGTGACAAGGGGACTCGCTTTTGCACAAACTTCGTGACCTCAACCTAACTTGTCCCAAAGATGAATTTCTCCTACCAAAGCTTTGAACAACTAGTAGATCTTACCGCCAGCCATGAAATTCTATCGCTCATGGACGGTTTCTTAGGTTATAATCAAATATTACTGGCCAGGAAGATCAACACAATAATGCCTTCATCACCCCTTAGGGGATATTCTCGCTATCGAGTCATGCCTTTTGGCCTTAAAAACACCGGTGCTACATACAAACAAGCCATGACTTAAATCTTCCATGACATCATTCATCACATATTGGAAGAATACGTAGATTATCTTCTTTCCAAATCCAAACATTGAACCAAACACCGACCATCCTTAAGGTCATGTTTGACCGCCTCATCAAGTATTGTGTTCGTCTTCAACCAAAGAAGTGCATCTTTGCAAGAGTACTTTTAGGAAAACTCCTTGGTTTCATTGTTTCTTTGCGTGACATAGAAGTCGATGTTGTTAAAGTCAAGGCTACTACGTAAATGCCTCCACCTACTAATCTCCATCAACTTTGAAGCCTACAATGAAAGTTGCAATCCATTCATCATTTTATCTCGCAGCTTTCCTACTGCTATCAACCATTCCATCATCTTCTCAATAAGGACATTTCAATCAAATGAGATGATGAATACATAAATCCTTTGAATCCTTAAAACAATACCTTATTCAACCACCGGTGCTTATTCTTCCTAAGGATGACCAACCCTTTTACCTATACATTTTTGCCCGACCATTCTTTAGGTTCCATGCTCACTCATCATGAAGAGCAACACAAAGAGCAAGCATTTTATTACATAAGTCATACCCTTCTAAACTATGAAACTAGATATACCCATGCTGAAAAATCTTCTTAGCCTTAGTTTTTGTTGCCACCAAAATCCACCATTACCTCCTCAACCATAAAACCTCGCATTATTACTAATACTGACCCCTTACACTATATGTATGCCAAACCCTATCAACATCAACATGCCACATGTTGGATTATGCTTCTTTTTAACCTCGATCTTGAATTTAGTCATCAAAATTCCTTCCAAGGCCAAGCTATTGCCAACCAATTGATGTAGATGCACCTATTTCCAGGAATAAACCTTCTAACTTCAATTTCCCAGAGCGAATCAATAGCCACCCTCTCCTTAAAAGAACCTACTTACCAAATGAAACTCTTCTTTGATGGCTCCAAGTGTCAGCGTGGAGGTGGGGCTTGTGTCATCCTCATTCCTCTTGATGGTTAACCTATGCCTTTGTCTTTCAAACTCGATTTTGATTGTACAAACAATATTGCCAAATATGAAGCACTTGTATTGGGCCTCCAGGCGGCTTATGCCTTAGATGTTAAGTTCATCAATATCTTTGGTGATTCCCACTTGTTGTAAACCAAGTCAATGGTATATACCAATGATCGTAATGAGATACTTCAAAAGTATAAACATCACGTAGACATACTTTTGACCACATTTGACCGTTATGAACTTCAAACCAACCCATGTTCTACCAATAAATTTGTGGATACCATGGCCTTCCTGGCTTCTCAAATATTTGCTTTTCCTGTCGACTTTAAAATATTTGTCACAATACAAAGGCTATAATCACCCTCTTATTTACCTTGTGAATTTCGATCCATCGGAACTATTGCACTTGACCCACGAGACCTTTGGTATAAGAAATTTGTAGACTATCTTTCACTTTCTGTTCTACCCACTGATCTCACTTGTAATGGACAATGTGCCTTTCTTAAAATTGTTTCTCATTATGTCATCATGGTTGGTCTCCTTTATAAGCATGGCTTCGACTATATTCTTGTATGATGCCTTTTAAATCTGAAATTCCCTACACCATTAAGGAATTCCACGATGGAATTTATTGAGGCAACTTTAGTTGTTTAGCTATAGCCAAATGCATTCTTCACCTTGGCTATTATTGGCCCACCTTAAATCAAGCGATTATTATGACTATGTCAAACGTTGTGTGAAATTCCAGCAACATGCTAATCTCCATCACACACCTAGTCATGCCTTACAATTCACACGAGATCTTTGGCCTTTCTCTCAATGGGGATTGGATCTGCTGTGAAATCAATTCCCATTCTTCACAATGTCACCAATGGATCATAACTGCTACTAAATATTACACTAAATGGGCAGAGGCCATTCCCCTCATTTCTACAAAAGTTGATAAAATATGTGAATTCATCAACCATCACATCATTTTTTGCTTTGGTGTTCCTCACCGCCTCATCACTGATAATGGAAAGTAATTCAAAAAAAAAACCCTACGTAAGCTATGTGATGCTTTTGGCATCTAACTCGATTTCTCATCACCTTATTAGCTACAAACCAATGACTAAGCAGAATTGACAAATAAAACCTTGAAAAAAATCTTATGAAAGTAGTTGACGATTGGTAAGGATTGGCATTCACACATTCCTTTCTCCTTGTGTGCTTATCACACTAGTATTCACACTCCGACCGCTGCCACACCTTTTTTCTCGGTCTATAGATCGACGTTGTCTTACCTCTCAAGTCCAAATTCCATTTCTCCGCATCTCAATACAAGACATTCTCAACGATGATGAATTTCGCCAAGATCGTTTGGTGCAACTTGAGTTATTAGATGAACACCATCTTAATGCTCTTGACCATCTCAAAATCTACCACAAATGTATCAAACATGCCTACGACCAACGTGTTCACGAATGAACCTTTAAGGTCAGCAATGTCATCCCGAAAGAAAATCAACATGCAACCAAAGAAGAGAAAAGTAAGCGGGAAATGTTTCTCCTAATTGGCTTGGACCCTATATCGTTACCCATGGCTATGGATCAGCGCTTATCGTTTGTATTCACTTGAAGGTAAACCAAAACCCGAGCCCTCAATGCCTTGCATCTTTGACCATTTTATTTTTGACATCAAGTCCTATATAATTTTATGTCAGTTGATCACTCGTCCCTTGAGTATTGTTTGCCTTCCATATTACTGCATTTCGAGGATCCACGAGTAAACAAGAATCATGTGATTACCCATCGCCTTTCACCTTATCTTCAATATGAGTACCACGGCTCTACTCATACCATGATTCTCATCGATACTTTTATCTTATTCAAGATGGAATCCCATGGTCATTCATCACTCGAAACCATCCCTTTCATAGTTAAACCCTATGCACTATGGTTTTGGCCACCGAACAAGAGAATACTCTTTCTCTATAGTCTTGTCCATGACTTAAATATCCAAAAACAATAAGGGATTCAACTCCTTGAGTTAAACTTCCAGCAAAAGATGACTCCCTCACAAAGTGACATCTCTTCACTCTATTTTCGCCACTATAAATAGACTGCTCCCTTGAAGGACAACTATACCAAGTCACTACAAACATACAATGACAATATCTAGAAGCTTCCCATATCGATCATCCTTGTGAAGACCTCAAGTAAATAATATAATCATTCCATATAGTCTTCCTGCATCGATCAATCAATTTGAAAATAAACATACAAGAAGAAAATGATAACTTTTCATCATGGACTTGCCTATTTTGATCATGGGTTTCTTACCAGGTAAACATGCTTCCATACACTAGGTTACACTGAACCACCCACTCTCACCTCATTGCCTTTTCATCCTAATTTCCTCTTTACTCAAGGGACTTGCCATAACTGTGACATTTCATGATTATGTGACTTTCTTCACCCTTAGAATGGTCCATTATGCAATGCCTTTAGGGTCTTACATTCATAATCCCATCTTGGGTATGATAGAATCATTAGGGTTCTTATCAATTAAGTGGCTTTGTTGCCACTTCTTACCATTCGCCTTCCTCATTACTTATTGATTATCTTACACAGGACCAGATCATCGACACCTATATTTAAAAAACTCAACCAAGCCTATGACCTACACCCAATCATGCCTATGACCTACATTCAACCATGCCTAACACCTACCAACCCATTCCTCTACTTCATCATAATATTCCCTAGCTTATGGGAGAACTACATCGGCCCAAGGCCCCTTTTCACCAGGGCTATGTAGGCAACACTTCGAGGGCATGGGGCCCTTGGAGGTTAGCTCGCCACTCTTTACCCTAACTAATTCCCCTTTCACTTTTCTATTCACAATCTACCTTAGTTAGTTTCATTTTATATCAATAATTGGAAATTAAACCAAATAAGCATCAATTAATACACATTTTTACCACATCATCAAATCATTCATTTATCATTTTCACATTTCCATTATAGCACATATTTGGAAATTTAAACCATAACACTGCATATACATCACCATTTTCCCCATGTTACCAACAACTTGGACATTAAATCAAACTTAAATCAACCTAACTCAATCATGTCTAAAACAAACCTGAGTCCACCATGCCTAAATCAACCTAACTCAATCATGCCTAAATTGACTTGACTCAATCATGCCTATTTGACCTCACTCTGTCATGCCTACACGACCTTGACTCAATCATGCCTAATTCACCTAGTTTCCATCACGTACACACATAATAATGGAAATTAAAAACAAGTACACCATCCATACTATAAAAATCATCATCTATAAATCAGAAAGTTTGTGTATACATACATATGTACATAGATACAAATAAATACAAATATCTCAAATCACTTAGATACATCCTCACCATCTTGAGCATGCCATGCCGATATATCATCAAAAATATCAAAAATATCATGTACATCCTCACCTCTTCAAGTGAGCATGAAGCTGGTATACCATCAAAAATCTCAAAAACTCTCATGTACATTCTCATTGTCTTTCGTGACGCAGCCGATATATGATCTAAAAATCTCATATACATCCTCACTCTCTTCAGCATGCAGTTGGTATATCTCAATAGACATAAAAAACATGGAAGTACATGCGTAATTATCAGTGTATCCCCGCGGATATCCTCCATCCTGTCTCTACTCGGTATCCTCCTCCTCCTTCTGCTCTTGTGTGGTGTCCTGCGCTAGCATCTCCCCACCCACCATGGACCTCGGTCTAACCTCTGATGGACCCTCACTTGGAGCTGGCATCCGTACACTAGTGGCATCACCCTTCTCTCCATGTTTGTGCTCGCCACCACACTGTACTCTCTACACTATGAGTGTGGGACTTTGTCCTCTCACTCGAAGCCTGTTGTGCTCTATACTTAGCATAAGATGGGACATCTATCCCTGTGGCCATCAAGTGGTCCTAATATTATTGTACCTTGCCCAGGTATCCTCGAACCTAGCCACTAGTATGGTCTGCAGAGGTGCCATTAGTCTCGGCCCCGTACTGTATCTCCCAAGACCCTATCCCGCTACTGTAATAAGGGACGCTGTCCCGGGCCTGTGTACTTGTACCAAGGACCCTATCCCGCCCCTATCTATAAAATGGGACCTATCCCTAAGCCTGTGTAGGTTATTGTGCTTGTACCTAGACCTATAGGGCCATAATGTGTGCATGTACAATGGCCAACTAGCCCTCGCAACCCCGTAACTTGTGCATGTAATGTGTCCACCTCTGCCCGCATACCCGATCACTACCTACCCCTATAAACTAGTAACTGGGTGTGTAATGCAGCCACCTATCCCCCGTAATGTATCTCTCTAGACTTTGAGGGTAGCCACATCTGGCTACCTAGTCTGGGTGGTGCTACTCATAGCTGGGCTACCCACCATTATCTATATGCATCTATGTAGCCGTCATCATCTATCTGTCAATCCACCAGCTGCTCCTCCCACCCTGTCGACATTGTAGGTTGGGGTGGAAACATAGGTCTCTCCACGTCATCCCTCCTATAATGTAAAAATGATGGTGGCACATCACAGGGAAGCCCAAAATACCACCGGATTCTATCTACTGGTATCATCTTGTGCTCCCCTGGCATGACCCCTATCCACCCGAGAAGTTGTAGCTCATCCAACTCATCAACCATGTGACTGTATGATGGATATACCACACGAACTCCAAATAATGTCTACTCTGCATAAAACCCTCCAACATCCTCTTATAGTGAGGTACATCATGTGTAACCCTAGCCCCTCTCGCACACCATCAATTAGCACCCAACGCCTATAACCAACCTAGACCATAACTAGCTCAAATGCATCTAGTCCAGGGTAAACCAATCAGTCACATGCACACAATGTGCTCATAGGCCCAATAGTGAAGAGGAAAGTGCAACACACAATGAACCTCGTAGCCTCCCGTAGGTCCATAGCTCCATGTATAACTACACGCACTAGGTAGGATGGTGCCCATGCAAACTGGGTCATGTCCTCCATCATATCATGAAGAACTCCCATCATTTCTCGTGGGAATCTCTTACCCTCTGCATTTGGCAATGCAAAACAACACACTTCCTCCATAATCAAAACAACTAACCGCATCTCCTTGGGATGGGCCACATACATCTCTCCATAGCTCAAGCTTACACTATGGAACCTCATCTCGGCCATCCCCTCTCCAAAAATGTCAACATCAGCTCCTCGGAGGCCTCTGATGAAATGGAGTACACTTGCACTCCCACTATCAATAATCTCATGATCCTATACATGTCCTCTAAGGTGATTGTGATCTCACCTGTCGGAAGATGGAACATGTTGGTCACGGAATCCCATCTATCAATGAGAGTGACCATCAAACTAGAATCACACAATATACACCTATAGTGTTGGATACCAATTTAGACCCATCGGTCGTGTCTCCACTCTCACGTCTCTCCACACCACTAGCAATAGCGGTGGAACTCTATCTCGTGCATCCATAGCTGATCTCTCACCGCATCTAAACAATCACACTATTGTTAAACCCATAACCATTTCCACAACACCCTTACCCGACTAACCCATTCCTACAATTCCTTCATATTTTCCTTCCCTGTAACCTCCGTAACCCACCCTACCTACCCTCAACCCACTTACATTTACACCTCATAGTTTCCAACCCCTAAAACCCTTGTCTCGAACTCTTTTCCTTAAAATTTGACCGACCTCGGTCACTAGTAACCGACATCGGTCATCTGTTATTTGACCGATGTCGGCTATATCTTACCGACATCGGCTAATTTGTGACCACCTTCGGTCATTGTCTCCACAAAAATCTAAAAACCCCCATTTTGTTTCTCAACATTCACCTAATAACCTATTCTACCCTACCCTCCCCTACCATAAAGCCCCTCCCCACCCTTGTTTACCCTACCTAGGACCTATCCCCTCCCTCATTTCATCAATTTTAACCACAAATTTCATTATAATAAAACCCAAAAATCCCTACCCATATCCCCTTTTTTCCCACAACAAATACGTAGATAGGATTAGATCTTACCTCATCTCGGTGTTGTCTATGTGGTGGCACGATTGGTCACTTCGATGGTGGCCCAACTAACCCCCTCTTGCCTCTGCCATCACCAAATGCTCTCCTCACCTCCACCCAATCAAATTCTCCACACCGATCTCGTGGACCTGTCTACCTAGCTCCTCTCACCAACCGGATCTCTCCACCTCATCCAGGGTACAATCCCTCGTACTTTCCTCTTGAAAAGCACCAAAATTCAAATGGCTCTGTCATTTTCTCCAACGGTACAACACAATAATGATTCTATAAAATATAATTTTTTTGTTTTATAAACCCACCCCAACCTGACTGATGCCGGTCCTATTTGTGCCCTAGCCAACCAACGTTGGTCACCCTATAACCGACATCGGTCCACCCTTATAATTGTTTGGTCTTGCTAAACTTCCTTTTTCCCTGCAACCATTCATGCCAACGCACCTTTTTATCATCCCGACACCCATTGAACCATACCTACAAACCCAACCTACCCCTACATTGCCTTTTTTGCATCTTAGGAGTTTTTATTTTACCTATACCTTGGCCTTACCCATGTCGTTACCTATATACCTTGACCTAAACCAATTTTTGTGACCTTTGACCCTCCATGCTTGTTGTACCTTGTGACGTGGTTACCCGTGTTGTTCATCCTACCGACCTTACCTTTCCTATTGCCATGTTGTTTATCCTGACCTGACCTTTGGTGTACCAAAACATACCTAAACATTCTGCACCTGACCTCTATTGTGTTTTCGCACCATATCCTATACCTTGGATACCGAATCACTTCAAACCTATTTAGATAGACCTATCGACCTTAGACGACGTAGAGTTTGAAAGCTTCTCAACCTAGTACTGTGTCATAGTTTCCAACATGTGTGTGCGTTCAACTACCACTACCTTCGACCCTAGCCCATTTACCTGTTTACTTGATTTGACCTTTTTCCTTTACCCAATGCACCCATTAATCTTCATTTTCCCACCTCCTCATTTTATCAAACCACTCACCACTTTCATCTCTCACCTCATCGGTTCCTAGTTTGAGGGGGGTTACCTTCACCCACGCTTGGGGAAACACCACCCTCACTTACACTCGACACAACCATTTCCTATTTTTGTCAAGCATCACTTACTAGTACAAGCTACGCAATAAAAAAGGGGAAAATGTAGACACCAAAATTGGGTCACACTCCCTTGGTCCCCTTTGAAGAACCAACTTAAACACATTCACCTAACCATGACCCACATTAATATTAATTTAATTATTTACAATTAAATTAATACCCATCCTCACCCCATTATTAATTTAATTACTTTAATTAAATTGATGCACACCTCACCTAGACACCTCACCATATACCTATTCATAGTATGTTTCCATAAATGAATAAGACTTGGTTCAACCCTAAAAATCAAGGCCTATTATTCCTCAAACCACCTTCCCACTCATAAAAACATAACATACATTCTGATCTGCAAATAAAATGAATAGACCACCAAAATGATGTGAGATCTATCATTTTTAGTAAACCTAGGTAATTTCACCTTAATCGACATTGGTCATCCCTCGAAAAACGCCCGAATCGGTCAACCAAGAACCATCGGTTACCATTTATTCACTTGAGGAACCTTGTGGAAAGGGTTGGCACATTTTGGAATCAAGGAGGAGAGAAGAGAGCTACATGCAAGCAAAAATAGAGCCTATTTGCACCCTACAAACATCCATAGCCAACACCGTAAGGATAGATCAAAGGTATTGCACTCATGGTAACATTCTAGGAAGCACTGCCGTGGTACCAAACATCATTCCTCTGATCAACCATCATCACCATCCAACCATTTGAACATGCACCATAGTAAGTACAATTTTAACCTACATAATCTATTTTGACTTCATTTTATTGGGTTTTTCTATCACTTTTCATTTCCACTTGCACCCTCACTCCCCTACCATTTACTTGCACTCGTAAACTCAACCATTCCTCCACCCACACCATTAAATAACCTATATCTCACTGTTACACATCTCTTAGTATAACTAAGATTCATACAGACCTCTCCACCCCACCTTTTTGTCTGTTTAACCTCAAACCAACCTCTACAACCAGATATTTTTGAGTTTTATCACCAGCCCCTCTATCGACACCAATTACCCATGACCATTGTTGGTTTTTCCTAACCATGAATAGTCATACCGACTAATGTCGGCTCTGTGTCTCCCAACAATGTGTAAACCAACAACCACCGACCTACCAAAATAACCCAACCTTACCCAACCTGCTAAGACCCTTTCGTGACTGCACTACCACTTGAACAACCCGCAACATGACCCAAGACCTTGACCTACATTGTTTTTAGTATTTAATTGGATCGACGTTAATAGTGATCTGAGGTACCCAAATCAGAATACTAGCACTAGATTTGTTTATGTATGTATTTCAGTTATTTCATATTTGTTTTATAAAAACAGTGGATTGACATCCTTCTAAGGAGTATCACACTTCCCGGATCTAGCATACGCTAGGGAATCCATTGTCATATATTATTTAACTCTTATTTGGTGGTCTTGTTTTCTATTTCGTAGTTTTCCTAGCTAAAAGGAATCTCTCACAATCAACATCGGATCGAAGTCGAACACGTGCATCAAATTCAACCGACCAACACAACTAGTATTCCTACTCATCCCATAACATTATATGTTTCATCACATTCCAAAATGTAAAGAAAATGATGAAACAATATGATCCTTTGTTGTAATTTCTAGAGATTCTGTTCGATACACTTTGAGATGGTTAAGGCACGGATGCACTTTTCATCCAGATTTCTAATTCTCGCCAACTTGGCCACTCTGTAATCCTCATCCTTTTCTAGATAACCCCTAAGATATATTCTCGGGAAGGAAGCTTGATTTCAATGGGATGATGGATTTGGTTCCAAATACTAGGGAATATGGTGTCACACTAGGAGTGTGAATGGAGGTCCTATTAGCCTAGAGGGCTGGATGAATTTGCAAATGCCACTTGCGACTTGTCTAACTCACCATATTTCCCATGTTTTGAACTAATGTTTTGTTAGTGGCTTTAACCTTCCCATTACCTTGTGGATAATATTGTGTAGAGCACTTCAATTTTATTTGAAATCGATGAAAAGGTCCTTCATTGTATTTTCTTGAATGAATTTCCATTGTCACGTGTCTATGGCTATAGGAATGCCATACTTGTGGATAAGGTGATTCATGATAAACTTTGAAATCTGATCTCATGTAACATAAGTCAAAGGAACAACCTCCACCCACTTAGTGAAATATTTCGTTCTTTGTGATGATGTGAGTATGACCATCGATGAGGTAGGGTGAGATTTCCTATTAAATACGGTCCCCATATAGAGAATGGCCATGGAGTTGTGATTATATGTAACGGCTATAATGGCGCATGGATGAAATTTCCATAATTTTAACATAGTATGCATTTCCTTACATAATTAACAGTTTGTTTCCATAGTAGGCCAATAGTATCCTACTATCCAAAATTTCATAGCTAGAACCATTCCATTTGTATGGGTGCCACACCCCTTTCATGTACCTCTTTGATTCCTTGGACCGACTCCGCTACATCTAGACAAAGCAATAGATTCCCATCGTAGCACAATAATAGAGCCTATCTCCGAAGAGGGTGTAATGGGCTATCTTGCAGATAAGGATTTTCTTCTGAATGAGAGATTTTGGGAGGGAATGTGTTGTGTTTAAAATATACGTACATATGCACATACCATGGGAAATAGGGACCAATAACTTCACAAGCCAAATATGCTTTGGCACGTCATACGTAGGCTAGTGTAGATTCTCAACAAAGAACAACATGACATTTCTCTTTGGTGGAATTTTTAGCATAGAACCTACAGTTGTCATAAGCATCTACGGATCTATTTTGTGTTCTTGGAATCTATTGGAATGTAATACCCACAAAATACTCTTTCAAAGTTTCCACCAATTTCTTGTAGGGGATGATTTTCTCATCCTTGAATTTATATTCATCATTGACTTGTTTGATGATCAATTGTGAATAACCAATGATCTTAACATGATGGATATCCTATTTGATTTCTAGCTTCATCCCAAGTGATGAGTGCCTCATATTCTATGATATTATTTGTACAAGGAAAACTAAGGTGAAAATCTTGAGGTATAGGGTTGCCTAAAGGAGTAATTAATACCACACCTACCCTTAAACCATGAAAAGTAAAATATCCATCAAAGTGCACTTGCCACATGATAGATTCCTCAATATACATTAATGAAGCATCCGCGGATCGCATTTATAGGTTTTGTTCGTGGTAACGGTGTTTTTGGTAAGCGATCGATGAGCAATTGTCCTTTTATGGACTTTTGATGTATATACTCAATGTCAAATTCACTTAGTAGAATGATCTAATTAGCCATTCTACCTGTAAGGGTGGGTTTTGAAAATAGGTACTTAAGCGGGTCAACTTTGGATATAAGCTTGGTTTTAGTATTTACTGTAATGGTGAAGTTTTAGAAGGTAAAAATATAGCTAGACAAGATTTTTCAATTTGGGGTAGTTGAGCTCATAAGTAATGAGAGTACGACTGAGATAGTGCAAAAAAATTTCTTTATGGCGAGGTCATATTGGGAAAGAAACACACCAATAGCGAATTGAGTAGCAAAAATATACAACAAGAGTGGATTTCCGGAGTGGGGGCATGAAGACAAGCGGATTGGCCAAGTATTGTTTAAGAAGGGAGAAGGCATGTTATTTCTCTAGTCCCCAAATAAAGGAAACATCCTTGCTTAGCAGATGGGTAAATGAATGACATTTGTCAAATAAGTCGGAAATCAAATTGCAAATGGCTTGTATCTTTCCTTGTAAGTCGCACGGATGTTTGATGTTTATGGGAGGAAGCATTTCAATAATAGTAGTAACTTTAGTGGTTCCACCTCAATCCCTCTTCATGATACAATGAATCCAATAAAATTTCCTAATAGTATGCCAAAAACACATTTCTTTTGATTCAAATGCACCTTGCAAAATCTTAGGGTGATATGCTCTTATCTTGAATTTTTTGAGGATATCATCCACATAGTCTTCCATGATTTCATGAATCATATCATAGAAATTCATGGTCATTTTGCTTTAATAAGTTGTTCCCGTGTTTTTAAGGCCAAAAGGAATTACACGATAATAAAAAGTCCCCTGTGGGGTTGTGAAGGTCGCCTTGTGTTGATCCTCATCTCTAATTTTGATATGATTATAGCTTGAAAATCCATCCATAAGAGATAACATTTCATATCCTCGTAGTTGAATAAACAATCATATCAATATTAGGCAATAGGAAATCATCTTTTGGACATGCCTTATTGATGTCTCTAAAATTTATACAAATTATGATCCCAATAGGTTTCTTTTATACTGGGGACTATGTTTGATATCCATTTTGAGTAATCAATAGGTCTAATGAATCTCGCCGCTTAGTAATCTTTCTCGAGCTTTTGCTTCATGGGCTTGGCGTCTGCGTGTACAATGAGGTTGTGCACTACCAAAGTTGGATCTAATCCCAACATATCTTTATAGGACCATGTGAACACATCTAAAAATTACCATGAAGCATGGTGTATGTTTTCTATTCCCGTTTTGAGAGAAAATCTCCCAAGTTGACAATTTTGGGTCATCTTTTGTGCCAATTTTTACATCAATGGTCTTTTCCACTAGTAATTTTGAAAAATCTTCCATATGCGTACGATCGAGAGGAAGGTTGAGATATTCTTCTAAGGGTGTCTCTATGAGATTTTCAACCTTAGCGTGGTCACTTTTCTTGTCCTTTGATTTTTTTACTTGTTTGTCACCAACGCCTCAAAGAGGTTCTCATTGTATGACTTGGACTTTGGCTTTTTTCAAGGATTTTCATTGGAACTTTTCCCGGATTTTCTTAATTTTCTAACCATGAAGCTCATCTTCCTCTCAAGTAGGTGCAAGTATCTAAGTCAACTTAGAAACCCTTTTTGTGGTCTCTAATTGGGATTGCATCCTGAATGCCCATGAATTTTGTGATGACCTCATCATTTTCAAAGATATCTAGTGGTACGTGACATTTTTGTCCCATTTGACAAAGTAAGGGTAAACTAGGTCAATTTTACGCCCGTGGGGTTATGGAAAATACATCGATATTCATGAAGAGTTTCGCTAAGGCAAGATCTCTTGTATTGTATATAGTGGGAATATGTATCATTTGTCTAAATAATTAGAGCTATCATTGTGCTCAAAGCAAGTAGTGTCTTGATCATTAGGGTGTGACCCATAGGGTCAATTTTGATACCATAACTTTTTGTTTTAAAATACTAGAGAGGAACTGGTTCTTTTTTTCCCCGCTCATTATTTCCACATCCTAATACCTTATAGCCCATAGAATACATCATGCGGTTAGAATTTTCATATATAGGACTGAGTATCCTCCGGGACCCAAGTTGTAGGTGGGTCCAAAAATTTTCTTCAGCAAGTAATCCCCCAAGTAAAAATGACCCAATAGTTCGTTTAATCTCGACGCTATCTAAAACAGGTTGTTGGGTTGACCTCTATATTTTTGTGACAAAGAGAGTTCATAAACTAAAAGAACTTATTGCACATTGTATTCTCCATAACCATACTCTAAGAATTTCATCTCCTAGGAATCAAAAGGTGAAGTAGACATAAAGGCTTCACAAGCACAAGAACTTAGGGAGTCTGAGTCTACCTATGATTCTATAGCTTCTGATTGAAGGGGAACTACTATATCAGTAGAGGGACACATATAGGTACCTTTGTGAGTAAAGCTATTGAGGGCTCTACAATGAGCAAAGGGTTATGGATCTCCTCGTAACGTAATGGTGTGTCCCTCATGCTTCAACTTGATGCATTGATGGAAAGTTGATGGTATGGCTTGCATGGCATGAATCCATGGGCATCCAAGAAGCATATTATATGGAAGCTCCAAGTCTAAGACATGGAACTTTGTATTATGACAAGTAGGTCTAACTTCCTATTGACAATTTTTTACAATTGTGTAAAATGGGAAACTCGAAACTTCATTACGATGGATGGAATTAAAGAAGTGAACCTAAGCTAGGGGAGATTCTTTCAGTTCAATATTGTTTCTATTGGATTAATTAATGATTACATGAAATCTATAGCTATGTGTGTTGTTACAAAATGTAACAGATCACATAGTTTGCAATTTCATGATTATCTTCAGCAAAAGAACACAAAGCCCCGAAGGATAGATGTGTAAACTTGATGAAGATTGAAAATACATAATAGATGAAGTGTTAAGTTTGGGAACAACAATCATAGTTACAAATTATAGCAGTCAAGGTTCATTGCTAAAGTTACAGGTATTTTAAAGTTCTTTCCTTCATGATTAAATACATTCAATTATGTTATTGAGTTGTTTAATTCATTATACAATCCATATACAAATATGAAATGTAGAAATAAATACACAACTTAGTTTTAGAATTCAATGTTTTATTCATAAGGAATTTCAAATGTTCCCACACAAGCCATGTGGGATGTAACTCAAAAGTAAATTACAACTACTGAAGTAAGAGGTACATATGCATGAAAAATAAAGTAAAGGAGTATGAAATAACCCATCATTACCTTGGGTTTCTTTCATTTTGGTTGATGTATTTCTAGCTCCACTTTGCTCCATCTTCATCCTCGCTTCTTAGCAAATGACACTATACCTGAAAACAAGAAAAGGAAGGATTGTCAATTTTGAGCTCAGGGTTGATCCATATTCCTATACTATCCAAATTCATGCAAGTGGATCTCCTAACATCAGGAGGTATAAATTACATAAGGATCAAAGGCACAACTAATAAAATCATTATTTTGTAGCAACATACATGACTTATTCACTCAGAAAGAAGGAGAGAGAAGAAAGAGAAAACTATGGAATAAAAGAGAGGCCAAAAATCCTAATGTTTTCTAACCAGTTTATCTAAATGTGCAGATACAAGTAAGAAGAAAGAAGTGATAAATTCTATAACTTGAATAAGAAAAGTACATTTATTTCAGTCCAAACTAAAGGTTGAAGTTAACTGAAATGAGACAATATTACAACTGAAATAGAATGAAAAGGAAATCTGAGAAAATTTTGATAGGGCTTCACCATGTAAAATGGACATTTTACATCTTTCCATCATGTTATTTCAAACTAATACATGATTGAAAGTGTAGATAAATAAAATAGTAATGTAGAAAGTAGATAATATAGTATGGTCAAAGATAATAACCAATAATTACTTCCAACAACAAGCCATAATTCAATAGATGAAGGATATAGTTACCAACTCAAAGAAAAGAAGTGTTACAACTTAATCGAATATAATGAGAAAGAAAGGAAAAAATCACATTTCAGGTAGTCTTTTCCAAATTTCATCAAGAAATATTTAGAAATGCTTAAGTAATGCTCAAACATCAACTCAGAAATGGATTATAAACAAACAAGTTGTATGAACATGGAAAAGAGATCTCGAAAGGAGCAAAGATTGACATCAGATATAGAAAACACAAGGTACATGAATGAGAATCTCATAGTATGTTTGAATCAAGATCAATTATAATAAGAATTGCAATAGATAAGCACAATGCGAAACATCAATGACTTACACATAGTCATAAAAAGGTTATAGAAAAAAGTTAAGAAATAAAAATAAAGCTTATAAAAAATCAAAGTTTGCAAAGATCAAAATGACCACTTAAAGTAATTCTATAGGGTGTATGACAAGTACAAAATTAAATCAATATGTTACATCACTTCTACAGAGTACACGTGCAACTACAAGCTATGCTCTGAAAGGAGCTATAATCAAAACTACACCCACATCTACATATTCCAATTCTTGTACATCATCAGAATGATCATGTAATCAAGGTGGATCAACATAAACAAGTATTTATTGGGAACTCAAAGACAAAGTCACATATTATGCCTCAGTCTTTGTAAGAAAAGAGAAGGATGATGATATGGAGTATAGACAATGCAATTAAAAAGAAAAGGCACAAATATGAGCTCAAGATGGAAAGGGTTTTGAATCTCAAAATGATTATGAGATTGCAATAAAAGGCACATTATTTCTCAAATTCCAATTTTAGAAAGCAGTGGGTTTCATTCACAGAAAGAAGAGTATATCATTAATTATTTCAGTAAGTATAACTCTTCATCAAGTTACAAATTATAACTATCAAGATACAATTCAAAAGAAAAATGGAACTATTTACAAGTACATTATTTCAAGGAATGGGAGTTGTATTTAGAATTTAGAAGATACAAGTATCAAAGATTCAGGTAGACATTACAAGCATGGTATAACTATCATCTTAAAAATGAAAGAATGCAATAAAACGTTCAAATATCGTGGTTTAGTAAAAAAGTAATAATGATTTCGATTATATTTTAGTCAAAATAAGTTTTCAGAAAGATAACAATAATAAAATACTTCCATCAAACCATGACAATGACAAATCCATTTACAGATCTAAAACAAAAGGAAACACATAAATGACAACAAATCTCTACAAGCTAAAATGAAACTACATATCAAATGGAGTAAGGAGAAGGATCTTCAAATCTTACTAGGAGAGTTCATAGAAGATGAAATACAAATACAACAATCCCACTACTAAAATGGAAAAATACATAGATACGAGATCAAGAAATGAGTTATTATTTTTCATGACCATACAATATTCTTCAATTTTTGAAAGAACTCGAGAGATAAAACTCGAACTTGCTAGTTTCAGTATGGAACTTTTTGAAACCCTTAAAAATGTATTCAAAAGCATCAAAAGATAAAATGAATACCGGTTATGTTTCAGAGATCAAGAACATTATCGTGTTCAAAATGTCCAAAAACTAAGCTCGATGATACTCCAAACTGATGGCCACATAATCTCATAAGAGTACACAGTATTTAGAAACCGAGCTTGAAGTGTTTAACAATAAAGAAGTGAGAATCCACAACCAACTCATTCAAAAGATCTAACAGAGCAAAATAAAAGAAGAGAACAAATGCCCATAACTGAATTTTAAACTCATGATTTCAAATAAATAGCGAAGAAATGAAAGAAAGATCGAGATACAAGGACTCAAGAAATGCACCCCATATTTCCCATAAAAGTGAAAAAGAGATCAAAACATCCAAGGTCGAGAGCACTCATAATCATAAAATAATGAGTTAGAAGGAAAGAACTTTCATCGTAGAAAGTGCATTCAAAGATGATACATAGTAGATATACATTCCCATACTTGAAAGTGAGCTCAAAGCTCGAAAAGTCAACAATGGAAGATGAAACCTTAGAAAATATGTCGCAGAGAAGAAAATGGCATAAATTCTTCACTTATTTTCATGCTAAAGATATAAAGGACTCTGGAGGATCATAACCGATCTCAAAAATAGAATAATGGTGAAAAATGAGTAAAACTTAGAGTTTTAGGAAGCTGGAAGGCTCAACAATGGTGGCAAATTTTTTTTCCGGGCTTACCTAGAAGCAAGAAAAAAAATGAAATGATCCTTAGGTTTCGAGTTAATTTTACAACACGAGCTTAAGAAGTGAGTTAATGAAACTTAACCATGGTTAAAGAACCAACCCAATTTAACCACCTAGCTATAGATCAACAGTTCAAGATCAACCAGTACATGAGATCATCGGCCAAGGATCAAATACAGAGTCACACAAAGCCACAATCAATAAAAATTCAGATGCTCAGAAGATAAACGGTGATAGATGAGCACATAAATAATCAACGATACCCAGAACTCTAAGATCAACCATGATTCATCAAAGTAAACACATTTCGAACTCCAATGAAATCCTAATTCATCTAGAGTTAGGTTAAGTTTCCTCGAAAAATTTCAAGGGATGAGTCATCATGAGATAGGGGACAACACAAAATAATAAAATCATTTGCATTTGACCTATCAAAAGGTTTCATAAACTATATTCCAACCAATATTAGTGCTATGATTTATCAAAAAATCGACACTATAATGTGTGTCATGACCGAAGATAGTCAAACTAAAACCATAGCCTTATTTCATGAATCAAAGGGGTTAAATAAATCATAATGTGCAATGATGTTCAAAAGATAACCTAGCAATTATGATGTATGCCATGATCAAGTTGAAGGATCGTCATTGGTGATGAATATGCAAGGTCAAAGAAGGGCCCATGATGGAGTAGATAAGACCAAGAAACAATGAGTACGTAGAATATTTTACCTTAATCTTGCCAAAATTCTCATACCAAAGGAGTTGAAATCAAAAGGATGCATTACTTTGCATGTACACATGTGGTCCCATAATGGGAGGTCTAAAAAGTAAACAATAGCATTATGTACACAAGGTTTAATTTTACATACTATCACAAGAGACAAAGAAAATTATGTATGGAGATGTCAACATCAGAGCCTGTAGGTGGTCCCCACACTTTGGGTGAATTTTATAAAGTGTTAAATCAAAAGAATTATCTTGCTCTCACATAGGGACATATTATTTTGCATGTGCATCCAAGGGGCAAGTGGATCAAAATTGTAGATGTCACATCAAGCACTAGAAGACAGAGATTGCATGCATTGGAGAAGACTTTCTCATCAAGCAAAGTTTATTATTAGCAGAATTATTCACCCAACTTTATTAAAAATAGAATAGTCAACTGTAGTTTGATTGAGTTATATTTTTGTAACCAAGGCTATTAATGCCTCATTGTATTAGCATGATTATTTTTATTCCTTTATTTATTCATGATAAAGGATAAAAATAGGGTGCATGGGCGAGTACAATTTTAGTCTATTTTTAGGATGGGTGGGATGAATAATTTTTGCTATATATTGTGTGCATTGGCAAATCACAAAGGAGGACTTTTTTGACATAGGAGTGCTGAAGTAGTTTGCCAATTTTTCCTTTGAATGAGATTTATATTTTTCCATTTCAAAAAATTACAGTCTTGTGTATGTCTTGTTAATCCTAGTGAATGTCAAATACCACTGGTTAATCATCCTTACCACTGTTGCAAATTTAGTATTTTCTACATGATATTAATGTGCATGTTTATCTTATCATTATTTTTTTGAATCTTTCCTCAATACATCAAGTGATTTGCCTTAATATATTGGTGTTGAAAATTATTAGTTTGTGCATCAAACAATTTTGGTGTATCCATTCTCAGATGTTTGTGCATTTTACCATCAAAACCCCAAAATTATTTTAGGATACATCAAGAAGGAACCAACCTTGATACATCGGAGAATCACCTCAACAATAGGTATACCTACTGAGACTGAGGTGTTTCCATTATATCTACTAAGAGAGAGATCCATTTTCCATGTTGTTGTAAGAGGTTATGGTAATGATATGGGACTCTAGATCTTCTTCTGTATGTCCTAGTTATTTAATTAGTTTCAACGTGTATATATTCAAACTTGATCCATCATTGTCGACAAGCACCCATTTTATATTCCTATGGGTAACAAATACCTCTATATATAGGGGGATATTATGTGTGGGATCCTCACTAGGAAGCTCCTTGTGACTAAAGGAGATATACTCAGTTGGTGCAATGTTTTCCACCATGGCCTGAAGATGTGAAGGGTCTACTTCCATTGGAACTCCTGACCCCTAGAGAGTTTTATAAAAGATGTCCTGTGTACATTTGATATTTTGACAAGATATAAGATTGAAATCTTAGTAGATGTCTTCTCGAGTTGTTCCAGGAGGTTGTACCTACCATTTTGTGGGGTCAACAGAGAGGATTTAGGAATCATGAGACTGGGCACACCTTATTACTACAACGTAATCCTTTCCTTTTATCTCGAATGATATTCACATGTTCATTAGGAGAGCAGATACATCCAATGAGTGAATCATAATGATTATTGTCAGTATTGTATATAGATAATTTTCCACTATGTAATTCTGGGATGACTCTCCTCGATCCATTTTTCTCATCTACCTTGCCATGCTTAGGGAATGGTTCCTTGAAGATTCCCATCTTTTCATTTGGCATCCGGGTTTTTCTAGGTGTCAACTTCAATCTTCCCATTGTAATGAGATCATAAATGTATTGATGAAGCCATAGACATTTTTTTTTTGTGTCCGTTGAAATGATGTAGATCATAATAGTCATGCTCCACGTACTCATGATGGCTTGGAGCATTGTCATCAAACGGTTTTATTGTGGGATAATTCACCATGTGATTTCAGTGATCCAATTATTTCAATATTACGTATAAAGCTCACCGAGGGAGTGAATGTTCTACGTTTGGGTGGTGGTTGAATGGGTCCTTTGGTCCTTTAAAAGTTTGACCAGCTTGGACTATTTGTACATGTTTGGAATCTGGTGATCCTTTCTACCACCATGTTCTTACTTTTGTTAAATATTTTCATCTTTTCCGAATGTTTGACATTTTGGTTATCCTTAGAGTGCAATTTAATGGCTCCCTTGTTAATAAGGTCTTTCTCTATTTGAATTCCCTTTTCAATGACCTCCTCAAAAGTATGAACACAATGCATTTGAAGGTGAAAAGTGATGTCTAGATTTATATTTGGAACAAATATATTTACTAGTTTTTTTTTTAAGGGAATGCGCAAGGGAAGCGACTGGTTATCCTTCTCCATCATTGCAGGAAGCTAAAAAATGTCTCGTTAGGGTGTTGTTTTGTACCACACAAGTCTGTCATGGTAATATCACTTTCTATATTGTACGATAAGTGTCATACAAACCTTTTTCCAGTTCCATCTAGGTAAAAATAGACCCTCGAGGTAAAGCAATAAACCACCCAAGACTTGGCCTCCTAGACTCTTTGGAAAGAGTTGTATGAGGTAATTATCGATGTAGGCCACCTCTTGACATGCCATGTAAAAATCCTTTACATGATCTCCTGGGTCACCCTTCCCTCTATATTTGTCAAATTTTGGTATGTCAAATTTTTAATGGAAGGGTTGAAGTGTCATAGTTTTGTCAAATGGATGGGTACATAGTTCTTCATATTGATATTTTATTCTACTCCCCACATTACTCTCTTGAAGGATTGTAAGAATTTCTTTCATTGATTACACTTATTACGTGAGTGATTATTCTTTAGTAGGAGAAGTAGGAATATACACGTGATTGTATTCTGTATTGTCCCCTCCTTGATTTTCCCTATGAAGTTCATTGATTTTGACCTTAGGTTGTCTTTTTGTACATGAGATGTTAACACGACTAATTAATGACTAAGGTTGCAAATTTTTTGTTGAATAGTGACTTCTTCTTCAAGACGTTCCTCTTCTTCTTCATAATGTGGAGGTTGTTCAACATTTTCGTGTTCGATTCTGACTTTACATGGTACTTTAATAAAAGGCATTCTATATCCCACTATATTATCATTTCCCACGTTGGAGGTAGAAGCATGTCTATGTGTTAAAATATCCTCCGTATTAATAAGAGGTTTCTCCCCATCATTAACATCATTTGTAGGTGGGATCATCTCTTGTACAATATGAATTTTAAATCCTAACTCCACTACTCATGCTTAGCATCCCTATCTTTTTCTAAAAAGGAACTCATCTAGCAAGGTAGGATCGAAATCAAATTCTGCATGTGGTGATTCTAGCTCATCACCGCTATGATCTATCATTTCTTCAACTTCCTTTTCCATGGAGAAAAAAGGCCCAAGATCATGGCCGATAAAGGGATTTGACCCCTGTTTGTTTGAGGTTTCCCAAGTTTACATTTGTCTAGGCCTTCCAAAATTTTCTTTTTGAGACCTAATATTTTTAGGAGCCATGATGTGTAATAGTTTCACTAAGGTGTTTGTGAATGTGTTCAAACAATTTCTATCAAACCTAAGTGAAATGTAAAAATAATGTCAAGAATTGAATGAGTACAATGAATGTTTAAGTACCAATGTGACAAAGTGATTTCCTAAAATGAGTAAGTCAATAGTGATGCAATGTTTGGTTTCAAACCAATCAATCAAATGAAGTAATTCCTAGGTATGTTTTCAAAGGTAGTTGGTGTCGTAATATGATTAAAAAAATTTCCCTATTTATATCGAGTTCAAATACATGAACTAGGCGTAAGTAATAACAAGAAGTTAATGCGACCTCCAAACAAGGTATACTAAAAGAAAGCCCAAATTCAATCAAGACCTATACTCCAAAAAGTGTCGATTATAATTATGCGTGACAAAATAATGTCACTAACATATGTTGACCAAAATTTGCAAGAAAGTAAGGTATTGATATCAAGATGATAATGATATAACACACACAAGTGGTAACACATAACACTTAAAAATTTTAGGTAATAATTAGAATCAAACTAAAGATTATATTATACCTAGGAATTGTTAAAGTGTGTATAGTGTAACCTTATAATGTAGATATTTAGGTCAAGTTTGTAAGAAACAAGACGTAAATACAAAAATTATAGTGACATAATATAAACAAGATAATCGTCTAAGGAGATTCAACGCGATGAACCAAGCCTAACTAAGATGACGATCCCGACTTAGGTATCAAGATCATAAAGGCTACCAATGATATGAAAACATCTCCACACACTTTAGAAATTTAACAACTCATTCACAAACATGGATGAGTGTAAATGGACTAAAAAGTGGTGGATATAATCAATGAGCAACACAAGGGTAGTCACTTCTCTTTTGATAAAAAAGTGTCAAAAGAAAGTGAAGGAAGTAGATAAATTGAGAGTGAAAAATTTTAGCCTTACTTTGGCAGAGTTTCACCTCACCTTAGGGCAAGTGAAAAACTAAGAAAAATTAATGCTTCACACATTTTGTGATGAATGATGGTTCACAACTCAAATTGGTTTTGAAATGGTCAAAGTTGGCTCTTGCTCAAAGATAACTTCCTAGGGTGGTTCACTCAACTAGGTGTCACAAGTTTTCTAAGTGCGAGCTTGATTTACCAAAAAGTTACACCGACTAATTTGGGAGTATCTGGCTTTACTTTATCCCCTTCAAGCACAGTGGGAAATAATTGTGTCCATCATGTACTCTCAATGGGGTCATGATATAGATGACTTGTGACGCTAAATATCACAAATGGTAATACTAGTCGAGTAGGTGTGTGAGAAGTACTTCCCATTTCATCCACAAGGTTCCCTCTTGCATGGAATAATCTGGGGTTCCTAGGACCACCCCCATTTTGTAGCTTAAGGATTATGCCAAAGGGTTATGTCCTTGTTTTAAGGAGACGAGGTGTACCCTTATCCGAACCTCGAGATCAAGTGTTTTGAACGTGGTGTGTTTTTTTATCTTTTAGACTTAATGTGGTTTAGTTGTTTATCATTTAGCAATCTGCAACATATGTTTAGTTAGAAAAGTTTGTTTTGAACTCCTTTCTTTGACAAGCATTTTTAGGTCCTGCACTCAAGCATAAGTATTTCTTCGAGCAAATCACATATTTCAAAAGAGGATTAAGAGTTGCTTTTGATTCTCAAGATCATTCAAGGATGCAAGAGAAGAGCATACACAATAAATAATTTGAATAAAAATAAAGGAAAACTTTTCAATTAATGAACCATACAAAAATATTGATAAATGTTCATTCCCTTAAACCAAAAATGAAAGATGAAGTTTCCAATTTACCAAATGTTATAAAATGAAGACTAAAGTTGATTTTTATTCTCAAGATCACCCAAGGTGCAAGAGAAGATCATCCAAAACTTTTATCCCAACTATATAGAAATGGAAAACTTCAAATCAAAGGACCATTGAATATTTTTTTCTAAGAGGTTCATTCCCGTAAGCAAAATGAATAATCAAATTTCTAAGTTTAATCCCAATGTTAAAAAGATAGAGATATAAGTTTTTTTCATTCTCAAGATCACCAAAAGGTGCAAGAAAAGAGCATACAAAAACTTTGGTCTAAATCAAGTAAATCATGGACATACAAAATGCATCAAAACATTAGACATGTTAGAAAATGACCAGTTTTAAAATAAAAGAAAAGTTGTAATTTTATAATTATAAATCCAAAATTTATTTTTTCATTGCATATTTAACTTCAATACCTTTCCAACGTAAAAAAAAATATTATTTTGAGTTTCGGGAGAAAAATTTATGGCCTTCATAAGATGGGTTACGCATATGCTCTTATGCTCACAGTGTATGCACATGACATGCACTCAAAAATGTCGAACAAACTTTCCTTAATTCTCAGCAAAATGGTCACATTTTTTTCCAACCAAGATTCAATTTTGACAAAAACCCATCACATTAATATATAAATATAATACTCAACGCTATTAAACATTAACATACATTCTCAAGAATTTAATATTTTAAAGAAATTGGCAAAACTAAGCATGTAGAATGATGAGAAAGTAAGCTCTAAAAATGAAAACATGATTAAATATTGAATTTTTCTCACCAATATTCAATTTTTACAGCATCCCACCACATTAATATGTAAATATAAGACTCATCACTATCAAACACTAACCTACGCGCTCAAGAATTTACGATTTTCAAGAAAATGACAAACTAAAGCATGAAAAATGTTGAAAAGGCAAGATCTAAAAATGAAAACATGGAGAAGTCTTGAAATTTTCCCATCAATTCAATTTTGACAGAAATTCACCTCCTTTATACCTACAAGGAATAATCAACACATTAAAACTCAACAAAACAAGTTAAGAAAAATAAGTTATGTCAATATATGCAAAAAGAGGGTTAGTAACCAAAATTGAAACTAAACTACAAAAACTTGAAATTAAGTGCAAAGGACAATGGAGTAACTCCCAATAGGCAGCATGCCATATTTATGCATGAATTATTATCTATGTAATTAAATTGAAACTAACACCTAGTAGAGTTTTTAACACAATGCTAAACTAAACTATGTGTCATCATCATGCTAAGAGCTTAAGCAAAGATAGCCTATCAACATCTCTACATTAAAAATGAAATGAATATTTCAAGCTAATATGCCAAACAAACTAACTTGTATTTCTTATTAAATACTAAATAAGATGATATTTAACATATCTATATCTCTAGCAATCAAAGAGTTGATTATGTTCTTGAAATCCCAATGTTCCAAAAATGGAGTCTTGTCGAGTCATGGCTACAAGACCACTTAACATATCTCCATATGACTTTAAAAACTTGGGTGGATGAATGCAAGAAATGGAGAAGGCTAGCTCCTCTAATGGAAGAATTCTCAAAAATTATAAAATGGCTATAGTGAATACTCTATTTTCATTTAGGTGCATCAAGGTGTAACAAGAAAGGTAGGGGAGGGTGCTTTATATAGCCTAATGGATAAAAGAATCTCTACATATCTTTACATGTGGGACATAGAGAGGTTGGGTTAGTTGTGGATAAGGGAGGTTTAGAAAGGTTCGAGTCAACCTTATGAGAGTTTATTTTTCCTTTAGTGACTCATGGGTTTTGAGGGTATTTATTAATTAACCAAAGTGATTAATTAATAGGTGTGCAAGCTTATATAAGCTTATTAGAGGAATAGTGAGTATGATTTATGTTATGAGAGGATTTTAATCAAATAAATGATGATTTATTGATTTAATAGAAGAGAGAATTAATTAATTAAGAATAATTAGTTATTCTAGATAGAAAGGGGTATTAATTAATTAGAAATAATTAATTAACGTAGATAGAAAGGGGATATTTTTAATTAATCTAGATAGAAAGGGTAGCTTAATTAATTAAAATAATTAATTAATCTAGATGAAGGGAGAAAAGTGGAGATGATTAACGGAATGTCGTTAATTGGCATTATTATCATAATTTTGGATAGAAAAGTTAATTAAATAATGTAATGTAACTAATTAATGATGATAGAAGAGAAAATGTGTGATATTGATGATATGACGTAAATTTGTGGGAAAGGGTATAATAAGCACAATTTAAGTATTTAATTTCTTGAGCTACATTATAGGTGTCTACAACACACAATAATTGTTTTAAGGTTTTGAGTCAACGGATGAAGAAGATGTCAAAGTAGTGTAGTACATGTTAGACCTTTCACATTTTTATTAATCAAGCACTTTCAAGTTCCCACCATTTTGAGATAAATAAGGTAGATACAAATATGGTTTTGAGTAAAACATCATAGACTATGAAAGAGTGTGAGTATTATTATCTTGTGTCTATTGCAATACATTCTAGTTCAAATGATTCTTTATCTATTGAGTTGGATTATGAAATGCATTCGCTCAATCATTGGATGAAAAAATATAACATGAAATTTCTATAAAATAAGTTGATTTGAGAGCTTTAGCAAGACAACATCTTATAGATGTTTTGATCTAGCATGTAGCGGTTCAACTGGAATTTGAGCAATTCTCATCAACAAGTGTTGCAAATGAAAGGAACTTAACTAAGACATCGATTTACCATGAAGTGAAAAAGTTGGTTTTGAAATTTCCCAAGGACTGAATAGCAATAAAGTACAAAGATTGTCCACTTCCATTTCCTAAGCCATTTCTTAAATTCTGATTGTTCTTTTTGTATACACCTCCTCAAGACAAGGTTAGAGAACACAAATTACAAGTGTTATTTCACATGGAAATACTTGCATCAAATATTTACTGGAAGTTCTAGTTTGATAGAATGCATCAAAGAGAGGTGTTCACATGGAAAACATTCATTACATGTTATGTACAAAATTGATTTCAAGCAATTTTTAGAATGTTTCAAAAAAAATGCAATTATGATTTAAAGCTAAATTCGACAAATTTTGCCACTATAATACTTGTTTGTGCCAAAATATGGGATTTTGATCTCAATTACATACGCGTAAAGAAGATATGGAATTTTTTTAGGTTACGGCCTCCTTAAAAATATTCTGGCCCATTAATGGGAGTGAGGAGCTCAACACGTAGTCTCAAAGGAATCCTAGCAGATTGAAATTTTTGATCTAGGATTTTGCATGGATATTAAGTGGCACAAGTTTTAAATATTTCATTCAGATTGTAGATCAAAGGACTAAAAATTTCATAGAAAATAATAACAATCAAAATTTGTATTCTTAGTACTACTAATAATGCAAAATATAGGGAAATAATATCATGAAACATCATGGATGCATATTACAATTTATTAAAAAAGTCATAAGAGAAACAATTATATACATATGCCACAATCATAGCCATCTAGGAGACATCCTTTGATGCATTTCCCAAAATATTTTCAGTGCCTTATCAATAAGCCCATTCTACGCATACCATGTAATGATAGCATTCAAGAAGACCATATCCAGTTTATAAAATTTATCAAAACAAGTTTATGCCTTTTCAACTTTCCCAAATTTCATGTACATATCTATAAGGGAATTCATGATAAATGCATCATAATACAATCCTCATTTGACTATTTTTTTCATGTATTTCTTCCCCATACTCCAAATATATCCCAATATGGCATAAACAACAAAGGTGAAATCATTAGTTCGATTATTATTCATTTGCATCAAGTGAAAAACATACAAAGCCTCACCAAAAATCCATTCTCTCTCTCTTGGACTCTTCCAGATTTACCATTTATAAAAAACATGCCCCTTTTCACCTTGAACTCTACCACAAGGAAGAGGAGGAGGAAAATTACTTACACTACCAACTTTGGAGGTGGCCATGGGAAAATAGATTTCCGATATGATCTTTATGAATGGGAAAAATAAAGCATGTTGGTGTAGCATGAGATACATAGAGACACAATGCATACGAGGAGGATTCAGAACTAGTACATGATCTAAAGAATAGAGACCTACTTTCTCGATTACTAGAATCTCCTCCCATTTCTAAAACTATCTTGGAATCCCCCTTGAGACGTGAACAAGGAGATCCTTACGCAAAGGCTTCAAATATCTCATCCTGAGTCTTTTTGTAATGGTTTGAATGGATTTTTGGTGCCTCTACTCCCAATCGAAGCCCTAAAATGAATGAAGGTGCATATGCCTCTAATTGCCCCAAATTATTTCACTAGGGTAAAATTCAACTTATTATTAAATTAAATGAAAAATTTTAGAGAAAGAAGGATTAAATTAGAGACAAAACTAAAGGTTTTTCTCTACTTACCGTCTCAAAATAGGCCATAATGTAGTAGTGATATGAGATACAAATGAGTAAAATAAAATTATTAAACTTGGAATTTATAGAAAAAACTTAAATAAACATATTTAAAATTATTAGTACTATTTTATAGTGCACTAATTTTGCAAGAGTCTATCTCTCACATATGTTTGCAAGGACAACTCGTCAACTACTCAATGGTTTTTCAATCACTTTTAAGGGGGCGATATTTATTGGTTAGTTGAACATTTCAATATGCAAACATATGTGATATTTGAACATAACCATTGGAAATTTCATTATAATAAATATAATAAACATCCCACTATGTTGACTTGATCACGTGGAGGAATGTTAATGTACGTATCGACAAAAAAATATTTGGTTCAATCCAAAGAAAGAGTGGGGATATTTACACCAATATCGACATTTGTATTATTATATGGGAGTTTTGTTTGTCATATACACAATGTCTATATACCACAGAGGAAATAAAAAAGTGTGTATACTCTTGTCTTGGTTGAAGAGTAAAAGGATGGGTTGTGATGCCTACATATACATACATACATGACACATTATTTGTATATGTATGTTTATACATGCATATGCATAATATACATATACATATACATATATATGTATATGTATATACATATATATATATACACGTGTGTATATATACATATGTATATATGTATGTATACGTGTATATGTATTGTTCTCACATACTGGACATTTTTATTATTATATGGGAGTGTTGTTTGTCATATACCAATGTGTGTATCTAACACAAAAGTTTGAAAAAATGTCTATACTTTTATCTTAGATGGCTATACATATACATATGCGCATGCGCTTGCACACGCACACACACACATTTGCATATGCATGTTTATACATGCATATGTATATACATATATATGTAAAAGATATACATATGCCCATATGTATTGGTCTCACATATCCATCGTGCGTTTTTATTATCATATGAGAGCGTTGTTTGTCATATACACACTGTGTGTATACCATCAAAGATAGAAAAACATGTTTATACTATTGTCTTAGCTGCGAGTCAATTAATGGCCCGTGAGACCTACAAATACATACACATACCTATACATATGTATAGATATGCATATACATGTATATATACATATATATGTATATGTATATGTATTGCAAAAGCAATGTCTCACATACCCGGACATTTTGTATTATCATATGGGAGTTTTTTTGTCATATACACACTATGTGTATACCACATAAAAGACAAAAAAGTGTCTATACTCTTGTCTTGGCTGGTGATTCAATGAATGGGCTTATGACACCTACATATACCTACACATACATATTGATGTGTGCTTGTATATACTAGGAAATATCGTAGGTAAATATATGGGTTTTTAAATTCAAGTGTGAATTTGTGAGAGAGTTTGTTGAGCATAGCTCCAAACAAGATTATAATCCATGGTGACAGGATCACATGACTCCCATAATATACTTATGACTCCCATATGATAACATACATGCATCACCTATGTGTGGGACCTAGATCTCGTAGAGGTGGCATTAAATTAACACAACCTATTCATTGACTCACCAACCAAAACAAGAGAAATGATGACCTTTTGGATGAAAAAAGGTGGTGAATTTAATACATTTAATGCATTACATTTTTTCTCTTTGAAACCACCAGACTTTTCCATTTTTAGTTATTCACTCAAACCAATATTGTTAAGCACGAAAAAAATCACTCCAACTTATTCTATAAAGTTATATATGAATCCATTTTCTTATACAAGGTTCTATAGCGGTGAAGGCGTGACAATTGGGAGAAATAATTTTCCACGGTGCGTTGAGGAGATATAGATTTGTAAAGGTCCTTATTTGGGTTGTTATTAAAAAAATTGGTGATGGCTCGAGAAAACAAACACACCCTTTCTATGAATGTTGTTTAACTTTTGAAAAAGTGGTGGCGAGGGAGGATGAGTTGGGCATTTGGTCATGCGAGTCATCCAGACCAAGTATATGTGCATAATTATGTGCCAATGCTTGAATGTTTTATTCTAATGAGGGATAAGAGCATATAAAAATAAAGTAGATAATTAGGAGAAACTATAGGTGTTAGTTACACAAAATCAAACACAACTAAATAAATGTTAACAATTTAATATTAGTTAAGCTAAAATTCCCCCTTATTTCATTATTTTTACAAATTTACCCCCTAAATGCTTTTAAATTTCACCTTGTGAAGAGACTTGGTGACTATATCTCTGCTATCTAAGAATATTTTGGGCAAAAGATCGAGTTAGATGTGGTGGTTCAAGACTTGTTCTTGAATGTAATGATATTTGACCTCAATGTGCTTGGTTATTTCATGAAAAACTATATTTTTCACAAGTTTCAACACACCACGATTGTCGCAATTAAGGATGGGTGGATTTTCTTTAGGAATACCCATAGCAACAAAAATATGACATAAAAAATCACTTTGTACAAAACTCTCGTGTGGTGTAATACTTTCCGTCATTGGATGAGAGAACAAAAATAGTTTACTTCTTTCTAATCCATGAGATAGGTCCAAATCTAAGATGAAAAACATATCATGTAGTTGATTTCATTTCATAAACAAATCTAGCATAGTCTGATTTGGTATATCCATGTAAGAAGAACTGAGGGTTCTTCTTATACTCTAGACCATAATCAAGTTTGCACCTCATACTTATCTCTTAAAACATTCTTCATTGATACGCAATGACATTTCTTTAGCTCCTCCAAAGATGAATGCGGAAAGATAAGTGAAAATAGAGAATAAGTGTGGTCTCGTATAAGAAAAGTAAATTATCAATTGTTATACATAAATGCATGCCAATGACACATCCTATGAAGTGAATTCTATGTTCATTGCATATTTATGTTGTAGTAGTTTTATAGCCCAACTTTATCACGGTGTTTCGCTCATCCTCGACAAGCATGTCTCTCTGTTTAACAACTACTTTCTTCACAATCATCTCCTTCACCCATTAAATAAATGCGGAAGATCCTCATCCCTTTTAATTCATGGTAGAAGTATATAGAATATTCATATGTTGTTGTGTGGCAAAGTAAAATCTTAGAGCCAAATTTTCTCTCAAAGGGAAATGAAGTCACGGTGTATTGTTGTTTTCTAGAATTAGAAATTTTGGAAATATTTGTTACCAAAACATTCACATTGTTGGTACCAAATTTTGAGGTAGTGTGGTTGATGAGGGATTCCAATGAATTTGCACAATATTTGGTTTCCACTAGTCATGGCATTGTCCTCAGTAAAGTGCAAAAGTTTCCCCATAGAAATGACATTTGTCAGAATCTCATGATATGTTGAGTTTCTATAATGATAAAAATATATTCAGATGAGAAGGTTATTTCATCATCCATGCTACGGGAAGGAAATGGACTCTACTCTCTCGGGTCTTCTCATTAACTCTATTTCCATGGTCACTCTAGTTTCACTACGCAATGTTTTCTTAAGAAAATATATCGTGAGAAGAGAGAGCTTCATGCATTTACCTTTGGAATTTTGATCCACTAGAGTATTCTACGAAGAATGACACTTATATAGAGCCTCTCTCAAGTTATCATGGTGCTTATCCCTCACGCAGGTTCATAGTCAATTCAAATCTGCATAAAAGATTAACCATCATGGTCAATATTTTCACTTGTCCTTGAACCTGCGAACCTTGTGCCTCATTTTGCATTCCCCACCATCATGTTGTGTAATCACATATTGAGAAATATGGTGCCTAAGTTATTTAAAAAAAAATTGAAAATGGTAATTTAATGGAATAGATAACAAGACATTACATTGTTATCATATAGAGTAACACCATAATTTGGTGTAGGTAATAACACATTGCTTTGCTACCTATATAGGTTAAAACATAATGTATTGTTACCTTTTCCATCAAAACTAATGACAACATGACGGAAAATATTTTTTTCCTATTGTGCAAACATACGTGAGGGATAGGATCTTTTGAATCATGCCCATATAGACTCTACATCCGGTGCTAGTCAATTTGTATTGTATTCTAAATTTGAAGACCATGGCCATAGAGGAAAGAGCCTATCCCTCACGTACATTCACATAATAGGAAAAAATTATTTTATGTTGTGTCGCCATTATTTTTAATAGATAAGATAATAATGCATTGCATTGCTACCTATATAGGTAAAAATGTAATGTGTTGTTATAGGCACAACATTGCTCCATACGAGAGCACATAGTAGGATGGTGGCCTTATGGGGCACACAAAATGGGGCTTGGGGGTCACGAGTTTGAGGCTGAGTGAAAATATTGACCTTGATAGTCAATATTCTACGCAAGTTCATGTTGAGGGATAAGCACCACGACAAGATGCCTTATACTAGATGTTGAATGATTAGGGCCATCCAACCTAAGACTAGGCTCATGAATATGTCCTTGACGAGCTTATTTCTCATAGGTTTTGTCATTTTCGACAATTTTTTTAATCTCAATGGTAGATGGGCATTACAATTCAAACTACATTCATCTTCCAAAATAGTCATTGTTACAACCATTATGTATGCATATACACACAAGGTGCCAAAAAATGCACCCTTGATGATGGTGGTCTACTTTAGGTAGATATTTTACTAAAATTATTTCTAGGCTCGTTAAAATTTTGCAAGAGCCAACATATTCATGAACAAGAGGGTGTCCTAAGTATATTGGGAGCATGGTCCTTGATATATTCTATCCATAAAGATATTCTTCGGTGGAAAAATTATAAAAATACTTTGTTTTCAAAAAGCTTCAAAGGCTTGAATGTTGTTAAACCTTACAAAAATTAGTTACAATGATATCCATGATTGAATTTCTCTTGTTTATAACAAGCTCATTTATCTTCCCTATTTATCTCATGTATCATGGAACCATAGCTAAACAAGATATGGCGTCCATTTATCCATCTAAATTTAAATTTTTATATCACAATCTCGCCATCCCACCAATTTAATATAAGTTATAAGAGACATGACATAAATATTCCTTCAGATTACAGTGTGATTACCTCATGTTGGCATATGATGCGACACCATTGGCCACCATAAAACATTGCATCATATGCCTAAAAATAGTAATTGGATGTGAAATATATGATGAAAATGTCAAAGGGGATCTATTAAAGGAGTCAAAAAAAGGATGGAGAGAAATAATGGTAGAGGAAGAGGGCATAAAAGAAGGGTTCATGGTGGAGAAGTCCAGAGGATGGAGAAATTGGAGTGGGATTATAATGAGAAAATCAACCCTCCAACAACCACATGACATTTATATCAATCGTTTAAAGGTTAAAATATGTGTTGTTTAATACAATGAGGAAATTGTTTGTGGAGATATCTGAATGTATGCATGTAGGTATTAAGTTCACACCTTCTAATTTCAAACAAAATCCATTCATATAAAAAGTATACAAAAACTTAATTGGAAAATAGAATCTACATGTCAGTTTGAAGGGCTTAATTATTAATTATTGTTCCGCACCACCTATTTTCCTATAATTACTTGATATCTACTCGCAGATACTATTTGGATTTTTTAGTCCTCTACACATATGCCTCCTTCTGAATGCAAAATTCAATAAACCCATCACTACCACACAAATATTTGTCTTTCTTCAACACAAAAACATACCCCAACTCAAAACTACCATGGAAATAGATCCATGCTTTGAGCATTTCCACAATGATACAAACCCCAATAAAATTGGGTGACATGCTTCTAAACAAGATGCTTTCATATATTGACAAGGAAGGTAATTTATAGATGGTTTTGAAAATGTAACCCACTGAAAAAACAGTCCTATTTTCCTTCCTGGGGCTTTTACATCCTCATGCTTGCAAAAATATCTTCGTAGGACTCAAGGTATTGGTCTATTGGTGAGTTACAAGTAGTTTTTAATCATCAACCCAAGTTCCATTCCCATTGAGGCCATTGGACACTTTCAATAAGTATTCATGGAGACACCTTGAGGTAGGGGTCGAACTTCTCCATGTGAACCAATAGGAACACAGTGGGACACTCCAAATGTGCATCACTCGGCATACATTAAGGACCCAAGCCCACCTTCATGTCCCACTTAGAGAAAGTGCTCCTCTAAAATTATGCGGGAGCATAACTTGCAGAGACCATAACTTTTGATACAAACCGTTGGATCATCTTAAAACTTTACGAGGTGGTGGTAGATATACATTAATATAAAATATTGTTCTCAAAAGTGCACCGTAGAGAGATGAATGTAGGTAATCAAAGCTTGCTCTGCGGATCTCTCTCATTCATAGATACAATGGAAACACCTCAAGTTTGTGGGCATACCTATTTTTGAGGTGAGTCTTTGGTATCAAGGTCGGTTCCTTTTTATGTATCCTAAACTAATTTTTTAGGGGTTTTGATGGTAAAAAGATGATTGTAAATGAATTGAAAACTTAGGTGATACACCAAACTTGTTGAGGGATTTGAGTGAGTACATGCACAATTAATTTGAGAATGGATTTTGATGCACAAACCAATAGATTTTAGTAGAATATCAAGGCAAAACACTTGGTGTATTGAGGAATGAATCACAACAATATAGTAAGATAACATGCACACTAATATTATGTAGAAATTACTAAATTTGCAGCAAGGTAAGATGATTAATCAAGGAATTTGACATTCACAAGAATTAATGAGATATACACACCACTGCAAATAATTGGAAAGGAAGAAATCAATTCTCATTCAAGGGAAAAAACAAGCAAAATATTTTCATCACTCCTATGTCTAAAACTCCTCTTGTGCTTTGCAATTGCACACAATATATAGAAAAATTATCCACCCATCCCATCCTAAAAATAGGCTAAAAATTGTACTCACCCATGCATGCTAATTTTACCCCTTTATCATGAATAAATAAAGGAATAAAATAGACATGCTAATACAATGAGGCATTAATAGCCTTGATTACAAAAAATGCATCCTCAGTCAAACTATAATTGACTGATATCTATTTTTAACAAAGTAAGATGAATAATTTGGCTAATAATAGCCCTTGCTTGTTGTGTAAGTCTCCTCCAATGTGCATGCAATATCTGTCTTCTAGTGCTTGATGTGACACTTACAATTTGATCCACTTTCAGTGATAAAATACATTCTTTAATTCTAGCCCTTGGATGCACATGCAAAAATAATAAATCTCTGTGTGAGCAAAAATAATTCCTTTATTTGCAAAAACTTTTCAAAAATAATTCACCCATGTATTCCATCATGATGGGGACCACCTTTGGTTTTGATGTTGAAATATCATTTTTCTTCTTGTGATTACATGAAAAATTAACTCTTGTGAAAAATAATGCCATTTTTTACTTTCAAACCTTCCCACTATGGGGACCACCTGATGATGTGCACACTTTGTCTTCATAAGGGTTTTGACCTCCTTTAGGCCCATCATTACACATATAGTTTATTGGCCTCCTTTGAATAATCATTGCATAATATAAAGTCTTCATACTTTCACTTGGTCGAGAAAACATAGTTATTTCATGGCATAATGTTTGATTGTATTTGATGGGAGGATCATGGAAAATAATATGAAGTTCACCTTTTTGTTGGTTGGCACATATACTATGGTTTTTTATTGAAATTAATCATTGGTAAAACATCCTTTGGTTTTATCATGACTTGGGCATGTATTATTATGTTGGCCCCTTTTAGATCATCATGGTGTCGGCAATTTGATTTTTTCAAAACACTATGGTTTTGGACCTTAATCGGTCAATGGAAATGATTTGTTTGAATGATATGGGGATGGTCCCCTCTTTTCACAGATGACTCGAACCCTTCATTTTGTTGGTGGCTTGCTAACCTTGAGTTAGCTAGGTTTTCAACATTGGCTTTACATTGACAATTATAGCTGCAATCGATAATCATTGATCTCGTGCTTTTTTGAATCTCTCCATATTGATATCTAATTACTCTAGAGTTGATTTGAGTATTATGGTTTGTAATACCATAAGATTCTATGATCTTTATGTAATGTTGATTGATTTCTTGAAGTTAATCGATGTAATATTTTCATGGCCATTCAATTTGATACTTGATGAGTTGATTTATGATCCATTAACTTTATTCATACTGAAGGTAGTTAGCTTGGGGTTACATGGAAATTTGATTTTTGGTTGCACCATTGATCCATTAAACTTTGATTCGACCAGTTTGATTTTTATGGGTTCAGTTAGAAATTTATGAGGATTTGATTTGACATTTTACATACCATGCCCATTTGGAGGCAAATAGAATTTTCTTTGAAAGCCATTGTTTGTGCTCTTAATTCATTTCTTAACTCCATAATTTCTTGTATTCTTTGAACATGAAATTTTCTTCCATTTTGATTTTTTTGAGATCTACTATTTGATGGAGGTATTTGCATTCATTTTGTCTTTAATTTGACTTCTATGCTCATTCATTCACATTATGAACAGCTTGAAAGGTTCTCTATTTAAAGCTTTTGTGGGAGGTATGTATTTTATGCATGCATGTTTTTGATTCTTCGGCCATTTTCTAATGTTTTGAGTCAGACTTTCATGATATTTCGAAGTTTTGTGCCGATTCTTTCGTTACTTTACGAGCTTCTATTTAATGGTTAATGGATTTCTAGGGTTTGATAACTCTTCTCTATTTAAAATGACCGACATTAATGAAGAGATAAGTTGGTTACATGAAATTTTTAAAACATCTTCTTACCACTATTCTATAGCAAAACCTTGATTTCTTTGGTAAAAGTGATTTGGAAATTTTGAGCTTCAAACTTTTGGGTATTTATTTTTCCTATGCATTCGTTGATGCTTTGATCAGTTTTTCCACTTACTTCAAACTATTGATTTTTTCTCTATTTCATGAATCTTCAAACACGTAAATTGGATTAAGATGCATTTGTTTATTTCTCTCTAGCCATGAATTTCTTTTTGCTTGCCTGAACTCTCTGTGAAATTAAATATATGTTCTATGTGCTTTTTGAAATCTAAGAACTTGTCTTTGGCTATATAGACTTGGTTCTTGGTTATTTTAATAAAAAAATTTCATGATTTTTCTAACTTGGGAAAATGATATTTCTCGAACTAGTGCATTCAACCCTAAAAATTTCAAACTATACGTAACTTGATTTACTCTCGCCTAAGCTCTCATATTTTGAATTTTGTGAGATCCTCACAGTTTTGAATGTTCAAACTAGTATTCAGAACTTACTTAATGACTCAAAATTTATAACTTGGTTTAAATTTTATCTATTCTTAACTGGTTTTATTTGACTACTTTTAATCGAAAGTATTTTAGTTGTATTAAACATTAAAAAGTTGTATATTTGTATTTTGATCTTAAAGTTCTAATCAACATTTTTAAAAAGGTTTCGTGTAATGATTTTAATCTTCCTTCCTTTTATGGTATTCACCATTTCTTAACAACTCATAAATTTTATTGATCATATATTCTTGCGAGTAAAATAGTTCTTTTGCAATTTACTTTGAGCAGTCTATTACTTGAACTTTGATGCTTCTTTGGTTCTTACACATTTTAGTGTTATTAGAAATTTTTCATGATATTGATCGATATTTGTACATATAGTTTCTTATTTATTTTTGTGTTATACTTTGAATTCTCTTTGATTTCTTTCTAAGCATCTTCCTTTCTAAACTTTGCCTCATGTTTAATGCACAATTTTAGATTATTGATCCTTTGATAACTTTGAAATGGATAAGAATCTTGGAACTATTTGTATTTTGAAACATTACTTCACTTTGTCAAGTAGATACTTTGAAAAAATATCAATGTTTTATTGCTTGGCTAATACAATGACTTTGTTCTATCCATATTCCAAATTCTATCTAAGTTCTTGATATTTTCGGCCTTTCTTGTGGAAATCTTAAAATAGAATGTTATCTATAATAATTCTTGTGATATCAATTTTGTTATGATACTCCTTGGCAATATGGCTTTGTGGATTTGATTTTAATCTGGAGAATATAATTAATTTAAATTCTGAATTTAATAGCTGAAATGATCTTTTTGATATGGGAATTCCTTCATTGTATCTTTCTATAATGATGTTTAATTGACACTTATATATCTATTTTTTTTGGATATCCATTCATGTGTCATAACATATGTATTCATATTTTAGATGGCTCTGTAAAACACTTGGTTTCGAGCATTACATTCCTGTTTATTCTTCCACCCATGTTATTTGAAAACATTATGGCCATTTATGAGTCTCTGTAGTAACAAGAATGCATTCGATCTTCTTAATAATGGAGAATATAAACATTTCTTGATTCTTGTCACTGCAAAACTAAAACTTTTCTTTCCTGAAATTTCTGCTATGAAATTTATGATTTACTTTTTATGTGACTGAAACCTGTGATTCAATTGGAAATGTATGTATATCCATTTATTGCCTTAATGGTTTGTTGTAGATTTCTTTGATAATGGAGATTGATATACTATTGATGGATTTTCTAGTACTTTTCACTCATTGGTGAACCTTGATTTTCTATTTGAATTTTGCAACTGCTATAATTGAATGAAAATATATTTTCTTTACTATGTCTAGAAGTAATTGTATTGCAAGCTTTTTTGTTCCTATTCAAGCTAATGTTGAGGCAACTTGATTCACATTTGATTGATCCATGTTTCAGATTCCCAATAAGCCTTGATGTTCTTGAATGTATTTTGTTCTTCAAATAACTATTTCTTGAAACTACAACTTTATCATTATCTATATTTAGCTTCTCAATGGATTCTTATAGGAAAGCATATATTGATACACCTTTTCTTTTCTATGCATGATTATGATGTAGCAATTTGTATTTTTCATTCAACATGCATCCAAAATTTGGAATCCTTCCTGAAGTTTGTAGATGCACTTAATGACTTCCAATTTTAAACTTTCTTCAATTCTTGCATTTTTGTACTTGCTCAAATATGAAATCAAGCTCTAAAAATGCAAATAATTTTAAAGGTTTCCTTGTAGTTGTATGTCCATGATTCTTTTGATATACATGCTGAAACTAGATTTTATATGTGCACTTATCTTTAATAACTGAATATTTTGCACCTGCACTTGTAAATTTTAAAGAGTGTACTTTCTTTGTTTTATTGAATTCTGAAACAACTCCTTTAAATTTTCTTTATGGATTTTACTTTGATCTTTTTTTTTGATTCTCGAGCTATAAAATCATTTTGTCCTTTATAGTGGCTTCTCGTGAATTTGTAATTGATTGATATATCTTTTATTTTTCTTGCACATATCTTGATCACTTTTAACTGTTCTTTTGAGCTTATATCTCTCATTCATACCTTTAAAGTTTCTTTCTTATGGTATCTCCTGTAACTATCCTCTTCATGGGTTCTGGTAGAGGTTTGTTAATGAAACTGGAAGATACCCTTGCTCATTTTTTGTGTTTTGATGAAGACTTTTCTCATTAAGAACTGTTACTTGTATCTTGCTTCCTCACTTCTGATTTCAGTGTCTTGATGCCTTTCTTTTATACATATTCTATCTACATTTTCCTTTTTTTAGAACAACTCATAAATTTGTACCATGTAGATTCCTTCAACAAGTATTTATTTTCTATACAGTAAGAATCATTTTTTGCAAAATATTTTTGCTTTCTAATCTACTACATGTACCTGCACACTTAAAGAAATAGTTAGAAAATATTTAGGCTTTTGGCCTCTCTTATTTTCCATAGTTTTTCTTTTCTCTTTCTTTTTTGAAATGATTCTGGGAATCATATGTGTTGATGTAGAATTTTGCTCTTATCAATTTGCATATGTATGTTATGTACCTTATACGTTTGTTTTTAGAAATCATCTACGCATGTAGTTAGATAGTATAAGGGTACATATTAAACCCCGAGCTCAATGTATGACGACAATTTTCTTTCATTTTTCAGGTACATTGTGACTAGTAGAGAGATGAGTAAAGACGAGACCTGGAGCTGAAGTGAAGAAACTCAGAAGAGAACAAGGAAATGATGGGTTTATTCTATACCTTTTTACTTTTAACTTCATGCATATGTACTTCTTTCTTCAGTACCTTATGAGTTACATCCCAAATTGTGTGGAAATATTTTAATTCTTCATGAGTAAATGACATTTAATTTATGTACTTGAGTTGTATACTTCTTTCTACTTTCATATTTATGACATGTATATTGATTGAATAATGAAATAAATAACTCAAACATATAATTAAATGTATTTATATGAAAGAAGTAAAGAGTTTTTCAAATACCCGTAACTCTAAGTAATGAACTTTTTAGTAAACTGCAACTTGTCTACTGTTCCCAAATCTAGCATTTCACCTAAACCATGATTCCTACTTTCATCAAGGAAATGCATTAGTCCTTCGAGGATTTTGTGTCATTCATGAAGATGAACATGGAATGGTAGGCTAT
>CM031234.1:817012465-817236889 GCA_018340775.1 Taxus wallichiana var. yunnanensis | reverse complement strand
CCTTAATGCATATTTACTAGTACTTGCATTAATGAAGTGTAATGTTATGGTGGTGGTAAAATATGAGGGTTTATAGAATCGTTGAAGCAATTTTAATATGCATGGAATAAGTGTGTATGTCCGAGTAGTAACACACTTAAGGTTTGTAGCAAACCACACGAGTCGACTAAGGTAACACTTGTTAGCATTGTTTAGTTTAATACATTGTTGTTATTGACAGCTTGTTATTAGACAGCTATAATTGTCCTCCTTCTTCCGCAACCTTTATATTTGGCTTGCTCTTTTGTTTGGGACACACACACACATTGAATGAATAAATATATTCTCTATCTTCTACTATCATTGGTATCAGAGCTTGTGTGTGCCTGTGCTGGAGGAGGTGAGCCGTGAGGAGAAGCTGCCGTGGAAGGAGCCCAAGCCTATGCCAAGGAGACATGATGTGGAGATTTTAGAATGACCAATATTGTTGAGTGAAAATGTTCTGACGTGGAGGAGAAAAAGATCCCTATAGAGACCTGCGTGGGAGTTTTTTTTTTCATCTGCAAATCCATGGAAATATTGACATTGGCGTGGAGCATCTAGCACATAGCGTAAAGAGAATCTGTGACCTATTTTGTTTGACAGAGACGTATGGATGTGGTGCTGACCAACCTTGTGTGGTGTGTAAACTTTTCTTTATTTCAGCGTGGAAGTCGATCTGGAGGAAACTTGCAGCGTGGAAATTTCTGGAAGTTTGGCACACAAAATGTGAAGACCAATACTTTGAAATTATTGGAGATTGGTTTGTTTTGGTGTGCATACCTATATCGTGTTTGGCTAGCTATTTTTTTGGCGTGACACCAACATGCGGGGGGATGAACTATTATGTTGTTCTAGCATTGAAAACTAATCTTCTGACGATGTGGTCTATTCTGCAGAGAGCGGTTGCATAACTGATTATCCTTCTCTCCTCACAAAAGTTAAGGGGAGGCTCGTTGTCAAAAAGAATGTTGTGAAAGATAAGACCATGCCTTTGCCAACAGAAGAGGGTGTTAAGAAAGTAGACAATGGAGAAGTGCGGAACATATGATAGAGAGTCCTGATTGCTAATTTACTTCCTACTTCACCATTTTTTTCATTTCTTTAGTAGTTATTATGGACATTCACTTGGAAAAATACTCAAGTTAAACTCTCATACATGGAAGGTGAAGATCCAAATGCAACTTATGCATAAAAACTTATGGGGTATAGTAGATGGGAAAGAGAAAATGCCCACAGATGCCGCCAAATTAGCAGAATGGCAGTGCAGAGATGATAAAGCAAAAGCCATTATTGGCCTTGCTTTCTCCAATTCTGAATTCCATCATGTTGATCTCAATAAATCTTCCAAGGACATGTGGGATAATTTAAATCAATTATTTGGAGCAAAAGCAGTGAACGTGAAGTTTTCCCTAAAACTTCAGTTATATAGATTCAAAATGGAAGAAAGTGTTTTATGTCTAGCCACATTAATAATCTTCGATCTCTTCTCCGACAACTAGCAGAAGTCAAAGTTGTGATAGAAGATGAGGATGCCAAAGCTATCCTATTAAATAGTCTATCTTCCAAATACAACAATGTTGTTTTTACTCTCAGTCAAATACAATCTAAATCTTTAGATGACATGATCGCGGCTCTTCTCGCAGAGGAAAACGCATAACTGATGATGCTGCAGAAGGTGATACTCAACAAGAAAGTGCACTTTATTCCACAAACAGAAAATTTCACAGGCGATCAAATAAAAATAAACAAGGGCCTAAACAAGAGATTGAATGCCACTATTGTCAGAAGAAAGGTCATACAATGTGGAACTATCATAGCCGAGCAAGAGATGTTCTACAAGGAAATATAAAACACAATGGAGCTAATACTACTCATATAGAAGATCCACAAGATTCTGACGAGAGTGAGGAAGTTGTTGATGAGATTGGCTTCACATCATCTCTAGTATTGTAAGTAGCAACATAAAAGAGACGAAGGAAAATGGAGGCTAGAGGAAATCCAACGACCTCTTGCAAGCCGCAAGCGATGAGGCCGCCAGAAAATATTTTGGCAAATAAGGTATTGAGGACCAAATTCCTCAATTTTGGTTTGTTTATTTCAGTTTTGTGTTGGTTGTTCTATTGTTTTTCAATAAAGTGCAGATGTTGCATAGTTTCCTGTTTGGGACCTCCTACATTGAAAAGCATCATGGGGAATAGAAAAGCACCGAAAGCAATGGTTCATGGTAAACCTGTACTCGCAAGGTAAAATCCTCTTGGTTCGTGGTAAACTCCGTAAAACCACCAAGGTAAAATCCTCTTGGTTCGTGGTAAACCTGTAAAACCACCAAGGTATCATCCTCTTGGTTCGTGGTAATCCTATAAAACCACCGAGGTGAACAGTCAGAAAGTGATCCTGTCCATCTAGGTTTATGGTCAACCTTAGAAAATCCATGTGTATCAAGACCATGTAGGCACATGCTCATGTAAAGACCCTCTTTGTGGTGTTCTCATGAAGGGGGACATATAATATTAAGAAATGCATGTTTGTACGAACAATGTAATAAGGGGGAAATGTTAGCATTGTTTAGATTAATACATTGTTGTTATTGGACAATTATAATTGTCCTTCTTCTCAGCCTTTATATTTGGTTTGCTCTTTTGTTTGGGACACACACACACACACACACACACACACACACACACACACACACACACACACACACACACACACACACACACACACACACACACACACACACACACACACACATTGACTTCTCGCTATCAACACTCTTCCCTAACACAAACAAGGATGTAAATTCCATACTATTCAACTTATGGACATACGCAACATGAGGTAACACTCTACATCCTAAAAATTTTCAATTGATTTCAGTGACTTAACATCGTGGAATGCATTTTTACATTTTTTTTTGACATCCACGCAAGAAGTAACCCATCATAAAAACTAAACATCATCCTTCTACCCTATGTCAAAATGGGAGCTTTCAAACAAGGCGTGGACAACCATCAAAATATAATGGAAAACTTTATTTTGTTCAATTGTAGTTGCACACACAAATTATCCTCACAGAATATGATAATTGCAACTTAACAGAAGACATTGGCACCAATGAAAAATTTGATCTTTTTTACAAAACTAAAAGTTTCTAGATTTTTTATTCGTAGAGATTTTATCAAAATATGGCAAACATCTTATTTCCTACCACATATTGCATACATGTTTGCAAAACTACTCTCAAAAAATACATAAACCCCATTCACATGCATATATGCTTCCACCTATTTACCTTGTTGGTGCCACAACATAAATTCACTCAAAAAGTGAAAACAAACAACCGGACCAAGTATGAGTCCCCCACATTCTATAGATCTTTGACAGGAAGGAGGATAGTGGAAAAGGTTCGGGTTTCACTGAATATAGCAGAAAACTACCAAAGTGATTTCAATAAACTCATTTTTACACATATCTAGTGAACATTACAGAATACAATGGTGTAGACTTCCGAAAACTAAATTTCCAATAGTCAACAACAAACAAAGGGGAGAGGGATACCTTCTTCTATGCTCTATGCCTTACCTACATAGAAATTAAAACCTCCAAATTGGTTTAGCATGGTATTTAAGCTCACATTCAAATAAATCCTCTCCTACCCAAACTTCATATATAACAACATTAAAGGTTGTATGGGGAGAGCATGAGTGATAAATATATTGTAGTTTTTGGTAATGAAATTACTTAGATATATTTGAATATCATCAGCAATATAATACAAAGAACATCCAATTGTCAAGAAATGATCACAATATGCAAGTATATTAGTTTAGCCACTTCGAGGAGAAACCTCCAAATCATACAATAAGATGCAAATGCACAATATGATGATCAATTACTACCTACTTTAATTTCTATATATAAGGTTGATCCACTAATGATAATATAACACATATGGAAGAGATATATCATGATGATAAGATATGATATCCACAAGTCAACCATACACATCCAATGTAAGATATATTATTAATGGTGTAGCATGACCATACCCTTCAAAGCAACATCGTCCCCAATGTTGAGAAGATATGGATGATACTGCAAGAATGTTGCATCCTCCCATGTTGTGTCTTCACTATTTAGATTTGGAAACTTGATCAAATACTTTGTAATGGCCCCTTTCCTTAATCGTTTAGTGTGTGTTTGAAGGATGCATTCTAGTTCCATGATGATTTTTCCCTCCTCATCGAGCTCAGGTAACACTATTTTGGCTAACACCTTTTATCTAATTACCTTCTTCAGGAAATAAACATTAAAGACATGATGTATTCTAGTAGCCAGAGGGACTTCCAATTTGTATGCTACATTACCAATCTTCTGCAACACTTCATCAGAGCCATAAAACTTAGGTGAAATATTTTTTATTTTTTTTTAAATTTCAAATACATTTACTTATATGGTGGTAAAGACACAAAACCCCAATCCCTAAATTAAAAAGTTTTTTCACTACGATTTTAATCTACATGCTTGCTTTATGTAGTTCTTTTCCATGGACAAGTTCTCCCAGAGAGTAGAAATTACCTCTTATTGGTGTTGAATGTGCTCTTTAACTACTCAAATTATTGGTTGGCCTTTCAAATATGAGGTGATGGATGGTGGATGGTACCCATATAATGTCATGAAATTATATATTTTAGATGAAGTATGAAACAAAGTTTTATACCATAATTATTGAAGTGGTAACCATTGGACCCATCTCACTTGTTTATTTGAGGTAAAACAACAGAGATGTCCCTATGAGTGCTTGTTTACCACCTTGGTTTTCCCATCACACTGGGGATGATAAAAAGAACTATGAGCTACCCGAGTTCTTAAACACGAGAATAAATTAGTGTAAAAATTATTTAAAAATATAGGGTATGGATCACTTACTATAATCTTTCATGTTCCATGTAGCTTTTGAACTATATCCATGAATGTTAATGCTTTTGTACTTACAACAAATTTGTGTGATAAGAAACAAAAATGGGTATATTTGTTGATTCTATCCACCACAACCATGATTACATTATCACCTTCCGATTTAGGAAATCCCGTGATGAAGTACATGGAAACATCTTCCCACCTCTGGGCTAGGAATAGATAAAGGTTGTAAAAGATTTGGTAAATTACTTATTTCACCCTTATTTTGTTGACAAACCATGCATTATGCCACAAATTTTTGACATCCACTTCTCGGCCCTTCCCGGAAGAAATCTTTCTTGATTCGATGATAAGTCTTCAACATGCCAAAATTCCCCCTACTAGAGAAGCATGGAGCTTAGATAAAAACCTTTTTTAAGATTTGGGTTCTTACATATATATAATCTATCTTTGTGCCATAAAGAATCTCCTTTCCATACAAATGTTTCTAAATATTTGGATCATTTTGGAGATTCTAAATGCAATTTTTTGTACCTAGGTCATTTCACCTCTTCTACCCAATCTTCCTATAATATAGATACGACACACAACAATGCCTTAGATGAATCATCCTTCTGAGATAGAGCATCAAGGACTACATTGTTCTTCCCTTTCTTGTAGATTATCTCAAAATCATACCCCCAACATTTTTTAGACCCATTTATGTTCTTCTTCAAATGATAAACTTTTCTCTATGAAGTATTTCAAACTATCATAATCTATCTTTACTTTGAAATTCCTTCCCATTAGATATGGTATCCATTACTTCACTGCATGAAGTGTGGATATCATTTATTTCTCATAAATTGATATTGATATATTCTTACCTTTGAATTCAAGGCTTTGAAAGGAAAGGGGATGACCCTCTTGTATGATTATTGCCCCCATACCATACCCTAAAGTATCACATTCAACAATGAATGTTTAGGAAAATTTGGGGTGGCCAATCGTGGTACACATGGCCTCCTTCAAATTCTAAAATGAAATGGTAGCATTCTCATACTAATGAAAAGAGTCATTATTTAATAAATTCGTGTGAGTGGTTTTTCTATGCTTTCATAATTCTTTACAATTCTATGACAATAACATGTAAGCCCCAAAACCTCGGAGATTCTTTAAGGTTTTGGGAACCTTCCACTCAAGCATGGATTTTATCTTGTTAGGATCCACTTTAACACCTTCATAAGAGACATTGTTACCCAAATATTCAACATCCTTAACTCCAAAAGAACACTTGAAGGATATGCATAAATTTGATGTTGTTCAATGGTTTTCGAACCTTATTCACACTGGTGCAAGTGTTCCCCCATGTTTTACTATAGATTAATACATCATCAATGAACATTATAGAAAAATCTTGTAGAAATGGCTTAAAAATAGAATTCATCAAATTTTGAAATATAGAGGGTGCATTTTTGACTCGTGAGTCGAAAAGGCACTACTAAGAATTCATATTGGCATTTATGTTTTTAGAAGGTTGTTTTATGGACATCATCATCCTTGATTCCAATATGATGATATCCAGAGAAAAAAAGATCAAGTTTTTAAAGTAAAAACACCATATAACTCTTCAATTATGGGAATAGGAAACTTATCTTTGACTATGTACTTATTAAGTTCCCTATAATCAAGACACATGCGCCAATTTTCATTTTTACACCATCACTATGGGAGAAGAGTAAGCACTCGACTATGACAGATAATTCATGCTTATAACATCTCTTGTGCTATCTACTCAATATCACTCTTTTACACATAAGGGTTCCTATAAGGTATGATATTGGGTGGTTGGATCCTCGTGCTAGCTAGATGGAATGGTCTTTGTATCCTTTTAGAGGTTAACCTTTTGTCATATCTTTAGACATAAATCGCTGATCATCTATAACTCGCTCTTGCACATCCGATGGTATAAATACATTTGAATGATGTGTTTCCAGTGAAAATATTTTTTCCAAGAACCCCTATGTACCTTTTTATAGAAATTTTTACATCTAGTGAGAGCTCACCAAATTTGGGGACTTTTCTCTTAATTTTTTTAGTTTAAAAATCCTCCCTTCTAATTGAAAAAAACATGAACAAATCTTGGAAGTTTATCTCAATGCTTCCCAAAGTGGTAAACCATTGAACTCCTAACACATTGTTTGCTCCTCCCATGGCAATGGAATACATAAGGCTAGTTAGGAAGTAACCTCCCATGGTGAGTTTAATGTTATGGCATTTTTCTTAAAAACTAATAGTAGCACCATCATAAATCATTACTTGACATTTTAAAGTTGGATAAACAAAGTATTTCAAGCGTGCCTCCAACTTATGATTGATGAAGTTATGATTACTTCTCGAGTCAATCAACATTGTTACACTCTATATTTTTAATAATCTAACCACTTTGAGGGTTTAGGGAATGATAATACCTGAATTTACATGACATGATATTGTTGACTAGGGATTTCTTAACTCCTTTGGCTCAATGTAGAATAACTTATTTTTAAGCACATTTATGTCACGGTCCATATTTTCTTTCACAATTAAAACATAACCCTTTTTCTCTCTTTTCTTCAATTTGTTGAGGTGTCACTAACTGCCAAGGGAATGATGGTGTAGAGGGGATATGATCTCTTATATTAGTAAAAATCTACCTCTGTCTAGAAAGAAATTTTTCCTCTACCCTACGTGCCATGATAGTAGAATCAAAACCGTATGATGTTTAAACATACACACATCATTATAAATATGTTCCTTAAGATCCCCAATAAATAGTTAATTAATATTCTCTTCGTAATATTATCCATTCGCAAGGAAAGATTTTTGAATTGATGAACATAATCCTCGACCGATCCTGTTTGTCTTAGCTTTTCTAATTAGATAAAATAATTCTCTCGAGACACTTGAACTATAGTGCAATTGAAACTCTTTGTAATAACCATCCATGTGACATTAAGACCACTTTATTTCCTTCGAGCACATAACATCAATACATAACCATCAATACTAGATGAATTGATCGGTTTTAGATATAGGGATATAATGGTCGCCTTTTGTTCGAATGGGATTTGATATAGATCAAAGAAATTATCCATTTAGTTGATCCAATTGAGTGGATCCTTTCCATCAAACTTGCACATTTCCACTTTGGCATCATATTTCAGGTCTGGAAAGTATTTAGATTTGGATTGGTTTGGCTAGAAGATCCACCATGGCTATTTTTCCATTACTTGACATGAATATCCACCTTGGTTGATCCGAGGATGATGATGAACCTTTATATTTTATTTGATTTTTGCATGATATCATCCAAGTTCTAATTGATCTTTTCCACGCTTCTTTTTGGACCATTTTACAGAGTGTGTTAGCATTAGTTTAGTTTATAATACATTATTTTTATGTATTTGTTGGTGGACAGTTATAACTGTCACCTTCCTCTCCTTCTTCCGCAGCCTTTATATTTGGGGCTCTGCTCTTTTGTTTGACACATTGAATACATTGAATAAATCATTCTTTGTCTTCTGGCTATAATTGGTATCAGAGCTCCATGTCTTTCCTTGGCGTGGAATTTGGAGTCATCTTGAATGTGCATAAGAAAGCTTAGAAGTTCTGTAGAAAACGTGGGAATCTGGAGACTTGTGTGAAATATCTTCTCCACCAATTATTTTATGCTCGCTGTTTATTTCTTTGGCATCAATCAGAGTTGACCAGGCGTGGCATTTAAAATCCTTGGCATTTGGAAAAATCCCGTAAAGGTCGTGTGTTGTGCGTGGAGGTTTGTGTGATCCGTGTGGGCAGAATCCTGGCGTGGAGTGTTGGTGAGCCGTGAGGAAGTGCCACCAAGGAAAGAGTAGCCAAAACCATTCCTGCGTGTAGTTTTGGGTTGGTAAGTCACCAATACCAAGCTCGCACACTCGTTACGCGCAGAAGGGCGACCACAGCCTGCGAAATAAGAGGAGAAGCATGGAAGCAACGAGGAGGCTGGAGACCATGTGAGACCTGTAGCCCTACGTGGAGAAAATAAAAACATGCCCAACCTAGTTTTGTCTTGTCTTCCTGAGCGTGGAAGTGTCTACCCCCAATCCGCCTGGCGTGAGGAGCCCGACGACAGTCCAAACTGCGCAGCATGAAGAGCTTGGCGAGAGAGGCTAAATCTGTGTGTGAGGCTAATCCAGATTACCTTGCCATGTACATGTCACACATTTCTGATGCCAAGAGTGTTGTGAGCAACCCTTCTGCTGAGTCACCTCTGAGAGCCCAAGAGGACACCACCAGCATCTATTTTTCCTTGCTCAATGAATTGTTGAACACCAAAGAACTTATTATTTGATGAACTTAACTGCATCAAGGATTGTTTGACTACTTCGTTCGACGTGTGTTGTTATCAAGCGCGCTGAATCTATGAAGAATTGGAGCGTGGATATGATGCAAATAATGAACACAAAGTAGAATGCCCACAGAGCGCCCACGCCTCACCGCACGAGCTTATAGAGCCCATCTTCACGACAGTTCCTTCAAGAAGGATTTGTAACCATTTTTGAACAATCAATAAATAAAATATAATTTTGAGTTTTTCGAAATGTCTGCACCTCGCATTTTGTTGTCGGATGCCCAGTTGCTTAAAGGGCCAAATTTCATCGCATGGAAAACCAAGATGCAAATGATTATTCAGTTTGAAGATCTTTGGGGGATCATTTTTGGTACGAACGCCCCCCCCATGACGCCGATCTATTGGCTAAGTATGAAAAGGCCGATGCAAAAGCATTAATGCTTATCACTCTAAGCCTTTCTGATGAGGTTCAACCTCACATTCGGGAAGCAACCACTTCCTCTACGGCATGGGGCGCGTTGTGTATCGTCTATGAATCCTAGAATCGATGATGATGCCGCATCTTTAGAAAAAGCTTCACACGATGAGTATACATGATGGTGAATCGCTTAAATCCTTCTTCCAAAGATGTGGCCGAGTTACGCACGTAACTTTCTACTCTCTATGAAACGGTGACGACAAGTTGCTAGTCCCACTCACCTCATGCGAGCTCTTCCTTTTTGGTTTTAGACATCGATCACCACGTTGACCATCACTCAACAGAGGTGAGTTTTGCCACACACCGGTGAATTATCTCCACAGGGAAGAAGCCACTTCGAATGTTCAAGAAGCCTTCAAGACAAGGCTCTCATCACGAGGCAAAAGCATAAGAATAAGCTCTTGGAAAGGGCAACACTTTCTAGAATCAAGTAGCATCCACAAAGAAGAACCTTCTCAACGGCCACCACAACAATGCCATCCCAAAAGTAGCAGAACAACAAGGCGGATTGATGGTGCCACATTTGCTCCACGAATACACACACGACTGTGAATTGTTATTACAATGGTCACAAGCATGGTAACTTTGGCAAAGAGAGCACTTCTGGCCAAGGATATTCCAAGAAATCCTAATGGCATGCTCATAATCAGAGGCAAAAGAGTCATATTACTGCTCAGCAGATGCCTCCTCCGATGAAGAGGTTCTAGACGCAACTCATCTAGACATTGTCCTAGTCTCGCAGACTTCGCAAACCGGCGAAAGTGTCCGGTTGATCGATTCAGCTCCAATAAACACATGACTAGAAATAATAACTTGTTCCATACCCCGAGTGATCGCCCACTGGAGATCGGATCACCATCGTAGATAATCACGAGTATATTATGACGGGATTGCGATGTCATCATTCCTCTTAGGACATGAAGATGTACACTCATGAAGGTGTTATATGTTCCAGGTTTGACCTCAAATCTCTTGTCTATGAGTCATCTTCTTAATCATCAAATGCGGGTTGAATTCTTTGTTTAGAAAGGGGTCAAGTCTTGCATCATTTCCTAGGGAGACTTAGTTATTTCTCGAGCATTTATGAAGGGCCATCTATTTTCACTGGATGTGGTCACTTCATCTAACATTGCTCTCTCGCTTCAACGGTGGACTCCACCGCACTATGGCACTTTCAATATGGTCATCTTTCTCGTCTTGGGCTCTACATCGCCTCGCCAAGGAAATGGTAAAAGGGCTTGTTATCACCGAATCACAAAGACCCCATACCGATCAAATTTCTAGTTTGATCACTCTAAGCATCCAAAGGTGATTGGATAACATCGGTACTATCTCCAAGTTGTGGGACTTGCTACTTGAGATAGACCTCCAAAGAAAGAAAGCTTCTGTTCTTTCCTAAACTACCCGCTTACAATCTACTCTAATGCAGATAAGCTAACTCGTTCTAATCTAAATTTCCAAGGACTAGGGAGAGAGGAATGCATAAAATGAAAGCCTACACTAAAGCAAAGTGATACACCGTAAAAGGAGGGTGTGAGAGTAATCTCCAAATGTGTGAAATACAGAGGCAAAGTGCACACTAAAGAGGTGATGACATTCACCATAATCTAGCAAAATGCATTCACAACAATATTCCAAGCATACAAAATGTTAGTGAATTCCTCAAGAACATAATAATAGACACAATATTCTTGTAGAAAGATAAAAGGGGCAAGAAGAATGCAAGAAAACACAAAGCAGGGGAAGATACATCCACAAACTTTGTATTTTATCGCTTCCCAGTATGCATTCATCTTATTACAAGATAAGGGCCTGATCACCATGCAAGGAGTCCACTACAAGGGCTGCAATACACCGGCTTCAAAAAGCAATTTTGAGCAGAGTTTTGCACCCAAAAATCCCCTTTTACAATGAGCCCAACACTCCAATTTATAGAAAAATGAGAAGGAAAAGAGAAGGGAAAATGGAAATCCTCAAATCTGTCCTTCAACCACTTGTAAGAGGCATTAAATTGAGTGAAATGATTATAAATTACTTGAAAAAGGCTCCCATACTGTCCCATGTGATGCAGAGAAAGAAAGAATGATGGCCATGCCTCTTAATCGTGACTCCAGCTACCAAATAAAACACCTGCTCGAACCCGACCACGTTTTGTTAAAAACTCAATCAATCAATCATCAAATCCGAATTTTTGATTGCGTGCATTGGGCTTGGAACCACGATTCCAACGGTACCAATTTTGTGTGATTTCATTAAGAAATGCAAAAGTTATGGCCTTCTCGAGCGCGGGCAGCTATTTTGGGTCCGGGCATTTTCTATCATTTGACGAGATGAACATTGAATCGACTGAGCCGAATATGTTTCTTTTATTTAAATATATATACCCTCATTAAAAATAAGAAATCCAGAAAGTCCAATTTCGTAAAGTCGTGTCGTCCGTAAAAGTCCAATTTTGTGAAAATCGAGCTCTGAGTCAAAAGTTATGGCCGTTTGAAGTTCCACCGGTCAAATGTTGACTTTTCTCCTCTGCCTTCGGCCGCTTTTCGCATCCTGCGCGTCCCTTTGTCCCACTTTGATCTTTGAAGTTCCTGCTTTGCCGAACCCAGGCCGGCTCGCGTCTTCAGCCCGCTTGTCCCTTTTGCTTTTGGACCTGCTCCTGGGACAAATTCGCCGATTCTACTGGCTTCGCGTTCTTTTCGCCCGTAGCGTCCCTTTCAAAGTTCTCATTTCACCATTCGGCGGCCGGCTTCGCACCTTTTTGCCCGCTTGTCCCACTTTGTTTTGGACTGCTTGTGTTGATTTCGCCTTTCCGCCTTCGCGCTCCCGCTTGTCCCACTTTGCTTTGATCTTTGTGCTAATTTCACCCGTTGGCTTCACGTATCACGCCCCCGCTTGTCCCAAAGGCGACCCTCTCAAATTAGCTTAGCCAATTTTTCCTCTCGGCCGAATCCATTTCGCCCATCGCCTACTTTTTTTTCCTGATTGTCCCAAATTCTTATTTGGGCGCCTAGAGGCTTTTACCGATCCGCGCCTTTTTGTCCCAGATGTCCCAATTGCTCCTAGGACTAGGACTTAGCCATTTTTCGTGATTTTTCCCGGCCCGAGCCTATTTTTTTGCAATTTTCTTACCTTTCCTCGAACTTGCTCTCTTCTTCTTCGGGACAGGGAGTTAGAAAAATATGAGGGGACCCTAAACATGAAATTTTTGCCGTGACTTAATCTATTTGCTCGGGACTTGAGAATTTGATGCATGTTATCAAAATTATCTTGAGGGGAAAATTTTGGATAACAGGCTTCCTCCACTCTCCCATTCCTTACTTGTTTGGTCGGGATGTCTTGTGGGAAAACAACACAGAGGTCCATTCAAACAAAGCTCTTATCATTCTACTGAGCATCTTTAGGTTGTACACATCGATTTGTGTGGACCCCTACCTACTAGCCTCCAAGGTTTTGAATACTTCCAGCTTTCAACATTGATGATTACTCACGAAAAATATGGGTATATTTCCTCGAGAAGAAGAGTGAGGCATTTGAAAATTTCCAAACCTTTTACCAAAGAAGCCACCAGGCATTCGAGAAGCCTCTCCTTCTTCTCCACTCGATCGAAGGGGGAATTTGTATCGAATATGTTCTTAGCATACCTAAAGCAACATGGCGTTCAAACATCCGATTTGCACCCTACATGCCCCAAATGTAATGGGATTTCCGAGCAACACAATAGGACTATCATGGAGATGGCTTGTTGTATCCTCTCCACTACCAAGTTAGAGGATCAATTTTGGGCGTAAGCAATCTAGACAAGAGTATATATCTACTCAACTAGGCACCCATGAAGATCTTGTAGAACCACGAAGATCTATAATAATTTATGCATATTAGTTTCTACTGTTGCGATTCTGTGAGGGATTATTCCACATATTTTATCTCTTATTTCCTAACAATTGGTATCAGAGCCTGGTTTGGTTTGCTGAAGTGTTGAATCACAGGAAAGTTTTATCTTGAGTGGGAGCTATGGCAGATGATGGAAGATCTAGGGTTGATAAATTCAATGGGCAGAATTTTAGTCTTTGGAAGATGCAGATGGAAGATTACCTTTATCAAAAGGATCTTTATACTCCGTTGTTTGAGAAGGTGAACAAACCCTCGAGTATGACAGATGTGGAATGGGATTTGTTGGATCGAAGGCACTTGGAACGATTCGGCTGTGTCTTGCATCTTTGGTATTATTTAATGTTTCAAAGGAAAAGACTACAAAAGATCTAATGGATGCATTAGGGAAGTTGTATGAAAAACCCTCTACCTCTAATAAGATATTTTTAATGAAAAAGTTGTTTAATATGAAGATGTCTGAGAATAGTTCAACAATCAGATCATTTAAATGATTTCAATACGGTTGTGAATATGCTAGATTCAGTTATAATAGAATTTGATGAAGAAGTTAGGGCTTTATTAATTATGTGCTCTTTACCTAAGAGTTAGAATAGCCTCAGTAATGGCGGTAAGTAACTCGGTTCCATCTAACTTGAATTTGAAGTTTGAGGATGTTGTAGGGGATTCTAAGCTAGGAAATGCGAAGAAAAAGCTTTGGGAATATTCTACTTTAAGAGAATGCTTGACAAAGGAAACTAGAGGGAGACAAGAATAGAGGAAACCATGGAAAATCGAAAGATCGGGCAAGGTCAAAATCCAAGAACAAGATTGTAAGATGGAATTGTGGAAATCTTGGGCATGCAAAGAAGGAATGTTGGGAGCTTCAGATAAGAAGAAACAACAGAAGAAAACAAGGAGGCAAATGTGGCAAAGGGTAATGTATGTCGATGCTTTGATTCTTTATTTGCACAATATTACTCAATCTTGGGTTTTGATTCAGGGCTTCTTTCCATGCTTCTCCACATAGGCATTATTTTGTTGATTATGTTCAAGGAGATTTTGGGCATGTTTTTCTTAATGATGATGAGCCTTACAACATAGTTGGAAAAGGTTCTATTAGGTTAAGATGCGTAATGGGAATACTTGGCTATTGAAGGATGTCGACATGTGCCTACATTAAGATGAAATTTGATATCGGTAGGGCAGTTAGAAGTGATGGTTGTCTTCATGATATTTACTAACTCTTGGAAGGTTACCAAGGGTGATCTTGTGGTGGCAAGAGGTAAGAAGGTTGGAACCTTGTATTTAACCACCGATAGTACTAATGATTGTAATCTTGTGGCTTCAGATGCGATAAAACATTATGGCACTAGGCTCGGTCATATGAGCCATAAGGGCATGAACATCATAAAGAAGAATTTTCCGGATATACGTAAAAGGTTTGGAATTCTCGTGAGAACTCGTATATATGGGAAACATGTGGCGAGTAAGGTTTCTCAAGGTTGGACCTACGAAGAAAGAGAGTAAGTTAGAGTTGGTACATTCTCCGATGTGTGGGGCCGCTCGTATCATCTCTTGGGGGTTCAAGTTATTATGTTACTTTTATTGATGATGCAACAAGGAAAGTTTGGGTTTATTGTATTAGAAACAAATCTGATGTATTTGACACTTTTGTTAAATGGAAAGCCTTGGTAGAGAATGAAACAGGTCTTAAGCTAAAATTTCTCAGGTCAGATAATGGAGGGGAGTATTGCAACAATGAATTTAATGATTACTGTTCTAAGAATGGAATCCACAGGCAAAAAGATGGTTCCAGGAACTCCGCAGCAGAATGGGGTATCGGAAAGGATGAATAGATCAATAATGGAACGTGCTAGGAGCATGAGGTTACATGCAAGACTACCTCTTTCTTTTTGGGCGTGTTGAGCACAACTGTACTTGATAAACAAAGGACCCTCAAGTGCCTTGAATGGAGGCATACCCGAGGAGGCATGGTATGGTAAGAAAGTTGATTATTCATTTCTTAGAGTCTTTAGATGTGAGGTGTTTGTTCATATAGACAAGGATGATAGGACCAAGCTAGAGACTAAATCGTAAAAATGTACTTTCATTGGTTATGGCGGTGATGACTTTGGATTTAAATGTTGGAGTATTAAGGACAAGAAAATCATTCAAGATAGGGATGTGGTCTTTAATGAGAAAGTCATGTATAAGCAACAACATGCAGGAAAATAGGGAAGAATCCAAGAAAGAATACGCAGTGGTAGAGGATCTTCCTGGATGGGAAAGTGACCCATGAATTAGTTCAGAACCTACTCAACAGAACCCCAAACTCCTACAAAGAGAGGAGGTCTTCTTGGGTAAGAAAATAACCTCAAACGCTTTTTCTCCTTCTCTTTATTATTTATTACTCACTCGATAGTGGAAGCTAGAGAGCTTTGATGAAGCAATGTAGGTAGATGCCAATAAGAAGTGGGAGCAAGCCATGGATGAGGAGCATAAGTCTCTCATGGAGAACCAAACTTGGGATTTGGTGAAGCTACTATAGGAAAAGAGCATTGCAGTAACAAGCGGGTGTACAGAGTTAAAGATGAAGGAGGAGGAAAGAAAAGATATAAGGCCCTTTGGTGGTCAAGGGTTTGCATGAAAACAAGGTATAGATTTTGATGAGATTTTTTTCTCTTGTAGTAAAATGACTTATTAGAACTGTTCTTGGAATAGTGGCAAGAGAAGACTCTTGCACTTAGAACAGCTTAGATGTAAAGACTACATTTCTCCATGGTGATTTGGAGGAGGAGCTATATATGCAGCATCCGTAGAGGATATGAAGTCACATGTAAAGAGGAGATGGTGTGCAAACCAAGAAGAGCTTGTATGGCCAAACAAGCTCCACGTCAATGGTATAAGAAGTTTGATAGCTTCATGATGGAGCAAGGTTATATTAGATGTCATTCTGACCATTGCATGTATACAAAGAAATTTGAGGATGGAAGTTATATTATCTTGTGTTTGTATGTAGATGACATGTTGGTTGCAGGTAAAAATATGCAGAAATAAAAGTACTCAAGAAACAGCTAAGTGAATCCTTTGATATGAAGGATTTGGGGGCAGCCAAACAAATCCTTGGTATGAGGATAACTCGGGATAGGAAGGAATGTGAAGCTGACTTTATCTCGTGAAGAGTACATTAAGAAGGTATTGATAGGTTTAACATGTAGGATGCTAAACCAAATTGGGACTCCTTTGCGTGCCATTTTAAGTTATCAAAGGAGCAGTGTCCCAAGACAGAGCAGGTAAGAAACCACATGTCCAAGGTACCTTACTCATCAAGCTAGCTTGGCAGCTTGATGTATGCTATGGTGTGCACTAGGCTCGATATTGCCTATGCAAAGGGGAGCTCGTGAGTAGATTTATGAGTGATCCGTAAAGAGCATCGGCAAAAGCAAGAAAGTGGATCCTTCGGTATTTGAGAGGAACCATGGGGCAAGCTTTTGTGCTACAAAGGATCGACACTACTTTACATGGTTATGTAGATTCAGTACATGGCTGAGATGTAGACAGCAGAGGAGCACGATAGGTTATATTTACACTTTAGGTGGGACAACAAAGGAGTCGGATTTCATGACTACGTGTTGGTGGCTTTTTCAACCACTGAGGCCGAGTATGTTGCTACAACAGAGGCAAGCAAAGAGATGATTTGGTTACAACAATTGCTTGAGGATTTGGGGCATAAGCAGGGATGAATGTAAGCTGCATAGTGATAGTCGAGTGCTATACACCTAGCTAAGAACTCTACTTTCCACTCCAGTGATGAAGCATATACAATTGCAACATGATATCACTTCATCAAGACAACTTTGGAGGAAGATAAGTTGAAGTTGAGAAGATTCATACCATTCGTAATCCTCGCAGACATGATGACCAAGGTGGTCACAAGGGAAAAACTAAAGTTGTGTTCATCTTTGGTTGGTCTTCACGAAAACTAGTGAAGGGTTGAGAAGCTTGCTCAGAGGAAAACTAGTCTCCAAGTGGGAGATTGTTAGGTTGTGGAGCTTGTTTTCATGTGTGAAAGTGTCAAGACTCGTACACTAAGAGTACCGTACACTTTTCATGTATCCTCGCCGGGTTCGGGGCGGGCCAGCCCCGAGCGGGGTCTCGAGGGTGGTAACCCCTAGTAGCAGGGGTTTGGGGGCGCAGCCCCCGAAAAAAAAAAATTAGGCGTAAATTTTTTTTTGGGCCTTGAAAAATGCACCCGACATATCGGGAAACGTGCTCTTCTCATATGGGCGAGTTTTTTGACCCATAGGTTTATGGGACAGTTTTGCCCATGGTTTTTGATACCCATGGTTTTGTAAAACTACTTAAGCAGTTTGTTATTTATATGGTCTTATGCATATGATAGATATACAAGAAAATGTATTGCAGATGTGTTTTGAATTTGGGTGTGAATTTTGTAGAGTTTGTTGAGCATAGCTCCAAACGGATCTGGGTATTTTATTGAGAGAGCGGTAGCTTGTAATAAAATCTGAGCAAGTCATTCTTGGTGGACGTAGCCCAAATTGGGTGAACCACGTTAAATATTGTCTCCTTGTGTTGTGTTATTTTATTCTATAATTTTATTTTAGATCTATAATAATTTATGCATATTAGTTTCTACTATCATGATTCGAGGGATTATTCCACATATTTTATCTCTTATTTCCTAACACTCTCCACCACCAAGTTAGGGGATCAATTTTGGGCGTATAATCCAGATAGCAGATATCTACTCAATAGGGCACCCACGAAGATCTTGTAGAACAGACACCTAAGAGGTATGGACTGGTCATAAACCTTCTATCTATCATTTGAGAGTTTTTGGTTTTACCGCATATATGCATGTTCCGTGATGAGAAAAGGAAGAAGATTGATCCAAAGACACTGCCATGTCTTTTCTTGGGGTATAGTTCTACCTCAAAGGCATATCGTCTCATGGATCCTGAGATGAAGAAAATCTATGAGAGTCAAGATGTGGTGTGTGATGGGTCATCCTTTGACTCCTGCCACACAATGGAGATCCAAAGACCAACCTCGTCACATGATTGCTCACGCATCCAAATGATGGGCAAGATGATTCTTCTTAGAGAGAAGAAGAGCTGAGTGGAGACTTATTCGTTGATCTAGGCACACTGGAAAACACATCTTCACATCAGCAACAACAAACACTAATTTCCGAAATGGGTCTAGAATACTAGTGGGGATGCACACCTAAACTCACTTCCAAGAACTTCTATGAGATTCGAACACAAATTCAAGCCGACATGAGGTAAATTTTGCATTCATGATTTCATTTGTTGATAGACTTTCGAGTGAACCTAACACCTGTCGTGAGGCATTAGACCAGCCATAGTGGAAACAGGCTATGAATGCTTAATATGATTTCCTACTTCAAAATCGGACATGGGAAATTGTCGATCTACCTCCGTAAGAAATCCATTGTTGTAAATGGATTTTCAAAACAAAATATAAGGCGATGGTTCAATCGACAAACACAAAGCATGACTTGTTGCAAATGGTTATGCTCAACAAGAAGGAATTGACTATGACGAGACCTTTTCACCCATAACGAATACCAAAACCATCGATTTTTCTGCGTGCACTAAGAACACAAAACGGATGGAAACTTCAGAGAGATGGATGTCAAGAGTGTTTTTCTGAATGGTGATCTCAAAGAAGAAGTATACATGGCCCAACTTGAAGAGTTTGTAGACGAGCATCAACCACACAAGGTATGTCGTCTGATAAAGTCACTTTATGGACTCAAACAAGCACCTAGGGCATGGTATATAAAAATTGATGATCACCTATTGCAACATGGATTCACTCGTAGCCCCTCAGATACAAATTTGTATATCAAGAAGGTAGGAACAGAGATTGTTATTCTAGTTTTGTATGTAGATGATCTTGTGATCACAGGAAGTTCTGACAATCTTGTGGATGATGTAAAGAATGATCTGAAGAAATCCTTTGACATGACTCATTTGGGGCTACTTCACTAATGTCTTGACTAGAGATATGGTAGAAGAAGAATCATATATTTGTCTCCTAGATGAAATATGCCAAGACAATCCCGAGAAATATGGAGTGTCATATTGTAAACCAATGTCCACACCTATGGAAAAAGGTTTGCAATTATCTAGATTTCGTGGATTCACCGTAGGTAGATGGAACTCACTATAGGCAGCTTGTGGGGAGTCTCATTTACTTGACTTATACCAGGCTAGATCTTTACTTTGCAGTGAGCTATCTCACCAGATTTATGCAGAGCCGAAGAAATGTCATTGATAACAAAAATCATGTGTTGAGATACGTCCGAGGTACAGTTGACTTTGTCCGAGTATCAAAAGAACACTCAGCTTCTTCTTACAGGGATATACAGACTCGGACTATGCAGGATCCGTTGATGACAGGAAATCCACTTCAGGGTATGTTTTTCATCTCTAGATCTGGACCTATCTCGTGGATTAGCAAGAAGCAAACTATTGTTGCTCTCTCATCCATTTAGATCGATACCACGCCGCACGAGGAGCCAGTGTGCGAAGTGATTTGGTTATATTGCATTCTTGCAGATATAGGGATTCCTCAAGAGAAACCTCCCATCATTCACTCGCGACAATCAAGGTGTGTTGAAGCTTGTGAAGAATCATGTTCAGGATAATTTTAGCGCGAATATTCGTAATATGGCGAAAATTTCATTTTAGGAAAATTTGAAAAGGCGAATTATTCGGAGTGGGTTTGTCCTGTTCGCCTAAAATATAAAGTATATTTTTTTGGGGTCGGCCGCCTTCATTTGAAAACATCTCCTATAAAAACCTATGTGATTCGGCCGGTAAGTATACCTCAAGTAGCTTACCAAATTACCAATACTGTGAAATTTGAACTCGCATACCCTTGAGCACCAGAGATTCATATTACTGTTATCCTGTGATTGTTGACGCGCGACAAATGCAGTGTTGACGCGCGACAAGGGCAATATTGACGCGCGACAAGAGTCGTATTGACGACGCACGACAAGAGTCAGTCTCGACGCTACGACAAGAGTCAGATTTGACGCGGCGACAAGAGCTATACCGACGCATGACTTGGGCTAAGAAGTGACGCGCGATGAGGAAAGGCTTGACGCGCGATGAGGAAGTCTTGACGCGCGACTTGGGCAGGCAAAGTGTTGATGCGCGACATCGACATGCTTCACGCGCGACAAGACCTCGTGAGACCGTATGCAGACAGATTCGCTTGGTTCTTTTGCTTGACGCAGACTCTTTTTCGTAATAATGGAAGGTGCCACCAAAGAATAAGAATAACCTAAAAGTAAGTAAGAAATCTCAAAATCACTCTTCAAGTATTTTGGAAACTCATGATACGATAATGTAAATACCAATCATATAGATGCCACCAAAAGAATCGAATACCGATCGCGGTGGAAGGCATTATTGAGGTGGACATGCATTCCGCACAAGATCACACCAAACAAATGAAACCTACGATAATATGCCAGATCTTGAAGATAGTGTTCTGTTGGGGTGCAACTAGAAGTGCAGCTAGATATCACAGAGATACAAACACTCAAAGAAATGGAAGACATAAATCAATATCAAACTCGGTCCAAGAAAGAGGAAACCATGTGATTGCGATATTGCTCAAAATTCTACTCAAAAAGTAAAGCATCAAAACAAACAAGAATATGTGGACCATCGGCAGACATACAAGTTTGATTGGGCAGCTAATTTCCATTTATTGAACTCGTACAATCATCAAATTCTCAAGAAATCCCATGTGAATGTACATGTACAATATGTACGTGAAATTGGGAAAGCAACAAAAATGCAAATCAAGCTCGACACAATAGAAAACATCAGTGAAAACAATATTTAATCAGTAATAGGGGGATGGCCGAAAATCAAAACACATAGGTGGAAAATGAAAAGGAGTGCATGCATGTCGATACGCAGCTGAATATGAGGCAGAGCGTAAAAACACAGACATCCTGTTGAAAAGGGAGGAACAATCACATCGCATATTGGTAAGATGAAAGAAACAAATCTACATGCAAAATTCATACAATTCTCTACTCTTTTCAAATACTTAAAAAGGAAGGGCGATGTCATATTTCCTTGATTTCAAAGTTTTGTATCAATTTAACGGAATGTTGAATGTACCTCGCCTCTATTGTCCGAGAGTAGTGGATGGGAAATGGCAAAATGCCTCTCGATGATAGAGAAGGAAGATTTGAAAGAGAATGTAAAAAAGAAAACTTTATCTTTGTTTCAATTGATGAAGTGACAGATCGACAACACCGCATGGGTATGTATCCACATCTATACATTAGAAAATCATGTAAGGACACCTCATCCGTTGGGTGTTATGAAAATGGTTGAAAACTGCAATGCTGAAAACCTATACAAAATAGTTGCTTTCTCATTTGAAAGATGTCACTGGTATGACTGATTATGAAATTGCTACGGTTGGTATGCGTTGGAGCAGATGGTGCATCCACATGCAGGGGTCACCGAATAGGGCTCAGTGTTAGATTACAAACAACAAGGGCCCCATATATGCTACCAATTCACCGCATGGCTCACGTAATGAATTTAGCATATAAAATGGTAAAGAACCATGAAAATGTTGCTAAATTAGAAGACCTAATAAGAGAACTCCATGCCTATATGTCAAGCAGCCCAAAGCGTTTTCTGGAGTTCCAAAAATTTGCAATTGGAATTACAGACGGCAAAAAACTTCTGAAGGATGTGGAGACTAGATGGATCTCTTTGTATGAACCAGCATGCAGAGTTCGTGAGGAGTATCCTTCATTGGTTGGTTTCATGCACAAATACCGTCATGAAGTTGATAGGGCAAGGGACCTGTTGTTCCGCTTAACTGATTTGGAGACTTTGCTTACATTGGTTGGTATTCTTCCAATGTTAAAGGAGATCAATACACTCGATGAAGCATGCAGTAAGGGCATTGATCTATATTGTGGATTTTATACGATGAGGAAAATGGTATGTCAAAGTCTTGATATATTGTATTGTTCCCAGGATAGTTTTGATGCACCTGTTTTTGAAAATTGGAGAGATTTATTAGATCTTAAAAATCCTAACACCTATTTGAGATTTAATATCCACGATCACCTATGCATCTCTGTTAATGGGAAGGAAATACCTATGCACATTTTGCAAAGACGTCAAGATATTACAGGATCGGAACGAGAAGATGTTCCTGTGACACGTAATTTGTTTGAGTCTGTGATAGTTGAAACCAGAATAAAGCTTAAAATTTTTTTCAGAAACCTTGTCATCAGAAATTAGGGAACGTTTCTGTAAAGATAAAATTCTGGAAGCCATGGGTGTGATGAATCCGAATTTTTGGAATACAGAAGGTGGCCGTGCAGACTTTGTCAGTAAGCATTTCCATAAATCAATGGGTACAATAATGGAACAATTTACTAAGACGTCAGAGCTCAAGGGTACGGAAATCAAAGGTATACTGAATGCCGATTTATTAAAGTTTCAGTCAACCAATTTTGCAACAACAATGAGGAACCAATATAAGAATTTAGATCAACCTTCTGAAAGTGGTGCTATTACAAGGATGTGGATAGGAATCTATCAAAGTTCTATCTTACAAGAAGATATCGTGAGTATTTCAGACTATATGAATTATGCCGATAATGATTTTGGGGTCTCAGGAGGATGAAAGAGTTTTCAAGTGCATTGTCATTTATAAAATCAAAACCGAGAAACAGTTGATAAAAATTTGGAAAGTCAGATGAGGTGTTACGTTTCACGATACTCCCTCGAAACCTTTTCGCTTGACAGAGCAATTGTGCACCTGAATTCCCTTTGCGAAAGAAGAGGTGTAAATAATACAGCTACAAGTACAAATATTCCCAACCTTGAGAGTGTAATCGGCTCTTCGTCACATTCTACGTAAGAAAACATCGACTTTGATGAAGCTATTGATAATGGATTGTTTCAACTTTAAGTAGTATCTTCTTTATCTATCTTTTATCTTTATCATTAAAGATGTTACAGGTCTATATACTAAAAATATCGTGTGATTCACCCATCTATCTACTAATCCATTTCTCGTGTTGGATTTTTTTAAAACACAGATCTAGCTCATTACCAATGGCAAGTTGATGATTTCAACTTTAAGCGGTATCTTTTCCCTTAATCTTATTGTTTTTGCTACTATTCATTTTTTGACAGAAATTTCACTGGAATTCCCTTTGCGAAAAAGAGATGTAAATAATACACTACAAGTAGAAATATTCCCAACCTTGAGAGTGTAATTGGCTCTTCGTCACATTCTACAGAAGACAACATCGACTTTGATGAAGCTACTGATAATGGATTGTTTCAACTTTAAGTAGGTATCTTCTTTATCTATCTTTTATCTTTATCATTAAAGATGTTACAGGTCTATATACTAAAAATGTCAGGCAATTCACCCATCTATCTACTAATCCATTTCTCGTGTTGGATTTTTTTAAAACACAGATCTAGCTCATTACCAGTGGCAGTGATGATTTCAACTTTAAGCAGGTATCTTTTTCCCCTTAATCTTATTGTTTGTTACTATTCATTTTTCGACAGAGCAATTGCTCACTGGAATTCCCTTTGCGAAAAAAGAGATGTAAATAATACAGCTACAAGTACAAATATTCCCAACCTTGAGAGTGTAATTGGCTCTTCGTCACATTCTACAGAAGACATCATCGACTTTGATGAAGCTATTGATAATGGATTGTTTCAACTTTAAGTAGGTATCTTCTTTATCTATCTTTTATCTTTATCATTAAAGATGTTACAGGTCTATATACTAAAAATGTCAGGCAATTCACCCATCTATCTACTAATCCATTTCTCGTGTTGGATTTTTTTAAAACAAAGATCTATATCATTACCAAGCAAGTAAAGTGATGATTTCAACTTTAAGCAGTATCTTTTCCCCTTAATCTTATTGTTTGTTACTATTCATTTTTTCAGCTCAAGTTATAATTAAAGATATTACAGTGTATGTATTTACATTTAGTTAAATACAAAATTTTATTTTTTGAAAACGTGGTTGACATCCGTCCGAGGAAGCTTTTACTTCTGACCGACAACGTCGTGCAACTCACCCATCTATCTACTAATCAATTTTTGTGTTGAATTTTTTAAGACAAAGATCTAGCACATTACCGGTGATGATTTCAATTTTAAATAGGTATCTTCTTCAACATAATATTTATATTTACTTGACCTTTAAAGATATTGTTGGTCTATATATTTAAAGATGTTGCTGGCACTTCTCAGGACTAACAATGTCAAGCAACTCACCCCTCCATCTACAATATCATGTGAAACAAAGATCTAAACGTTACCCTTGATGATTTCACAAATCTAATACGCAAGAGGTAAGCTAAACCCTAGCATATTTGTAATTATGTTTAATTTCTTACCATTGATGATTCTTTCTTGATTTCTTAGAATTATATTAATTTATTTTTAATATATTTTATCTTCCTCAGTAGACCAAGGATTTTTTTCTATTTACTATCTCTTTATTCTCCATTTGTTGGTGAGTGGTAGCTTCCCAAAAAATAGATATTCCCGCCACTTTGATAGGATAAAGATAACTAAAATAACAAAAATTAAATTGGAAAGTGATGTCGAAACATGTCACAATACTACCAAATTCAATATTCACATTTCCCGATTCAAACCACACAAGAGCCTTGGTGAGTCACCCTCCGTTAATATTAAAGTACATTGATCGAATTCTTCCTCCCTTGATTTGCATCAAGTTTGGGAACATCAATTAATTTCCCTTCTTGGTTCCATCGTTTTCTTAAGATCTTTTTTTTGTTTAAACTTTTCCACTGCACTCCTCAGGTCAAACAAAGTTACAAAGCTCATCTTAGATAACCTGACCATACACCATGAATCTTCTTGTACTGGAAGAGACTGTTTCCAATTACCTTACACATATCACATCATCTTTCACACTTTCATTAACTCACAACCTTTATAGGCAATAACCTTGTGATGCAAAGATAGATGAGCATTTGAATCAACGCATTCCTGGAGCCACTGTCAAACCTTGCATTGACCTCTAAGAATCCTTTAAGAAACAATGTGTTATACTCTTCCTTACTATGCACAAATCTTATGACAAGGTAACATCAATATGAGATTTCTCAACTTTATAACATTTGTAGATACTCATTTTTCCCTACTTTGAGCATGAATCAGAAGTATAACCTCTATTACACAATACATCTTCTTGTAGTAGCAATACATTCTTGTCTCAACACCATGATAGACCACATAATGACATATAGAAACAATGTGTTATACTCTTCCTTACTATGCACAAATCTTATGACAAGGTAACATCAATATGAGATTTCTCAACTTTATAACATTTGTAGATACTCATTTTTCCCAACTTTGAGCATGAATCAGAATTATAACCTCTATTACACAATACATCTTCTTGTAGTAGCAATACATTCTTGTCTCAACACCATGATAGACCACATAATGACATATAGCATGACATTTGGGTCTTGACAGACCTTGAGCTTTTCTCAAAGATGTGAAAACATTTCTTAAGGCATAAAACAAGGTCCTCTTAATATGTCACCTTTTAGAACTACAAGACATTGATGAATCAACACCTTGACATGGTCTTATACCACTTTTAGAGAATTATAAATCTCCTTGATGAAATTCTTTCACTTTGTACATCATGAAGCACCGATAATTTTCATCACCAACTAGACTGAGTCACTTGAAGCACCGATGTGAGTAACTTGCACTTGACACTCCAATGTTCAATTCATGAATTCCTTAACAAGGATGAGCTTTACCAACTAGATAACAGGATAGATTGCTAGACCTTAGCATCATTGACTTGGATATCTTTATTTTAGACTGATAAAGGTCATTCATAAAATCTAAACACACTTTGAAGTCCTCAACACGTTGAAAAATCATAGTACAACACAGATTCTTAACCTATCAACCTTAAGTCTACTTTCATAGACAGTATAACCCCACAGATACAATTAAAGTCCCACGACATAATTTTCAAGATAATTAAAGTCCCACAAGATATTCAGGCACTAAATTTTACATTATACACATTAAATCGATCATCGTCTTTCATCATCATCTATCATTGATTATCAATTGTCATCATTCATCATCTACGTCCACATACTATTCATGACAATGCAAGTAAACAAGAAACATACATATAATTCATGATAATCACCATCTAATCACCATATAATTAAATTCAAATAAAGATAGTACAAACTCAATAGTTGAAGTTTTCAAATTCAATATTAAAAGTTTAGTCAATAATAAAAGTTTCTAATTTTCACAACCATCTAATGCAATCAAAATTAAAGATTGTATATATAATTAAATTCAAATACCATACTCAATATTAGAAGTTTTCAAACTCAATATTTATAGTTTCCCCAATAATAAAAGTTTCTAGTTTTCAACCCTTTTTCTTTATCCAATTGTACTCCTCTCTGCTCCCTTCCCCAACGGCTTCTTCCACTATGGTTGTAACCCTTTCCCAACAAAGAGAAATAACCCCGAACTTATAAGATCTTCTCATAAAGACTGTCCGATTTTTTATAATTCTTTCTTCTTGATTTGTTGCATCTCCATGCGACAAAGAAATTTGGATCAGCAATCGCTTTGGCTTTGAACAAGATGTCGTGGTCGAGACCATGCTCTTTAATGATCCGCTTTAGTGTATTGTTTTGTTTGTTAACCAAAACAATATTTTGCTTCAAATTTTTTGCTGCGGATAAGCTGTTCTTTGCTGTTTCCAAGTGAACTTGCAAAACCTTCGCCTGACTCTTCAAATTTTCATATTTCAACTGCACAAAAAGAGTAACGTCAATTCAAAGTATTAATGTAAATTCAAAATTTCAAATTAACAAAAATGATTGTTAGAATGTAATAGTACTTACAACCGCTCTATCTCTTTCGGCATTTGCGATTGATACCAAATCCTTGTCCTTTGACCATTTGTTAAAATATGCCTGGGCCTCGGCACTAATATTTTCCAATTTGTTTAGTGCCTTATCTAGAATGCCATCTTTATAGTCGTTATTAAACGTGACAGTCCCACATTTTACTTGGGTAAGTAAGGAATCCATCTTTGCAGGTTGATTCTGGACTGCAGCGTATAAACTATCCCTTTGCCAATAATTTTCATAACGACTAATAATCTCATTGATAAGAATTTTAGCCCTTTTCTCCCATTCTATAAGCTGTTGGATTTGAGGAATTATAAACTCACTGACATGGGATTGACAATCATTACCAATTAAGTTCTCCAAAGGAAAAGGTGGAAACTCTTCACTATCTGAATCTGATGCAGAAGATCTTGCTGGAGAAGTGTGGGGGCTTTCACCATGACCAAGATCAACTGCTCCTTGTTTCTGTCTTTGGGTGGGCTGATCCTGTTGTTGAAAAAATAAATCAAGATTTAGATAAATAAATTTGAAGACTGAAGATTTAGATTTAGATAAATCAGAATGTAATTAAAAATTGTAAAGAATATTAAAATTGAAATTTGAAGACTGAAGTATACCTGCTGGCCTTGAATCATCTCGCGGGTATCGAAAAAAACTAGTTGGGTCATTGCTATCAATGCCCAAATAATCTTCATCTAAATTTATATTGTTCAAAACAGATATGCCCGTTGCACTGGGCAAGCCACCAAGTGAGAGAGTTGGAATTCGAAACGAGGAGTCAAGGTTTAGTGTCCCGCTAGGGGCCGGAGCAAAAGGCATGCGTTTACCAATGGTCTTTTTCACTGTTCCTCTGGTTGGCATTTTAAAAATTAATGGTTGAGTGGGTGTCGGTGCCGTGGCTTGATCATGACTGACATGTGCTGAAAAGTACAAGAAAAAATTAAAAATATTAAAACAATTCATAAAGTCAAAACTACGAAATTAAACGTTCTATAGAAAAGTTGTACCTTGTTGTCGAGGGGTTGTTTTTTTCGGTGCTACGGGTGGCCTTGTAGGAGTTGTACTCAGTGGCTGTTCTGAAGATATCAATGCATGCGACTGTATTGAGTGAGTTGGGGAAGAAGGTTCCATAGTCCCTGCTATTCATCAATATTAAATGTTGTCAATTCATTTTGATAAAATTTAAATTGAAAAATAAATCTGCAACTTTGGAATTTGTAATTAATATATGAGAATGTATTACTTCTCTGGCGTTTAACGAGTTCAAATTGTTGAGGGTCTGGAGAGGAGTGAGCTTCCATTTTAGAATGGGAGTCCCCCGAAGCCTCCGCGTGTAGTTGGCCTCTTCCTCTCGACATCTTTTTTTTTTTGGGAATGGCTTCAAGATATCTTCTCTGCAAAACATTAAAATTTAAGTTTTAATAACTTCGCACTGTAATGAAGAAAATTGTAATACAATTACAAACTAAATAGTTTATACCTGTTGTTCTGCAAATGGAATTGAGAATTTCTTCAAAGCCTCATCAGAGCAAGTAGGAATTTCTTTAGCTTTTAAATTTAAAAGTGCCTCATAGTAGAAGCCGAGGAGATAGTTTGTTGAATAAATGAAAGGTTTTTCTGACATTTTCGAATTTGATATGTCAGCTCTTATTTTTTTGCATAGAAATGTGCACCAATCGAATTTTTGTTTTGAGATAGTGGCACAAATGTATGCAATGGCCCAATTTGGTATATCTGTTTGGCGACCCTGCATAACAATTCTGGCTTGAAAAAATGCAATAAGTGCAGCAAGAAAGTGGTGTGCAATTGATTGTGTATCTACACCACGCCTGGATTTATTGACATGGGCTGCAAATGCGAAACAAGAAAATTACTATCAATTTATAACAATAAGAATTGTATCGAGAATAAAAACATGTAATAAATTTTTTGAATTAAAACGAATTATACTTACAATCAACATGGAAACCGTACTTTGATTCGAGAAATTTCTTGTTTTCTTCCACAAGTGTTGCCTTGGTTGTAATAGTTGGTAAATTTCGATAGGAAGGTCGGTAAACCGATGTATGTCATTCGGTTCAATAGTGAATTGGAACATTTGGCCATCGCTCGAGTCACATAAAATATACCATCCTCTCGAATTGTAGCATGACGAAGGTAATTCAAAATATCTGGATCTGTTTCAAATGGGGCATATTAACGAGCCCTATAAATCCACACTCTTCAATTATACCTTGATATTCGAGACATCCTTAAAGCCGTATGGATGTGAGGGCATAAGGGATTCTTGTAGGTTATCTTGGAAATCGATTGACTTGGATTCTCTTCATTTTCTTGAACTCGCAATTGGGAGGCATGTGAAGTCGACATTGTAGAGTTGTAATTGCATCTTTGTCAAAGATTTAGACCTGCAAAAATTCAAGAACGGGAAAACGTAAACGAGAAAATGAGCGGAATAAGGGTATTTATAACCTAAATATGGGCGTCACTGTCCCCTATTGATGTGCGTCATTTGCTTCAAATGACGCGCGTCAATAGGAAGCAGTGTCGTGCGTCAATAGAAGGTTGTGTCGCGCGTCATTTGTTTATAGTGTCGCGCGTCATTTGATTACAGTGTCGCGCGTCAATAGAAGGTTATGTGTCACGCGTCATTTGTCTATAGTGTCGCGCGTCATTTGTCTATAGTGTCACGCGTCATTTGATTACAGTGTCGCGCGTCATTTGTTTACAATGTCGCACGTCAATAGAGGACAATGTCGTGCGTCAATAGAGGACAATGTCGCCGCCAATTTAGGATAATGTCGCACATCAATGGAGGACAATGTCGCGCGTCAATAGAGGGCAATGTCGCGCGTCGAATAGACTTTAATGTCGCGCGTCAATTTGTGGATCGTGGCGCGGCCATAGAGAACGATGTCACGCCGCGTCAATAGAATCAATTGACGCGCGTCATTACGATCTAGTGTCGCTCGAGTGTCGCACGTCATTAGGAGCTATTGCCGCGCCGCGACGTGCGCGTCATTAAGGATTCCTGTTGTCGCACGTCACTGATTTAGCCTTGAAAAACCAGGCGAAAATTTTGTTTTTGAATACTGTCAAATTCACCTTTCGCTGAAAGTGGTTACGGGGATATTCGCCAGGTATTTTCCACCTTCAATTTTATAGGGGTGTCTTAAAATGAACCCCGATCATGTTTTTCATGAACGAACAAAGCATATTGAGGTTGAATGTCACTACATTTGTGAACATGTCTTGAACCACCAAATTCAGCTCTAAGTCATTGCCCTATTGATTTTTAGGTTGCATATATTCTTACCAAACCTCTCGGAAAAGTGAAGTTTGATTTGTTTAGGGGTACATTTGTAAGAGCAATGTATTAAGGGGGAATGTTAGCATTATTTCAGTTTATAATACATTATTGTTTTGTATTTGTTGGTGGACAATTATAACTCGTCACCTTTCTCTCCTTCTTCCGTAGCCTTTATATTTGGGGCTCTGCTCTTTTGTTTGACACATTGAATAAATCATTCTTTGTCTTCTACTATCGTAGTATAGGATTCATATATCATACTAAAAGTTGACTTACCTTACGATCCAAATGATGCACCTAGGTACGAGGATATAGTAGTTACCTTGAATCCCAATCCTCCACTATTACATCCTCTTTATCGAGGGTTTTACATGGAGTGATCGGATTTTTTTTTCTTATGGAAGGCCAACCATTTTAGAAATTAAGGCAAAATTTTAAGGTTTGGGATTTTGAGAATAATTTGGAAAAATATAAAAAAATATTCAAACTAATTTTTATCCTCTTTCCAAAAGTTTAAATAAATTTGAAACATTATATAGTTTGTAGCCTACATAATGAATTTATGAAAAACCCTAAAATTGATATACATTTTACAAAAAAAGTCAAAATATATTTAAATTTGGATAGGATCTTACTTGACTAATTTTACAACACCACAATACCACTTGTAGAAAAATCATTACTGAAATGGAGATATAGCCGCATCTTCACAATTAGGTTTTTGATGCGCTTTTAGCGAGATCAAGCTTTGATACAACTTGTAATGAAATTACTTAGATAGATTTGAATATTAATAGTAATAGAACACGAATTTATAAGAACCATCTTCATCTCTTTCTATGTTTGAGGATCATTGAAGCGTCATCCTATCAAACATGTTATTCTAAACATGGTATTTGTAGGATTTGTAACAGCTTGACACTTAGAAGGAATACCTACGAGAAGCTCTCCCTTCTGATTGAAGGCCACTATCGAAGGTGTTGTTCATGCACCTTTTGAATTCTCTATGACTTTGTGATTCTTTCCTTCTATGACTGCGACACATGAATTTGTCATTCCCAAATCAATACCGATGCAATCATTTCCAACTTGCTTTGAAATAAAATCTCTTTCTTACCTTGCCCATCTATGTAGCAAAGCAAACTTGGGATTTGATTTGAATGCATACAGTCTCCATTCCAAAATAATTTAGCAAATTTCTAAAATTGGCAAAAATTACCAAACTAGTTTGTATGTTGGTCACTCGAAACAATTGGTAGCTCCACGGGTAGCTCCAACTTCCAAGTGCTAGCTTAAAACACAAATCATTGATCACTCCATCCAAGAAAGAACAATAGAAAACTGTAGGTATGCCATGCTAAAAACAAATGGCCTCTACGCAAAGACATAATAGAGAAAACTACAAAGCTTCATACTTCTAAGTAAAATTTTAAGCACCAATCTACCAACATTCCATGCATGTTGAGGAGAGAATGAGGCTCTCATACTAGTGAAGGTAGAGATTGAAAAAATTGATTAAATACCTTTAATTAATATCCATAACTATCGTGTATATATATAATGAGGATTGGTTATAGTTGAAGATAACCGACCTACCGCTTAATAAAAATAAGAATGCCATGATGGCATAACTACACATAATAAACAATATATTAGCCTAGAATTTATGCTTGAAAAATAGCTAGATGTAGAAGATGTAAGTAGATGTGTGCATGGAATAGAATGAACTTCCCCTCCTATGAAGTGTATGTAGAAGAATGCAGTCCCTTTCCCTTGAATGGATGCTTGAATTCTCTTGAATAGCCTTTGGATGCAACCTTAGGTGGTGATAGCTAATGCTTAGTTCTTGGTCCTTTATTATGGTCACATAACTTTATATTTATATGATTCCCTTGCTTGAATTTTATAATTAACCCTAAAAAGGCCAACTACCAAAAATATAAGATGCTCAAATAGCTAGAAAGGACCAAAAATATGTGAAAAAAGTACAAAGAGATCAAGGGCTCCCAGAGGGGAAGGGAGTTCCTATCGTTGGCATCCTAGCTAGGTGTTGGTGTCCAAGATGAGAAATGTTGAGGTGTGAAAAGACAGACTGAGCTAGAAAGAGTGTAAGACCAAAAGTGGCAACAAAAAGAAAGAAAAGATGGCTAAGGACATGGGTTAATTAGTAATTTTCTTACTTATGAATCATGTGAATAGTAGTATATGATCACAACTAGATAGATACCTAAAGTGCGTGATTTTGTGTCTAAAATTATTCACGTGGATCTATTTTGGAATTATAAGTATTCAAGAGAATTTCAAACATTCATTCATCCTCAAGGATTCATTGAAAAGGGAAACGTTATAGAGTACATATCACTAGTTTGTCTAGCTAAGGAATAAAGTGATTACTAATTTTTTATTTATGATGTTATACACCAATGAAACATTGATATTGGCCATGATTATATTATGGACATGATTATGGACCTTATTATAGTATGATGATAGATGTTAGATCATGGATTATTGTTGACTTGATTCAGTTATGATGCATGATGATTATTAGAGACATTTTATATGTTGATGATGATATACTGTTTGACATGGTTATATTATGGATGTTGTTCGGACATGTGATATTTGGATATTGTGAGTAGACCTAGAAATGGAAATTATTGGATGATGATATAGTTGTTGATAAAACTATAAATGATATTGTTAGATTGCTTTGATGTTGTTGTGATTCATATATCTAAATGATTTTAGGAATTATATTTATATTATTTTGATGTTCTGATATGGCCACGAGGCCAAGGAGGTATTTGTGTTTTGCAGGTTAAAATATCACAACAAACATCGGGGATTGAGACCAACCACATTGGAATTCTAGATGAATTCAACAAGGTCACCATGGCAACTAGTATTTGTTTGTGCATGTTTGTGTGTGTTAGGGATTCCCATGGGGGATCACCTTTAAATGTGACCAAGGGGTTTTATGTATTTCTTTTATTTGGTCCCTTTGTTTATGTTTGCATGTGTTTATTTTGGTGCTTTTACCCTTTCATTAATTATTAAATGGTGTGTAAATATTGTGAGTAATCATATTGTTAAAATAAATAAATCAAAATATGTCATAAGAAAGTAATTAATAGAGTTGTTGGCCTTGAATTAAAGTGTTGTAAGAGATGTGTAAGTTAACTTTTGAGTGTGAAACACTCCACCTTCTTGAAATTCAAAATTGTCCTTGAGGCTGATTTTGAGGCTTGTGGGACAAGTTAAACTTGTCCCATACCTCTTAAATTTAATTACCAACCATACCTACGGTTGGAGAGTTGAGATTAGACTTTTATAATGCTTTTTGAGAAGGAAAATTGTAGGTTTTAATTGCACTTTTCTTACATGATTTAATTTCAGTCCTTTGGGGTGTGGGTTGGATTTGAGTGTGTAAGTAAATTGTCATATTATTCACCCACCTATTTATTATGCATTGGAGAATGAAGTTGACTTTGGGGGTTGGAATTGAGGATGTGTGATGTGACATCCTACATGGACCCACCTCATCCTCTTCCCTTCCCTCTTCTATTAAATTTGAATTCCTTGCCTTGTTTTGGGGTTGCTTCATTTTGGAGACTTCATTTTTGGGGTGAATTCTTTTTGTTTTGGAGCTCTTGCTTTGAAGAAGTTTTTGGAAGATTGTTGCATGCTTGTGCTTGGCTGATTTGGATTGCTTGCATTGGGAAAAATTAATTGTTTTTGGAACTTGGAACAACTCCATCATGGAGAGGTAAGAGCTTGGCTCTTGAAATGCTCTTCTTTTATGAATGTAAATGTTAATGTGTGAATGTTTTGATATGTTTGTGGGTTGTTGGGTAGATGGCCTAGGAATGGTGTAGGAGAAGACTATGGGGTTTATTTTGTGGGAGGCACAAGTGTGTTTTAGGGAGGTATAAGGGTGGAGGGAGTTGGGATTTGGGTTCCACCTTACAAAGAAATAGCTTGCATTTTCTTTACTCATTATGGGGTGCCATAAGAGGTTAGGGAGGCATAAGGAAATGTGAGGAATAAGGGGTACTTGGGGAGGCATAAGGAATGTCAGGGCTTGATATATTATATTTTAGTGGTTTGTAATTCAGGTGGTGATACCCATTTCCCTTTTGGGAGGCATAAGAAGCATCCCCATAGTTTCTTTCTCCTTTGGCTTGCTTGATGAAGCCTTAGTATTGTTTTTCATGTTTTAATGTAGTTGTAAACTACATTTTGTTTTGGACTATGTTTTTATTGTGAAAATGTTGCTTGTGTGTTTGTGGAAGCCTGTTGTTGCCATGAGTTGGATCACATCTTTTATTGCATTGTGGTTGGGGCTCGGGGGCCAATGAAGAAGGATGGCTTCTCCTCTTCATTAGATGTCTTGGTTGGGTGGAGAGCATTGCCTTTCCCCTACTCTTGTTGTGATCAAATTTGGAAGAATGAGAAATATGCATGTTGTTGTTCTGAGCAAGGAAAAAGATAGTGGATAGTCCCTTGTTGAGATAAATTTTATTGTAACCTTTCCCACTTGAAGTGGATGAACTTGTAAATGTTTTGTAATGGAAAGATGTTGTGTTGATTATGAAAGTTGTAAAGTGAAATGTAAAAGAGAATAAACTCTTGTTTTTTGTTTTCAAAGAATGTGAAAGAAATTGCATTCAAAGAATAAAAGAAGGATGTTACAAAGTTGTCTTTTGGAATCAATAAATGATGTATTACCTTTCTCAAATTACATTGTGGTATTGAATCTGATCTTTTAAATGTAATTGAAATCTCTGATTGAAAGAAAGAAATGCATATGAAGGAAATGTAGTACTCTATTTTTTTTGTGAAGTGCATGATTTGAAAAGAATAAAAGTTATATTCTTGTTTTTTATCATTTGATTGAAGGAATGAAACCTTTTAAAACTAGCATGAAATGAATTCATTTGTAAGGCAAGTAAAATAAAACCATTGAGCTAATTTTGTTTTTTTCCATTTTTGCTTCATTTTTAACTCGTAAATTTTTTACCATAAATGAACAGACCAAACTATAATCAAGAAATAATAATGAAACATTAAAATTGAACATGCCAGATATAAATGAGTTCAATTAGACAAAAACACTTAAAGGAAATCTTTCAAAACTTGGCAAAAATGAGTTCAAAGCTTTCACAATTGTTTTGTTGTCAAAATTGTAAAATTTCAAATTGAACTCAATCAAATAGATCTACCTCAAAACTTATCCTAAATCCACCTAAGAAAAATTCTCCATGTCTATTTGACATGTTGAGAGAGGAAGAAGATCAAATTGAACAAATTTTATAAGTTAAAATTTACCAGTTTGTACTGTAAAAATGCCTCATATCATTTTTCTTGAAATTGACTCCTTAAACTTTATCAAAATAAAATTTAATGATTCTTGAGTAAAGAGGACATTGAGAGATTTCCAAAAAGTCCTCATTTTCCCAAAACTGAGCTCTCTATCAAAAGTTATGGCCTTCTAAAGTTTTTCTTCACTTGGCATCAAAAAAAAAATTGGGAAAAATTTCCTTAATGGGCCCATGGGCCCGAATTTTTCCCTTAGCACTTTGGAAAAAATTTTTTGGGAAAATTTTCCTAATTTTCCCCATAGCCCCATCACCCATACCAATCGAGAGGCTACCATGGCACCACGAGGCATTGGCGGGGGGGATCCTTTTTAAGCTTAGCTTTGAAAAAAATTTTGGAAAATTTTCCTAATTTTCCCCACCACCCCGCCGGCCGCACCAATCAATCAGAGGCTGCCACGTGGGCACACAAGGCATCAGGAGGAGGGGTGGATGGATCCTTTTTAACTTAGCACTTCAAAAAAAAAATGGGGAAAATTTTCTAAATTTTCCCAACCCGCCCTTTTATGAATCAGAGCTAACGTGGCATCGCAATCAAGCATCACGAGGTCGCGAGGCATCAGGTGGAGGAGCCCCCTTTTTGCCTTTGGCATTTTTCAAAAAAATTTGGGAAAATTTTCTAAATTTTCCCCACCACCCCCCAATCAAGAGCTTCCCACATGGCATCACGAGGCATCGGTGGAGGCATGGGTGAATTTTACCCTTTTTCCTTCGGGGTGCTAAAACTCTTTTATCCCCACCCCCCTTTCCCCAGCTGGCTTAGGAGGTGCCACGTGTCCTCTTGCGACTCGCTCGAGAGCACGGGTGCAAAAGGTGGCTTTTCACCCCCACAGGAAAATTTCCAAAATGTCTCCCACCACCCCGACTTCACTCCCTAAAATACTCCTCCCGAGAAATATTTCTCCCCGCGGCCCGCAGACCCGCCCTTGGGGAAAATTTTCTCCCCTGGCCCGCAGCCCGCTCTTGGGAAAAAATTTCACCCCAAGGCCCACCGGCCCATAACTTGAGAAATATGAGGAGTTAGGAGGACTTCTTTATATCAATGGAAAGGTGAGGAAATTTCCTATCCAATGGGAATGATTTAGGAAATTTTGAATGTGTTAATTTTGAGAAAAATCAAGTTGAATCTTTAAAGCCGTTAGAGAGTGGGTATGGTGAGGAATTACCCTCTGAACCTAATTGAACTTTCTAACCCTAAATTTTGGGACCTTATGACCTCTAATAATTGTTAATAAAAGAAAAGTATATTCTAGTGGATTAGAATTGTTTTGGAACTTGTTAGTGACAATTGTTGTCTTGTAACCCAGTTGTAGACTCTTTTAAACAAAAAAATTATTCCATAATTTTCCTAACTAATCCTAGGTTGTTCTTGGGTCTCAAGTGGGTTGTTTTAGTGGGCATTACACTTGGTATCAGAGTAGTGGTTCAAAATCTTGGGCCATTGGGCACACTAGAAAACTTGAGACATGAACCTTAAACCTAGCACACTTTTAAATCTAGAAAACAACTTAGTTTAGAAATTACATATTTTAGTAAACATGGAAACTGAATAAAACTTAGAAAGATGAACTAACTCTCACCTTGGTCTGGGAGGCAGATGGGATGAGGGGTATTTTCACATAGACCTAGACTTACCACCACTAGATCATGTTGTAAAGCAGCCATCCTACCCCATATTTTGTAGACTCTTCAGGATGTTAATGCCGCTCTACGAGATCAGTAGGAGGACATGCAACCAGACATGATAGAGTCACTTCCATTGAGGGTCATGTATCTCCTCGACCCAACGAGGAGCATGGAGGAGAGAACTTCCATGCAGAGTCAGCTAGAGAGAGTCACCACAGAGGGGATAGGGTGACCGAAGTTTTAGGACATAGAGAGAGGTCTCGAGCCCTAGGCTTAGGGATGAGCATACAGAGAGGCCTAGAGGCCATCAGACCACAACTACAGATCACATCAGGAGATCCTGAAGCTTCAGCCATCACATTATTCTAGTGACATAGGTGGATTTTAGGTAGAGGCCTGGTTGGTGAGCTTGAGCGGATGCTTCAAGCTCTGTCCTTGTTCTAGCAACACAAAAGCTCATGTTGTGATCCATCTACTAGGGATGGAGCTAGTGTCTGTGGCGGATAGAGGAGTAGAAGCTCCATGTTGATTCTAAGATAGTTACCTGGGAGCTCTTTGAGGAGCATTTCTAGAGTAGATATTTGTCATGGAGGTTCATACAATAGTAGATAGATGAGTTCCATGACCTCCGACAGCATCTCTTATAGTGGCTGAGTATGAGAGTAGATTTCTGGATCTACTCCAGTATGTTGATTACATGCAGGATGAGCAGGTGTGATCCACAGGTTCATCTGGGGCCTGAATCTAGACATTAGAGGTGCAGTGTGGATCCATTGTCCACATACATTAGCTGAGGCCATCGAGAAGGCCTATATAGCAGAGGAGACTCGAGGGAAAAGACCCAACAGGCTAGAGACCGAGTCCGAGCCACATATAGTAGATGCAGACAAAAAATCGAGGGGGTCATAACCTCTTCCTCATGGTGGATAGGTTCAACATAGTCATCTTTTAGACCACAACAACAGTAGCAGTAGCAGTCTCACCCACCTTATAGACCTCCATAGAGATTTGATGCACAAAGAGGTCGAGTATGGGGCCTCCTCCTAGGGGTCCCATCAGACACAGGGTGCCCAGAGAGCTCACTCAATAGGAGCTCACCAAGACCTCAGCAGACCACAGCCAGATCATCAGGATCCACACCATAGACCTCTAGAGTACCGGACTGGACCTGCTACACAAGGGAGAGGATCAGGTGGTTGTTTTGGTTGTGGTGTTACTAGACATTTTTTGAGAGACTTCCCACATAACCCTAATAACAAGGGTAAGACATAGATCTCAGAGCCTACTATTGGTGATATGGGGTGCAGTCATAGGATGTACGCAATGGTCGAGAACCACCAGGTAGAGCATCAGAGTACAGTTATTGAGACTACAGGTAACATTGGTGGTATTCCTACCTCCATTCTGTTTGATTCTAGTTCTTCTGATTCTTTTATTACACCATCTTTAGTAGAGTGATGCAGGCTGGTGGTAGTTAGGCAGGGTCATAGTTGGGATGTTGAGATGGCTTCTGAGCCAAGATCTCTATAGACTCCTTAGTTAAGGAGTGTGTGGTAGATTTGGGACCTTTCACCACTACCTCGGATCTCGTATCCTCCTTCCTTTGGGCTCATATGGAGTCATCTTGGGTATGGATTGGTTGTCTGACACACAGGGCCAGAGTGGATTGTTACCACAAGATTATATCTTGTGCAGATGATTTGGGAGTTGAGTCGGTGATTTCAGGGGTCAGGAGACCCATTTCTATTCACACCATCTCTCTATGCAACTTAAGCGGTGTGTGTGATGGGGTTGTTAGATGTATGTTATTACAATCAGTGATATCGAGGATGGGTCTAGTGGACCATCGCTAGATGATCACCCCATTTTGAGAGAGTTTGCAGATGTCTTTCCTGGGGAGCTATCAAGGTTACCACCCCCACGTGAGATTGATTTTCATATAGATCTAGTTCCGAGAGCAGAGCCTATCTCACGAGCACCTTATCGATGACCACCCCAGAGCTCTGTGAGCTCAAGTTACAACTGGAGGGCCTCCTGGAGAAAGGCCTTATCCATCCTAGTGTATCCCCTTGGGGTGCACCGTGATTTTTGTGAAGAAGAAGGATGGATCCTTGTGGTTGTGTATTGATTACCACCAATTGAACAAAGTAACAATCAAGAATCGTTATCCCCTTCCACGCATTGATGATTTGTTTGATCAGATGAAGGGAGCCACAAATTTCTCTAAGATAGACCTTAAGTCAAGTTACCATCAGCTGAGGATTTTGGAGGTGGACATTCATAAGACCACCTTCCGTCATATGAGATATGGCCACTATGAGTTCACAGTGGTGCCTTTTGGTTTGACTGAATGCCCCCATAATGTTTATGAGTTTGATGAATGGGGTATTTAGGACCTTCTTAGATCACTTCATGCTCATCTTCCTTGATGAAATTTTGATTTACTCACGTACACGTGTGAGAGCACAAGGGGCACCTTCAAGTTTCTTCAGTGTCTTCGGGAGCAACAACTTTACGGGAACTTGGAGAAGTGTGCATTCTTTCAAATGGAGGTGTAGTATTTGGGTCATATCATTTCTGGGGAAGGTATCACCATCGATCCTTCCAAGATTAGAGCTATTATGGATTGGCCAACACCCACTACTATGACTGAGGTGCACAACTTCATGGGACTAGCAGGTTACTATAGAGATTTGTTCAGACTTCTCTCGATTACACACCCCATCACTTCCCTTCAGAGGAAAGGGAAGAAGTTTGTTTGGTCGACAGTGTGAGTAGGCCTTCAAGACACTAAAGGAATGTCTCACTACAACACCTATTCTTGTAGTGTTGATCCACAGGGTGAGTTTTTCATTTGCATGGATGCTTCTTTAGTAGGGCTTGGAGGTGTGTTGATGCAGAGGGCAGAGTAGTGGCTTTTGAGTCTCACAAACTCAAAGATTATGAGCTTAATTATCTGACTCATGATCTTGAGCTTGTGAAGTTGTGCATGCTTTGGTTCGATGGAGGCACTTTCTACTTGGTCGAGATTCACACTCAGATACAGATCACCTGAGTCTTCCACCTCTTCACACAGCCCAATCTCAATGCTCATCAGTGGCATTGGATGGAGTTGCTTTGTGAGTATGATATGGAGATAGAGCATGTGAAGGGGAAGGAGAATGTGGTGGCAGACACTCTCAATAGATGGAGACATGTGGCTATGGCCACCTCAATGAGCACAATTTATGGAGAGTAGATTCTTCAAAGAACTTCCTCTCGACAACTTCTACATTGTAGTTCGAGCAGAGAGATCGAAGTCTCGAGACCCTCTCGAGGGGAAGTTTGATGGTTTTTCTTTAGAGGTAGATGGTCTTCTCAGCACAGAGGCCGGATTTATGTTCCCAGAGATGGAGGCTTGAGGCAGACATCTTGGCAGAGGCACATCATGCACCCTATTCAGCCCATCCTGGGGTGAAGAAGATGCACGCCACCTTGAGACAAGTTGTATCATTGGAGAGGACTTCAGAGAGATGGCCCAATTTGTGTCACGATGTTTAGAGTGCCAGAAAGTAAAGGCCAAGCATCAACATCCAGCTAGCCTTCTCTTTCCTCATGCTATACTGGAGTGGAAATGGGACACCATTTCCATGGACTTCATTGTTGGCTACCGATGTCGAGATATCACCACGACGCCATCATGGTCACGGTTGATAAATTGACAAAAGTGGCTCACTTTTCTCCGTGAAGACCACTTATACAACTAGTGCAGTGGCATGGGTATATTTGGATGAGATTGTCAAGTTACGGATTCCACATAAAGATTATTTGTGACCGTGATCCTTTGTATACTTCCCATTTTTGACTACCATGCAACATGCCCTCGGACGAAGATCAATTTCAGCACAACATATCACCCTGAGATAGATGGACAGACTGAGTGGGTGAATCAGATTTTAGAGGACATGCTCAGATGTATGTGATGGATCAATAGTCTAGATGGGAGGAGTACCTGTACTTGGTGGAGTTTTCCTACAATAATAGTTTTCAGAGTTCTATAGGCATGGCTCCTTTCTAGGATTTGTATGGTAGAGAGTGCAGACACCTCTTAACTGGGACAAGTTAGAGGATAGGGTTTCTCTTGACCAGCTTTGTTGCAGACATGGAGCAACAGGTGGTTTTGATCAGACAGAGACTACAGGAGGCACAAGATAGGCAAAAGAAGTACATAGATCAACATAGGACCGACCATAGTTTTTGATGTGGGCATGAAGGTGTTCCTTCGTGTCAGCCACATAAGAGCCCTATCCATTATGGAAAAGGTTCTAAGTTAGCTCCTAGATTCGTTGGTCCTTTTGAGATCTTGAGCATATCGGCCCTTTGGCCTACCATCTAGCATTGCCACCTAGCTTGTCTCGCGTACATGATGTGTTTCATGTTTCAGTTCTTAGGAGATATGTTGCAGATCCTTCTCATGTGTTAGATTGGACATCATTACAGGTGCAGGATCAGGGGCAGGTGATGGTGGAGCCCATTCACATCCTAGATCACAGGACCCTGGGCCTTCGAGGCAAAGAGGTTGATCAGTCCGGTGCAAAGTGGGACAGATATGATGAGACTACAACTACATGGGAGGATGCTACTTTTCTATGAGTTTAGTTTCCACATTTGTTCCAATGACTTCCAGGAGGAAGTCAGTCTAAGGGGAGGGGGATGTAGTGCCCACTTCCCTTTGACACCTTTTTTTATACTAATCATGATACTACTGATTATATTATGGACATGATTATGGACTTATTATAGTATGATGTTAGATGTTAGATCATGGATTATTGTTGACTTGATTCAGTTATGATGCATGATGATTATTAGAGACATTTTATATGTTGATGATGATATACTGTTTGACATGGTTATATTATGGATGTTGTTCGACTTGTGATATTTGATATTGTGAGTAGACCTAGAAATGGAAATTATTGGATGATGATATAGTTGTTGATAAAACTATAAATGATATTGTTAGATTGCTTTGATGTTGTTGTGATTCATATATCTAAATGATTTTGGGAATTATATTTATATTATTTTGGATGTTCTGATATGGCCACAAGGCCAAAGGAGGTATTTGTGTTTTTCACAGTTAAAATATCACAACAAACATCGGGGGATTGAGACCAACCACATTGGAATTCTAGATGAATTCAACAAGGTCACCATGGCAACTAGTATTTGTTTGTGTGTGTTTGTGTGTGTTAGGGATTCCCATGGGGGATCACCTTTAAATGTGACCAAGGGGTTTTATGTATTTCTTTTATTTGGTCCCTTTGTTTATGTTTGCATGTGTTTATTTTGTGGTGCTTTTATCCCTTTCATTAATTATTAAATGGTGTGTAAATATTGTGAGTAATCATATTGTTAAAATAAATAAATCAAATATGTCATAAGAAAGTAATTAATAGAGTTTTTGGCCTTGAATTAAAGTGTTGTAAGAGATGTGTAAGTGATGTGTAAGTTAACTTTTGAGTGTGAAACACTCCACCTTCTTGAAATTTGAAATTGTCCTTGGAGGCTGATTTTGAGGCTTGTGGGACAAGTTAAACTTGTCCCATACCTCTTAAATTTAATTACCAACCATACCTATGGTTGGAGAGTTGAGATTAGACTTTTATAATGCTTTTTGAGAAGGAAATTGTAGGTTTTAATTGCACTTTTCTTACATGATTTAATTTCAGTCCTTTGGGGTGTGGGTTGGATTTGAGTGTGTAAGTAAACTGTCATATTATTCACCCACCTATTTATTATGCATTGGAGAATGAAGTTGACTTTGGGGGTTGGAGTTGAGGATGTGTGATGTGACATCCTACATGGACCCACCTCATCCTCTTCCCTTCCCTCTTCTATTAAATTTGAATTCCTTGCCTTGTTTTGGGGTTGCTTCATTTTTGGAGACTTCATTCTTGGGTGAATTCCTTGTTGTTTTGGGAGCTCTTGCTTTGAAGAATTTTTTTGGAAGATTGTTGCATGCTTGTGCTTGGCTGATTTTGGATTGCTTGCATTGGGAAAAGCTTGTTGTTTTGGAACTTGGAACAACTCCATCATGGAGAGGTAAGAGCTTGGCTCTTGAAATACTCTTCTTTTATGAATGTAAATGTTAATGTGTGAATGTTTTGATATGTTTGTGGGCTGTTGGGTAGATGGCCTAGGAATGGTGTAGGAGAAGACTATGGGGTTTATTTTGTGGGAGGCACAAGTGTGTTTTAGGGAGGTATAAGGGTGGAGGGAGTTGGGATTTGGGTTCCACCTTACAAAGAAATAGCTTTCATTTCTTTACTCATTATGGGGTGCCATAAGAGGTTGGGAGGCATAAGGAAATGTGAGGAATAAGGGGTACTTGGGGAGGCATAAGGAATGTCAGGGATTTGATATACTATATTTTGGTGGTTTGTAATTCAGGTGGTGATACCCATTTCCCCTTTTGGGAGGCATAAGAAGCATCCCCCATAGTTCTTTCTCCTTTGGCTTGCTTGATGAAGCCTTAGTATTGTTTGTCATGTTTTAATGTAGTTGTAAAACTACATTCTATTTTGGACTTGTGTTTTTATTGTGAAAATGTTGCTTGTGTGTTTGTGGAAGCCTGTTGTTGCCATGAGTTGATCACATCTTTTATTGCATTGTGGTTGGGGCTCGGGGCCAATGAAGAAGGATGGATTCTCCTTCTTCATTGGATGTCTTGGTTGGGTGGAGAGCGTTTCCTTTCCCCTACTCTTGTTGTGATCAAATTGGAAGAATGAGAAATACATGTTGTTGTTCTCTGAGCAAGAGAAAAAAATGCAATTGACAAGTCCTCATTGAGATAAATTTTATTGTAACCTTTCCCACTTGAAGTGGATGAACTTGTAAATGTTTTGTAATGGAAAGATGTTGTGTTGATTATGAAAGTTGTAAAGTGAAATGTAAAAGAGATAAACTCTGTTTTTGTTTTGAAAGAATGTGAAAGAAATTGCATAAGAATAAAATAAAGAAGATGTTACAAAGTTGTCTTTTGGAATCAATAAATGATGTATTACCTTTCTAAAATTACATTGGTATTGAATTGAATCTGATCTTTTAAATGTAATTGAAATCTCTGATTGAAAGAAAGAAATGTGTATGAAGGAAATGTAGTACTCTGTTTTGTGAAGTGCATGATTTGAAAAGAATAAAAGTTACATTCTTGTCTTTATCATTTGATTGAAGGAATGAAACCTTTTTGAAACTAGCATGAAATGAATTCATTTTAAGGAAAGTAAAATAAGAACCATTGAGCTAATTTTGTTGTTTCCATTTTTGCACACGTTAAACTCTGTAACTTTTACCATAAATGAACAAACCGAACCTGCAATCAAGAAATAATAATGAAACATTAAAATTGAACATGCTAGGATATAAATGAGTTCAATTAGACAAAAACACTTAAAGGAAATCTTTCAAAACTTGCAAAACCGAGTTCAAAGCTTTCATAGTCATTTTGTTGTCAAAATTGTAAAATTTCAAATTGAACTCAATCAAATAGATCTACCTCAAAAATTATCCTAAATCCACCTAAGAAAATTCTCCATGTCTATTTGACATGTTGAGAGAGGAAGAAGATCAAATTGAACAAATTTTATAAGTTAAAATTTACCAGTTTGCACTTTGTAAAATCCTATAGATCATTTTCTTGAAATTTACTCCTTAAAATTTATCAAAATCAAAATTTAATGATTCCTAAGTAAAGAGGACATCGAGATATTTCCAGAAAGTCCTCGTTTTCCCAAAACTGAGCTCTCTATCAAAAGTTATGGCCTTCTGAAGTTTTTCTTCACTTGGCGTCAAAAAAAAAATTGGGAAAAATTTTGGGGCCCACGGGCCCAAATTTTTCCCTTAGCACTTTGAAAAAAATTGGGAAAATTTTCCTAATTTTCCCCACCACCGACCCACAACCAATCAGAGGCTGCCACATGGCACATGAGGAGGCTTGGTGGAGGGGCGGACCCCTTTTTAAGCTTAGTGCTTCTTGAAAAAATTTTGGGAAAATTTTCCTAATTTTCCCCGCCGCCCCCGCCGACATAGCCAATCAAAGGCTACCACATGGCACCACGAGGCATTGGCGGAGGGGCGGATCCTTTTTAACTTAGCATTTTAAAAAAAATTTTGGGAAAATTTTCTAAATTTTCCCACCGCCTGCCCAACCCGTGACCAATCGGGAGAGCTGCCACGTGGCATCGTGAGGTATCGGTGGAGGAGTGGGTCCCTTTTTGCCTTTGGCATTTCAAAAAATTTTGGGAAAATTTTCTAAATTTTCCTCACCACCCCACCACCCCATAGCCAATCAGGAGCTGCCACGTGGCATCGCGAGGCGTCGCGAGAGGTGTGGGGAATTTACCCTTTGCCTTTGGGGCACTAAAATTCTTTTATCCCCACCGCCCCTTTCCTCGCGTGGCTTAGGAGGTGCCATATGTCCCTTGCAGACTCGCGAGAGCGCGGGCACAAGGCTGACTTTTCACCCTACATGAGAAGATACCAAAATGTCTCATGCCACCCCGCTGACCCAACTACTCCTCCGGAAATATTTCTCCCGCGACCCGCAGACCCGCCCCTGGGGAAATTTTCTCCCCTAGGCCCATAAGCCCACTCTTGGGGAAAATTTTCACCCCAAGGCCCGTCGACCCATAACTTGAGAAATATGAGGAGTTAGGAGGACTTCTTTATATCAATGGAAAGGTGAGGAAATTTCCTATCCAATGGGAATGATTTAGGAAATTTTAAATGCATTAATTTTGAGAAAAATCAAGTTGAATCCTTAAAGCTCATAGAGAGTGGGTATGGTGAGGAATTACCCTCTTAACCTAAATTTCTAACCCTAAATTTTGGACCTTGTGATCTCTATTAATTGTTAATAAAAGAAAAGTATTTTCTAGTGGATTAGAATTGTTCTGGAACTTGTTAGTGAGGTTGTTCTTAGGTCTCAAGTGGGTTATTTTAGAGGGCATTACGGTGATCAAGTTTGTACCATATTTCTCAAAACATTTTAATTATTCATATTTCTTAGTATATTATGATATATGCAATAAGGTATAATATATGAGTTAAATCTACTTATACTTAGCTACATGATATTCTAGTTGTATTCCATTTTTATTGTCAAACTACTCACCACATAGACACTCGTGTGAACCCAATGTGAATTGATTATGTAATCTTATGATTTTTTTGTAAAATTATTCCTTATCTTGTTTTTATTACTTCTACTATATACATCATCAAATGTTTAGAAGGATTCTATTTTTTTCTTCAAACTCATAATATAATTACTTCAAATGTTCAAATAATTTGTGTACCTTCTCTCTTTTATCTACTCAAAAAAGTTCCCAAATTCCTCTTGTGCATGACATGGATTAGGGGGAAAATGTTGCTTCATATTTGCTTTGGATTCTATCTTGGCATTGTAATGTTATGCTTTATCCAAAGAATTGGAAGTCAAGAAATTCATCTTCACATGAATGTAAGGTGAAAGTCCTTTAATGTACTTAAAAATTTAAACACCTTATGTTTCCCCATGAGGGTTTCACGGAGGCGCACAACATATTATTGTATCTTTTTGTCATAGTATTTAGTTTGACTACTCATTATGTTATCCTAATCAATGGAACTTCATGTAATTGTCCTCGTAAAGTTTGAGGGGTCAAAACTCCTTCTACAAAGAATTAATTAAGTCATCATAAGTTTGAATGGGCTCATACATGGTTTCTCATGTTGTGCATTAAATGTATCCCCACCGTTGGGATATTGAAATTGACATGTTCAAAAATGGGAAGGTGATATTATCTTCATCATCTAAGTGGTAGATAGTAAAGAGAGGATTGTGTGCAACAACAAATATTGTTTGATTTTACAACATATTCCTTAATTCCTCTTTATTGTTATGAGATTTTGATATTAATTTATAGATAATTTAAATTTTGAATTTAAAATTTCTAACTACCTTGATTAGTGTTGAAATTACAATTGTTACTTGACATGGTAGTTTTTTCTTCGTTGATGTGATGAGCCTAAAAGGTCTCCGAAAAAAGGTAAACATAATGGAGAAGGGATATCGGAATGTATTAATGGATATTTGGGAAACAAAAAAACTTGTAGAGGTAAAAGGGCCACATTTGTAGTCAACCCATAACACATTGGGAAGATGTCCACTTAGCATTTTTGTCATTTTAGTGTTAGCCACTCCTAGTAGATATGTACGTAAATGTGGCACTACATATAATACATGTGGACAACTACATTGGTTGGTGGGGGTAGATACATATAGGAGATGTCTAGTAGGATGTTAGAAAGGAAATGGATATGTGTGTGTCTTTGTTGGGGTGTATGGGGGTTGAGGATAATCCCAAATTCATTATAAAATATTTTCATCACGAACTAGTAGAGTCATATTCCAAGGAACGTTTCCAAATTTTAGTAAAATAAATTATCCCAGAAGGGACTTGCATCGACATGAGAGGAAACTAATGATATAATCCCAATCATATCTATTATTTATCTAACTTTTAATGCATGGAAAATTTGTGCACATCTTTTCTTTGAGCACCACTTTTTAGTCCTCACACAATGCACATTCCACACAATACTAGTATGCAAAATTTACAACCCAAAATATGACATTGCACCCTCTACTTGAAATGGGGTAATATCTAATGATTCAAGAGGTTTCATTGACTCCTTTACTGAGTTTAAGGGTAACACCACCGCGAGGAGCAATATAACATGCTTGTGGGGTGTAGGGAAACATGCCATAGGCCATATTTATATAATTAATCTAGGTAAGCTATTAAACACATGTTTTCATCCATACATTTTGGAACATAGACAAAACCACACCAACACACCCACACAAACAACCTATGTATTACATCGAAAAACCACAAAATATAATTAAACATATTGTGAATCTCATTCCCTCGGTAAAACATATAAAACAAATATCAGCCATGTGGACAAACCATGTACCATGTTTCCCCATACAATGTGGTACTTATAAAGCTCCCGTCATATGACCACATGTCAACCCATTGAAAATGTTCTTATTAATGGATAATATTGTTGAAATTTAAAGAGCTTCCAATGGAATTTCAATCATTTCAAATTCCATGATACGTTTGTAATTCTTTACAACTATCTTAATTAGATGTATATATATATATATATATTATATTATATAAAAATGAGTGAGTAGAAAATAAACAACCATAGATCTACCTTAGAGTCTGTCATAAAAACACCTATATTAATAAAAAAATTACTAAAGTTTTGTTATTTTATCTATTGAGAATGTTGTTTTATATCATTCTCACACATGTATATTACACATCTAAATCCTCATTTAGAGTGTTAGCCTAGATATCTTGCACTCCAAATCATTGGTATTAGAGTGGTTCATCTTTCATGTCCCATAAAATGAGTTTAGAGTATCTAAATCTCGATGTAATACCATGAGATCCCTAAGATTAGATATCATGTCATGTTTAGAATTCTTAATTAGATATAGACATTGATGAATCACAAGATTAAGATCATGCAATGATCAAGAATGAGATCCCAATTGATCTTCACATACAAAATACACGTGGATCCTCACACAAGAACTCATAGCATGTGTCCTTTAGACATGCAAATGTTGATAGCAAAGACCATAAAGCAACGTGTGCTTTCCACCATTCTTTCGCTTAAATGAGATGTGAGCTTATCAATATTTTCCTCTTTTCATGAGTGTTTTTCACTAAGTTTCCTCCTATGACTTACTGCACAAGCTATTAAGCATGCAATTGATGTTCTTTGAGCTTTATTTGTGTTGTTAGGTGTAATCATACCATTATTTCGATCTTTGGGATAAATTATTTATAGAATTATATGATCACTTATTTATTGGGTTATTAGACATTTTCCTTATTCTTTAGTATCATGATATCAAATGATTTTGGCAACACGTGATACACTAAAAAAAAGGAAAAATGTTCCGCTCCACTCTCTAATGACTTCTATTCCACACTATATTGTGGACATGTATTATGTTGGTATGATTGATGGATTAATGATGTCTTGTGGGAAAAAATTGTCCTTTTGGTGGTAAATTGCCTCTTTGATATTTTCTTGTTTGTTTGGACCAAATTTTTAACACTTCCAAAAAGAATCGTGTTAATTGTGTATACCTTAATTATATCTTGAGTTAAAATATTTTAGTTTGATTATAGACCACTCTTGTAATTAAGTAAAATATTAAATTATTTATAAAATTTTATTAAATGTTGAATTGTTATTTAGACATGGATATTATATGCATCAGGATGTGTGGTGCACCTTCTATGGGAATTTTATTTATCATAGAGTATGTGGTTTATTTGTGATGTAATTTATTTAATTCATTGTTGATTAAGATGTTGCTATTTTATATATGATGATGATGTGTTTATATCATGTTATATAATTTATATATATATATATATATATATATATATATATATATATATATGGAGTCATATTATATATATACATATATATATATACTATATATGTATGTATGTATGTATACTACATACATACATACATACATACATACATACATACATATATTCACACACACACGTGTGTGTGTATTCTTGACATTTGGAATTCTCATCGTGTTGATTAGGATTTAGCTTTTGAATTAATCTCGATTGTTGATATTGATAAAAGAAAGAGTTTAGATGTTGTTGGAATTTTAGACAAATGTAGCATTGTTTAGTAGAGATGATGATTTAGTTATATGCGAATGGTTATTGATTTATGTGTTTATTTTATTTTTGATGTTTTGATGCGGCCACAACAATCAAAAGGGGATTAGAGTCCAACCACAGCAGAATACTAGATGGATACAACGAAGGCCAACATGGCGACTTGTGTAATGTTTTTGTTTGTTTAGATTGTTAGGGTGTCCCCATGTAGAGTATGACCTCTTGTGACCATGGGATATGTGTACAAGTCTTCTCTTTTATTTTATTTATCATATAGTATGTGGTTTATTTGTGATGTAATTTATTTAATCATTGTTGATTAATGTGTTTTATTAAGTAATTTAATCATGTTGTTAATTTATTGTTGGATTTGAAGAGTCATTTATTAGAGGCTTGTGGAATACGTGATTTTGATTGAGTGTAAATGACTTTGAGTGTCCTACCTTACAATTTCCTCTTAATTTCGGATTTCTTACAAGTTAAGCGTGTCCACACCTCTTAATTTCTTATACGAAGATTATGGATTGGGGGTTAAAAATAGACCCCATTATGTGTTTTTAAGAAAAAAGTGACATTTATTACATTTCTCCTACATGTGTTTTAAATTTTGTCCTTAGGTGGTGTGGGTTTGGATTGTGTGTGTAAGCAGCTTGGCATTCCTCTCAACCATCAATTTATTGTACATCGGGGTTGAGGTTTTAATTGTGATGTGGAGTTGAGGATAAGTGATGTGGCATCCTACATGGAGCCACCTCACCCTCCTCTCTCCTTTTTCTATATATGCAAGTTTAATTGTTTGTTTGGGGGTTACTTCATTTCATTTGTGCTCTTATATTTTTGGAGTTGGAGAGTTTTGGAGTGCTTGTTGATGTTTTGGAGCTTGTTGGAGTGGATTGATCTTGAAGGAGCTTTTAGTGTGAGTCATTGATCAACTTCTACCATGGATAGGTAGGAACTACACCTTTGTTTTATTTGTTTATTTTATATGTGTATGTTTGTATGCAAGTGAATGTTTGTGTGCTTGTTGGGATCTTGGGTAGAATTAGTAAGAGTGGTGTCGAGAGAAGGCTATGGGAGTTTTCCATTGTAAGTAGGCATAAGAGTTTATTTCATGTTTTGGGAGGGAGTCGGGTTGGGTTCCTCACCTTGGATGAGAAAATGCTTGCATTTCTTACTTGCTTCTTTTGAGGGAGACATAAGAGATTTAAGGGAGGTATAAGAGAATATGGGAGGCATAAGAGGATCTTGAGGGATGCATAAGATTTTTATAGGGGTTTTAGATGTATATTGGAGGGTTTAAGGTGGGAACCTAATCCCATTATGAGGCATAATTGATCACCCCATATATCCTTGCTCCATTGGCTTTGCATTTCAAGCCTTATGTATTTTGAAACTTGCATTCTTGTGATTGTTTTCTTGTGTTGAATGTGTGTTATATGGTTGTGAAATCTTGTAATGTGATGTTGAAGTATTGTGTAGTTTCCATGAGTTGGATCCATCTTTTATTACATTTTGGTTGGGGCTCGGGGGCCAATGAGGAGGATAGCTTCTTCTCCTCATTGGAATATTGGTTGGGTGGAGAGTGTTTCCTCTCCCCATTTTTGTTGTTGTGATCAAGTGAAGACATGGTGGAGCTCTTGTTGAATATTTGGGACTTGGAGCACTTGTAGAAGACTAAGAAATCCTTCTTTGTGAGAAAACCCTTTTTGTAATTCCCACTTAAGTGGAAGACTAGTAGTATTGTATTTGAAAGAAAAGTTGTATTGTATATTTTGTTCATTAAGTTGTAATACATTGTTGAAAAGGAAACTCTTTGCATTGTAAGAGAATGAGTCATGCTCAAAAGAAAAAGGAAAGTTCATTTTTATTGTAAGTGTTTGTATTTTTATAAAAATGAAGGAAGAACATAGAAGTGTAAAACATTAATAATGTATTCTTAGCAAATCTGAATGTGGAATAAAGTTGTTTGTAGTTACTTGAACAAATGGTTGTAGTAGAAATGGAAAGATGCATAAATTTTAAGTTATTATGTTGAAAAATTACATTTTGTTGTGGAAAAAAAAAATAATATTAGGAATAGGTTAAGCTTCTTTCTTACTCTTGAACTTGAAAGAAAATTTGTTGAATGAAAATAAAAATGTTCTTATAGTTGTGTTCCTTGTTACTATAGAAATAGAAAATCTTTAAATGTAGTAATTTTAAGCATGGAATGAATAAATGGTTAAACCCTTCAACTGGAGACTTTAGGAACATAAATTCAACTAAGGATAAATTGTAAAACACTCTAGTAAAAAAATTGAAAAATTACGGAAATGATGGTTCTATTTTTGAAGAACATGACTGCAATAAGCCCTATGTAGAGCGCGTCTCTAAACCACCGGTCGAGATCGAGCCTTTGGTTTGTGAATCGTCACCCATGTAGGGTGGCGGTCCCGAGATGGTCATCCTACTTTGGGTGGTGGTTTTATCACTGACGTGGAAAATAACAAATTCACGTCTGTGCAAATTTAAACTTGGTTTAATTAAAAATTTAAGCCTGTAAATTTAAAGAGGAAACCTCCAACAAGCAATAAAGGAATAAATTCATTGTTTCAAACTTGTAAATCTTTAAATGGGTATTTAAAAGCATTCAATCTCATGGAGTAAAAATGAAGTAGGGTTTTTCCCATGTAGGAAACTCAAAAAATGGAATTAACTTTATAACAACTCTAGATTTGGAGTGGAAACCTCTACTAATCTTCAAATGAAAGACATTACACCAATAAATCCATAACGTAAACTAAACTAAGCTTGATTTTGTGAATTCCTCCATGGTTCTTCCTTCCTTGCTCCCATGGCTTCCATTTCTCCAACCTGCAAATTAAACAAAAGAAAAGTGACCAAATGAGGAGGCTAGGGCAAAGAAAAAGGTTTAATAAGATTTCATAAGGATAGTTAGGGTTAGTATGGAACCCTAAGATCTAGTGGCCACAATTGATTTGATCCAGGGTTGAGAATCAACCCTACAATTTTTAGGTAAGAATAAATATTATGGGTTTTTAGATAATTTAAGGGTATGTGTAAATGGGTGAATGGGGCCATTTAATACCCTTGTATGTTAAGTTATTTATTTAGTTCCTAGTATTTTTAGTAACTATTTAAATGGACTTTAAGGAAAATGATTTATGAGAACTAAGATAACTATGGATAAGAGTTGATTAAATGTGAGTTGAATGTTAATTCCTAAGGGGGAACTATTTAACCTAGTGAAAGGAATTATTGAACACTTATCTAGTGATGATAATTAAATTGACTTTAGAACTAGATTAAGAATATTTAATTAATAATCTAGACTGGATCCAACCTTTGAAATGTAACATTCTCTGGTAGGAATTAATTAAATTTATAGTAGGGTTTGACACCCTTGACTTGTGTAAAACAAATAAAATAATTTCCATAACTTTCGATAATTGTTTAGGGATTAGTGTGGTTTTTAGAACATCAAATTTGTGGGCATTATAGGCTAGGTCAATAAAGGGGCAAGACCAAAGAAAGTAACAATAGAAAGAAAAGAAATATGGCCAAATACATAGGTTAATTATTACTTGTCGTACTTATGAACCACATGAATAGTAGTATGCGATCGAGACTAGATAATTACCCAAAGTGTGTGATTTTGTGTCTACAACAATTGTGTTGACCAAATGGTGGTTTTAGAGTCTTGAGACAAGGGAAAGTTAAATTTACCGGTGATTTCGAATAATATTTTATTTGGAACAATGCAATTTTATAAAATATATCTATAGTAATGGTATATATAGAAATGATAATTATTGGATTTTTGATGAGCATGAAATTGATAGCATTTTGGGATATTTGGAAAATGGACATTTTTTCATGGGTGTTAACATAATTCATCATTATGTATTGTTAAGGGTGGATGTATATGCTAAATATAAATGAATTTGATCTTATATAGTGTGCTTCGGTGTGAAATTAATGAATAAACATATTGTTTTTGTGAGCGGATCCAAACTTGGTCAACCCCAACCTTATACAAAAGAGCCCATCAGGCCAGATTTAGCAATATATATAGCATAGCAAAAAAGTACCCATGAAGATTCCAAAAAAGGAAGACGAAAAGGACAACAGAAGGAAAGAAGAAAAAGGTCCCATCGAGGAGCTTTTTCAGCTCCCATGAGACAAAAGCTTGAAAAGACGAGGGAAAGAAGAACCCGAATCATCCGCGAGTTGTTCAGTAAGGGTGATAAGCTCCGAGCAATCTTTGGAAATGGCGCACTTGGTGGACTCGGTGAAAGCCTCCCAGGCCTTCAAAGCCTTGAAAGCACGCTGAAGTTTGTTTAAATAGAAGAAACCATATCGACCCTGCGATCATCCCTTTGAGTGTCAGCAGTCTCTGGCTCAGCAGGCGTTGGATTCAGACACGGAGAAGAGTGCCTAGTGTCAGCAGGAGGATCTCTGTCTTCGAAGGGAGGATTGTTACCCGCAGCCTGAGTGGTGGGAACGTCCACTGGTTGGATAATCTCCAGCTGCTCCGAGTCCGGGGAGTCAGGGTAGAGCTTAGCGAGTCCCAAAATGTCAGCAGCCAGAGGAATCAGGGCTTGAGACCGGAGAGACAACTTTAAAGTTGGTATCAGTGCCTTCTAAAAACAAGCAAGAGAGGTGCGAGGGAAGACAGGGTTGACAGGGGGCTCTGGAAACAACGAGGGGGGCTAAGAATGGCAACATCCGAGTCGAATCGATGAAAGGTGCAGACGACAACGGTGCCAAGAAGAGCGGAGGGAGGTGGAAGAGGGGCGAGGGGAAGGCGAGGGAGAGCGGCGGCGACGACCGGTCTTGGGGGGAAAATGAATCAGGTCGGCATGTGAAGCAACATTAGAAAAGAGCAGGTAAAGCAAACCTTGGTGGAGAATGGCTCCTTCCCCATCGCGTGCCAGTTGTACAGAGTGTTCCAAGGACTGAAAAAGGAAAGCCGCCAGATTTATCCTCTTCCCCCAACGCAGATGAGAGAGGATGAAGAAATGAGGTCCGTAAACAAGCCGATACCGACCATCAATGGTAAAGTAACGCATTATAACCTCCGCAACTCTGTCCCATGGAGGAGGCAGGGAGTCCTGAGTATAGCCAGAGAGGTATTTGACCGGCCTGTCCCTAGGAGCAATAAAATCCTACAATTCCGCATGTAGTGAGCGCCTGAAGTAGATGTCTCCGGCGGCAGGAAGACCAGTGGCATCAACAATGGCATTGGTGGAGATGGTGAAGCGCGTGTTGCCAATCTGAACCCGACCCTTCGACCAGGAAGCCATAACCGCATACGAAACCAGAGCCAATATCCCGCCATTCTCTCCAGGAAGGTCGTAATTCCATTCTCAAGCAAAATGTTCCAAACCTCCACATCATTTTTGACCGAATCACAGGCAGCAGGCTCCAGACGCTTCAATTGTCCCCCCATCGTATAAGTTTTTTTGAAAAGTGCAGAAGTGTGAGCAATAAGGTTTATTTAACAACCCAACCAGGTCGTGGGAGTAGTCGGCCTCGTTATCATTGTCCTCCCGCCAGATCATCAAATGATTTAAGAGAGGATTAACCCCATGCGTGCGGAAATCCTCCGCATCATTACACAACACCATCATCAAAAGGTTCATCGCCAAGGGTCAAATCAAGTAAATCAAGACATAAATGCCGCCGCCTTTTGAGGGTGCCATAAAGGATTAGCCGAAACCCATATCAGTCCCCCATTCCACCAGTCAGCATTGGGATATATCATTTTGAGTAATTTGGAAGAGATCAACCGGGAAGTTGTCCGTCCAGCTTTGCTGACTCTCAAGGAGAACACCAATGTTAGCAAGGTGATCAGCCGCTTTGTTCCCCTCCCGAGGACATGCTGGAACTGGATTTGCTGGAAAGATCTTTGAATAATTCTGATATCAGCAATGATATTCTGAATCGACCATTGACCAGAATCAGCTGACTGCAAAAGCTTGATGATGTTGAGGGAGTCACTTTCGACTTGGAGGGGATCATCGCCAAATTTGATAGCCAACTCAAGGCCTTTGAGGATGGCCAAGGCTTCCGCATGATGGTTGGTACCATAATTAAGGTTATGAGCAGTAGCAGCCACAATGTAGCCCGATGAGCATTGAAGAATGGCTCCACCACCGTGACTGCCAGATTGCCTTTCGAGGCCCCATCCGTGTTGAGTTTTTCCAGCCCCTAGGAGGGGGCAGCCAACGAACACTTTCTCGAGCAGAGGAAGTGCCTTTACTGACAGGATGAATGGCTAACAAACTTTTCCACTCCTGAGAATTACAGATTTGGATTTTTTGTTGATAATTGGACCACAGGTGCGAGTTGAGATTATCTTGAAAAGTAAGAGCAATCTGGGTAGCCACCCGATCAGGTTCAAGGCTCTGGTCTTTGAAGATTCTTCTTGTTCCTTTCTTTCCAGATGCCCCATATGCCATGTGGAAGAAGGAGTTTCCAAGCCAAAACCAGAGCCGGGTGAGTGAATGGAGAACTCCATTGAGAGAGGGTGTCCTGGATGGACTCAGGGAAGGTCCAAAGCACGCCCATCCTCGATAAAAGCCACTGCCAGATAACCTGCGAGAAAGGACAGTGGATCAAAAGATGGGCAGAAGATTCCACCTCCTTAGTACATAGAACACATCTCATGGGAAGAGAGAAACCCCTCCTTTTCATATTTTCACCAGAGAGGAAAGCATTCCTAGAAGAAAGCCAGAAAAAAATCCAATTTTGGGGATGATCTCATTCGGCCAGAATTTGGTGAGTGGGGTACCAGAGTCAGCACTATGCATCGAAAGATAAGCAACCTTAACCGAGAAGGAGCCAGACGGGGAGAGGGGCCAAATTAGTTCATCCTCATTTTGGGAGAAGGGGATGTAGATGGAGGTGAGAAAAGTTCTGAGCGAAGTCAGGAGCCTACTCTGGAGGTCACTAATGTCATCCTGCACACCTGAATATCCTAGGAGGGAATGGAGTTCACCGTAGTCCAATAGCCCAAAACTAATCTTCCCTGCTTATTTATGAGGCTTCTTTTCACAGGGTCCCATGATGGATTGCGATCAAGAGGCTCGTCCCCAATCCAAAAATCCCGCCAGAAGTCAATAAGTCTACCATTCCCAAATCTCCATTTAGTGCCACCGGATAATGGGGAGGGAGCTAATAACAAAATTCCAGATGGCAGAACCTCTAATTGGAATGGAAGTGAGAAGTTCTTCGTTATTTGCAAGATACTTAGCTCTGAGAAGTTGAGCCCACGGAGAGTTTCCTTTAGCCACTTCCCAAGCAAGTTTGGCCAGGAGGGCCCCATTCATGTCAGCCATTTTTCGAAGACCAAGCCCTCCCTGAGAAGTTGGCTTACAAACCTCCTTCCAAGAGACAAGATGGATCCTCTTCCTATCATCAGTCCCAGACCACAGAAAGTTCCTTTGGATTTTTTCCACGACCTCCCTCACCGAGTTGGGGACTTTGAGAAGAGACAGGAAGTAAGTAGGAAGGCTTTGGAGGGTAGCTTTAACCAGTTGGAGTTTACCAGCCTGACTGAGTAGAACCCCTTTCCAGGCAGCAAGCTTTTTTTGATACCTTTCAATAACAGGATTCCATAGATTTTTAGATTGCTTACCATGGAAGAGGGGAATGCCAAGATAAGAGGCGGGGAGGTCCACAATATTGCACCCAAAGATATCAGCAATCTTTCTCTGAGTCCTAGGAGTAGTGTTGATGAAGGAGATGCTGCTCTTGTTGAAATTGACAGTTTGCTGAGAAGCTGATTGGTAAAGAGAAAGGATATCCATTATAGCCCGGCCTCAATCACAGAGGTGACACTTAACAAAGATAGTGTCATCAACAAACTGGCTATGTGTGGTCGATGGGAGGCTAGAGGTGATTTTCGACCCGAGATGATAGACTCGACTTTTAGCTACTTCCAGCTCACGAGGGAGTCCGCCATAAGGACAAAGAGGAAGGGTGACAGGGGGTCACCTTGCCTGATACCTCTACTTTTGAAGAAACCTGCTGGAATGCCATTGATAAGAATAGAGAAGCAAGGGGTCGCGATGCAAGAGAAGACCCAACTACACCATTTTTTGTCGAAACCATATTTTTCCAGAACCCTAATTAAGAAAGGCCAACTGACTCAGTCAAAAGCTTTTTGCATATCAAGCTTTAAGATCATTCCTGGGGCTTTCGAGTGAAAAGCCAAATGGATGGCTTCATGAACTGTAATGATACCACCTTGGATGAGCTGACCTTTTATGAAACCGTTCTGATTTTGTGAGATGAGGTCATTCATTAGCGGTTTTAGTCTGAGGCCAAAGATCTTAGTGATAATCTTATAAGCAAAGTGTTGCATAAACCGATAGGCCTCGAAGTTGAGACCTCTTTTGAGCTATGCACTTTTGGGGCAAGGGCAACGAAGGTGGTGTTCCATTCTTTTAGCAGATTTTTATTAATCTGAACTCATTCACTACATCAAGAGATCTCGCTTGATGATCTCCCGTAACACCTGAAGAAAGCAGCAGAAAGCCATCCGACCCGAGCTTTTCCCTTTTCATGGCAAATACCACTTTGTGAATTTCCTCCATAGTAAAAGGTTTGGTCGATTGTGTTCATCTCGAAGACACCAGATGCGGAATGTGTTGGAGCATAAAGAGCCATAGATTGCTCCGAGGGGGCAAGTCACTGAGAAGGTTTGAATAGAAGGAGACAAGCTCATTGAGATATCACCTCGCAAGTAGCTAATAGGGTACCCGAGGATGACACCACTCTCGAATCTTGTCTCTAGATTTATGCTTATAAGCAAAGTGATGTGGAAGAATTTGGTGTTACGATCCCCCTGCTCGAGCCAAAGGGCTCGAGAGCGTTGCCTCTCCAATAGGTCTCCTCTTCTTGGAGTGTATTGTGATAATCACTGAGGAGGGAGGTTTCTTGTTGGTGAAGATGATCCAATCTTCCTTCAGTCTCCATTTGGGCAGAGACTTTTGCCAAACCCTGTGTTATCTTCTCTGCATGGATCTTGATGTTACCAAAGACCGTCGACTTCCATATCTTGAGTTGTTTTTTAATTTCCTTAAGCTTGCTGGTAAATCTAAACATACTAGAGCCCTCAATTTTGATATTCCACCAATTGGCAACAAGAGGGTTTAGGTGATTGTTTTCAAGCCAAGCAAGCTCGAACCTGAAGGGAGGATTCTTGGTATTCGCAGTTGTGATTTGCACTCAACAGAAGAGGGCCATGGGTCGAGGCAGCAGCCCGGGGAGGGAGTTGAGGTAGAAGTCAGGAAAGAGAGAGATCCAGTCCAGAGAGCCCAGAGATCTATCCAATATGCTTTGAATATGGTTCCCGTCCAATCTCACGGTTAGACCAAGTAAAGGAGGAACCGTGGAGTTCCATGTCAAGAAGTGAGTTTTCCCTGATGAAGTCAGCCAGAGCATCCATGCTGGCAGTCATTGCAGGAATTCCTCCCTGTTTTTCCGAAGGATAAAGGGGGCAATTAAAATCTCCCATTATAAGGATGGGAATTTTTCCACAGGTGATGATGAAATTTGTTATATCTTTCCATAATTTCCCCCGATGAGACTCTAAGTTGGGGGCATAAACATTGATAGCAATCCAAGTGGAGTCCAAACCAATCTCTTGGAAGAGCATGCATAAAAAGTTGGGATGCTTGAACAAACAATCCCCTTTGAGACTTCTGGGATCCCAAAAAGTACAAAGTCCCCCTGAGTTCCCAGTTGAAGGTTGAGATTCAAAAGAAGCCGTTGGCCAGACTTTTAGGAGACGATCGTCTTTTTTTAGTTTTGTTTCCTGCAACATTATGATATCAGGAGAGTTCTGGAATTTGATGTCTTTGATAACCCTTTGCTTTTGGAGGGAGTTGAGCCCTCTTATATTCCAAGAGATGATCTTCATTTCTTTGGTTTGGATTTTCTCCCCACCACCATGGGAATTGTGCTCTGGGTTCCTTGAGCGATATTAAGAGTTGCTTCCTGCTGGAGTTTGATATTGCTCGGGATCCTTCCCCTAACTTTTTCAGTGCCAATATCGGGTTTCTTGCTGCTACTTCTAGTAAAGCGGTGGTTGAAACTATCATCAGAAGAATGGCCCGAGGGGGAGGTAACAGAGTCCAAAACAGGGGGAAAGAGGGGAGCCAGGGGGAATAGACAAGGAAGGGGAATCCGAGGGGAGGGGATGAGGGGAGGGAAGGGGGATGGGAATGAAAAGAGGAGAAGACCGGGAAGGAGGGGGAGGATGAAACAACCAAGGAGAGGTTAACTCTTACAAATATGTCTTAGCTCAATTCTTGGGACTTCCTTTTTGACTTGTTTTACTCAACACTTTAGGCTACGTTATGACACTTTAGGTTAGTTTGGCCTTGTTCAATGCTCTTTACTCTTTGTAGGATTTAACAAGTTTTCTTACAAGCAATTTGTTATTGTAGGCTCTTCGATTTGTATGGCTCAATCTACAACTACCTAGGTATTTCTTGTTTGGTTTGACATCTATAATCCTTTAATGGCTTCAAAATTTGAGATTTATTTTTCTTTATGCATATTGTGTGCTACCACTTCATGACTTGCAATGTGAGTTTGATGAACATATAGATTAGATATTTTGTTTTCAACTCAATAGTTTTGAAGAAAACTCACATTTGGTTATGTAATGTCAATTCCTAGTGGCTTTCAACCTATATTGCTCTTCAAACTCACCTGTGAATTGTTCTTGCATCTTTTATTGTGTGTTATATTCATATCAACACTTCACTGTTTTACTCGACTATTGTAAAAGCCTAGATTTGGTACTTGAACACTTGATAATGTCAATATTGTCTTAATCCTCAAATCACTACTCACATTTTAAACTTAAACTAGTGTGGATTTCTCTTGGAAAACCCAACAAATATTTATTATTAATTATTTTTTGGAATGATATTTTCAATGATTTCTCTTGCAATGAGTTTAGAGTTTCCTTATCATAGGTTGTTCAACCAATAATGTTAACCATGTAGACTATATAAATAGAGAGACACATGTAAAAATGACATTGAAGTATTTAAATCCCTTCATTTTGATTTTGCATCGTTGAATGCTAATAAAACAAAAGAGAATCTTGCATGACAATGACATGTTCAAAATGCTTCATTACATAAAAGATAAATTTAAACAACAAATTATCCTCATAAAAGGACTTGTAAGCTAATCATTGAACAAACCTATAACCATAATTTAAAATAATTAAGATTAAAAGGCATAAGACTTACAATATCAATTTTTGAAGAATTAATATATAATATAAAAACTTATTTATGTGTCACTTATCTTAGTCCTAATAACTCAAATTGATTGTATATGATAACCATAAATTAGAAAAGAGCAATTCCAACAAAATCAAACAACAAGATGATGTTAACAATATCTCCAATATGTGCTTTGTGCATAAATGATTTTTTAAAAAAATGTGGTTTATTGCTTTTACTCAATAATTGACAATCCTTATTTTCTTTTTGCACACTTCTCAAACACTTTGTAAAATTGTTGAGGGACACATTCAGACTACTTCAAAAAGGTTGGTATGGTATCTAGCATTTTTCGTACACTTGTTTTGTTCGGTTAACAATTAGGAATATCTCAATCTTGCTTAAAATAGATTATATTAAATCAATACATTTATATCTACAAATAAATATATACCGAGTGAATTTTACACTAAATAATTTTGAAAATATAATGAAATTACTATAATGGGTAGTGCGTCAACACAATTGTGAGGAAAGTCTTTTTCCCTATCAATACATATTTGTCTTTTTTGTTCCTCTAATGCAGGTCTGTACATGAAAAGGATTGGATTGTTGGTGCTAGATTCATGCCCAGGAGAGAACAATCCATCCCTCCACACAGTTTAAAAACACTGCCAAGAGGCTGAGGAATCTCTACCATTACCATCCCGCCCTACTCCATCACAACATTTCATAAAAAACAATGGACCACCATCCTGTATTTGGGGTGAATTTTTCAACCTCCTCTATATATAAGTAGCATTTTGGGAATAATCTCCCATTTGTGTTCCTCCACATTGTAAACGGTTTCTTGACTTGTAATTCCACTCTTTCTTCCTCCAAAGAATGTAAATGCAGAGTATGACAACATCACATAGTTTCAATAATCTTATCATTTGAGGGTTCTTGACTATAAAAAGCATGTGCTTAGAAATGAATCGTATGCTGAAGCCATTTGGATTAAATCAAACAAAAAAAGCTTTTAAAATGCCAATTATATATAATCTTATCATTTATATATATATATATCTCGTATATATATATCTCGTATCTATACATACATACATACATACATACATACATACATACATACATACATACATACATACATACATACATGGATATATATATATATATATATATATATAATATATATATATATATTATATATAATATGCATATATATACATATGTGTATACACACACACACACACACACACACATATATATATATATGATATATATATATATGCATATGTGTATATGTATATATACATATATGTGTGTATGTATATATGTATGTATATATATATATATATACATATGTATGTATATATGTATATACATGTATGTACATATATTCACATATATAATACACATATATATGATATTTAAAACTATGTATATATAATATATGGCCTATCAAATACATACATATATATATGTATATATATGTATACCCAATATATACATATGTATGGATGAGGTATATATATTATATATAACAAATATCATATATGTATATATATGCATACACATTGTTTATATATTTATTACATTTGTAATGCTTCTAATATATATATACATACATACATATATAATATATATAGTATATATACATATATGGCCGGTATATATATATTCATAATATATCTACATAAATCATATATGCGATATAAAATTACATGCATAAAACATGTATATATAATGAGAGATGCCTATGTTTGATATGTTAAAAATTTCAAAAAACAACATGTGACCTTCAAGCTCTTAAAACATGTAAATAATGATATGCTAAACAAGAGAATTATTGGAATATAGTTAAGTTTAGGGATTTGTAATGCTTCTAATTTAAAAATTTCAAAGCCATATGGATGGGGTGTTCAAATTTTAAAATTAAATATGAGTGTCGAGCGTAGGTTAAATTTTAAAATTAAATATAGGTAAGTTAATGTCCAATGGAAAAGAGGCCAGAGATTTATGTTTGTAATGTTAAAGTCTATCAAAAACATGGTGGAGCCCTCCGGTTAGATTCAAATGCCATGTTGACAAATACCTTGGAACTATTTTTGGTTTCATAGTGGCTACAAATTGTGCTCTTTATTTTGATAGATTAACACTTGTACTAGTGACTTGATCATTGTAAAAATGGATTGAATTATGTTTCATGCAACGATGCAATCTATACCTATTTGATTCATTGTTATGATGGGAACATGACTATTTTAGCTATGAATTTAACACTATATTTACCTAAATTAGCTTTGATACTTGCTTCTTTTCACTTTACTGTTCTGTAATAGATTCATTCCATGTTGTTCTTTCATGCATATTAAATTTGCATAAGTACTCTTCATTAAATTCTATAACTTTTTCAATGCAATATGTCTTTAAAGGTACAACTTATTGTACTTGATCATTATGCTTTAAGACTGTACGATAAGCCTTTAGCTAGATTTTAGTTGTTCCATGAAATGATTGCTTCTTGTATGAGATCATCAATAGTTAGTACTTCTTGAGATCATCAATATTTAGCTTCTTGAAAAAATTTGTCCTTGTAAATACAATAGTTAGTATTCTCTTTTCATCTACTACATGTACCTGCACATTTGGACAAACTAGTTAGAAAATAATCGGAGCTTTCGGTCTCTCTTGTATTCCTTACTAACTTTTCTTTCTTCTTTTCTTTCATGATTCTAAGAATCACATGTGCTTTTGTAGGATCATACTTTCTTGATTCTGTATCATAGCTTTTCTAATGTTCTTTATGTATTTTATTACTGTAAGATTCATTTGCTCGAATCTTTTAGCACATGCATACAAATTAAACCCTAAACTCAATGACTGATAAAATTTACTCTTTTTTTCTTAGGTATAATAATGCAATTGGATGATGTGAAAAGTTGAAGATAAAGGACCTGGAACTAGATGAAGACCAAGAGAAGACCCAAAAGGCAATGATGGGTTTTCTCTATATTCTTTTCTTTTATCTTTGTGTACATGTTATTTTTACTTCAATAGTCATAAGTTACATCCCACGACTTGTGTGGGAAAACTGAATTTGTATCTCTTTATGAATAAATGAAATTAAATTATGTAATTGAGTTGTCTATTTCATTTTGCATTTGATTATTGTAAATGATAATTGTGGAATGAACTAAAAACTCAAAACATAATTAATATCATTCAAACATAAAGAAATAACAAGAATTAATGTACCTATAACTGATAATGTACCTTTAGCCATGCAAACAACAACTATGTTTGTTGTTCTGGAGTCCAAATCCTCGTGTCTACAAATGTTCCTACCTTTATCAAGGTTGTACTTTAGTTCTTTGGGACTTTTGTACAACTTTGATGAAGATGAACATGGAATGGTAGCATACATGAGGTGTTGCATTCTAAAACAACACACATAGTTGTATTTTGCTTTGTTGATTCACTTACTACAACTTATAACCTTTAAGAAACTAGCATGTCTTCCCCTTAGTTAGGTCCATCACATAAATTCTCTCCATATGAAAGGAATTTTCGAGTTTCCCATTTTGCATGAGTTCCAAAATTGTCAACACTTGTCCCACTCAAGCATGGATTTTATCTTGTTAGGATCTACTTTAACACCTTGATAAGAGACGATGTGACAAAATATTCAACCTCCTTGACTCTAAAATAATACTTAGAAGGCTTTGCATAAATTTGATGTTGTTTAATATTTTCCAAAACCTTATTTACATGATGCAAGTGTTCCTCCCATGTTTTATTGTAGCTTAATATATCATCAAAGAACACTAAAACAAAATTCTGTAGAAATTTCTTAAAAAGTGAATTAATCAAACATTGAAATGTAAAGGTTGCATTTGTGACTCGAAAAGTCATTTCCAAGAATTCATAATGGCCTTATGTGTCTATAAGGATGTTGTATGAACACCCTCATCCTTAATTCTAATATGATGATATTCAGAACAAAGGTTGAGTTTTGTGAAGTAAAAAGCACCGTGCCACTCATCTAGAAAATCATCAATTATAGGAATAGGAAATTATCTTTGAATTTTTACTTATCAAGTTCCATGTAATCGAGACATGTGCTAATTGTCATTTTTTTCATGTCATCACTACGGGAGAAGTGTACGGACTCTAAAAATTTAGATAATTCATGCTTCTAACATGTCTTGTGTTATCATCTCAATCTCACTCTTTTGTACATAACGGTTCCTATAAGGTCCGATGTTTGGTGGTTGGCTCCCGGTACTAGCTGGATGGTATGGTCATGGTGTCTTTTTGGAGGTAAACCTTTTGGCATATCTCCAAACACAATTAAGTGATCAACAATAACTACTTACATATCCGATGGTATAAATGTATTTTACTGATGTACTTCCTATGAAAATAGTTGTACCACAAACCCTTATGCACCCTTTTAAAGCAATTTTTGCATCATGTGAGATCTCACCAACTATGGGGACTTTCTCTTAATTATTTTAGTTCAAAAGTCCTCCAAAAAAACTCTTGGAAGTTCATCTTAATGGTTCAAAACGTGGTAATCCATTGAACTCCTAACATAATGTCTTCTCTTCTTATGGTAATGACATACATAGGGATAGTTATCAAGCAATCTCCCGTGGTGACTTTAATGTTATGGTATTTTCCTAAACAACTAATAATACCCCCATTAGTGATCATTACTTGACATTCTGGAGCTGGATAAAAAAAATTAGTTTAAACACACTACCAACTTATGATTGATGAATTTTTAATACTTCTCGAGTTTGAGGGTTTGGGGAGCGCTAATACCTAAAATTTTCATGACATGATATCCTTGGATGGGGATCTTCTAACTCCTCATTTGGCTCCAAAATGACTACTACCTCTTCATCTTCTGCCTTCCTTCTTCTTCATTAGGCCCCTCAATGTAAAACAACTTATTGTCAACACATTTATTTCTAGCCCATATTTTCTATCTCGGTTAAAAATAATCCTTTTGCTATCTTTTCTATCTTTTCTTCAATTTTTTGATGTGTAATTCTAACTAGCTAAGGGAATGATGGTGTCGAGTTGCTAAAATCTTTGATATTAGTGAAAATGTATGCCTCCTACTTTGGAAAGAAAATTTTCCTTTCTCGACATGTCATGATAATAGAATCATAATCCTTGTGATGATTAAACGTAAACACCTCATTCTCAATTTTTTCCTTATGACCCCTAAGAAATAGGTCATTCTAATTCTCTTGATAATATTCTTTATCGGAAAGATAGGTTTTGAAATAGATGAAAATAATCATTGGTGATCCTATTTTTCTTAACTTTGCTAATTGGCTAAAGTAATTCTTTGATACACTAGAATTGTAGTGAAATTGCAAATCTTCATGAAAACCTTTCATGTGACATTGATGCCACTCTTTTTCCATTGAGAACATAACCATCGATATGAGACAAATTGTTCAGGTTTGAGGTCAAGGATTCATGGTCACCTTTTTTTGGATGGAATTTTTATGTAGATAGAAGAAATTATCCATTTGGTTAATGTAATTGAGTATATCCTTTCCATCAAACTCACACATTTCCAATTTTGGCATCATGTTTTGGGCTTGCAGAGTATTTATATTTGGATTGGTTTGGCTAATAGATCTACCCTGGCTAGTTTATCCATTATTTTGAGCTGAAGATCGACCTTTGTTGATTTGAAGTTGATGGAAAACATTTCGATTTAAATTGGTTTGTTTCATGATATAATCAAGCATTGATTAATCTTTTCCACATCTTCTTTTTGGGCCATTTTAGACTATAGGCTTCGCAGATCATACTCAAGTTGACTTACCTTATGATCCAATATGGTACACCCTAGTATTGAGGATATCATAACTACCCCTTCTAAAACCCAATCCTAAACTACTACCTCCTTTCTAGATGGGATTTTACCCAGAGTGACGGGATTTTTTTTCTATCTTGTGGAAGGCCCCTCCATTTTAGGATTAAATGCTGACTTTTAGGGTTTGGAATTTCTAGAATAGTTCGAAAAATATGAAAATATCAAATAATAGACTCAAACTAATTCTTTATCTTCTTTTTGAGAAATATAAAGAACTTTGAAAATTTCCACAGGTTTATGACCTATAGAGCAATTTTATGAAAAACACTAAAATTGATATAACTTTTGCAAAAAAATCACAAAATATTTAAATTTGGTAAGGATCTTACTTGACTGATTTTACAACACCAGAAAACAAGTTGTAGAAATATTCACTACCGATTTGGAGATATAGTTGAATCTTCACAATTAGTGTTTTGACACAATTCTAGTTGAGATCAAGCTCTGATACCACTTGTAATGAAATTACTTAGATATATCTAAGTATAAAAGTATTAGATCACAAAGAACATCCAATTCTAGAGAAATGATCGAATATGCAAGTATAATGGCTTAGCCACTTTGAGGGGGAAACCTCCAAACCACACAATAAGACTCAAGTGATCAATGATCTACTACCTACTAACTTATATATATACAATTCCTATGTTATGGCCATCACGAAGGCCAACCCACTAATGATAATATTACCCATATGAGAGAGATACATCATGATAAGAAGTTATGATAGACATAAGTCAGCCATATACATCCAATCTAAGAGATAGGATTAAAGGCATAGCATTTTTCCTTTCCTCCCTCAAGCTCGGCGCATGCATCAGTGTACATTCCTCCCGTTTTACATAACACACTCACGAGAGCAAGAAACAGTCATTTAATAATGGAAAATATGGCAAGTTGGAAGTTTACAAACATCATCCTTTCCACACCCTAAATCAATGGCTATAGACATCCCGGTGGTTTCCCTCACCAACAAGTAATATCGGTCATCGATGGTTACTATGCAACATGCATCTCCACATCTAAGATGTCTATTAACGTAAAAATTATTTGCTTATAATTTAACTTAAGAATCCTAACTTTAAAATTTTACCATATTTTAATTTTCTATTACTAGGTATTATTCAATTTCAAAGACTAATTGATTGATATGACTTAAAGAAAAATATGATACCGTAAAATAAAAGTATTTCCAAACCATTTTTTTCTTTTTATATATATTTAATACACTTTTAATTTTCATCATTAGACATTAATCAATTTTAAAGACTAATGGATTGATATGACTTGTAAAAAAAAATATATTTCATAAAATAAAAGTATTTCCAAACCATTTCTCTATTTTCTTATGTAATATAATCACTATTTTAAATTAGATAGCAATTGTACCTATGATTTTACTTTTTTCTCTCATTACATATTATTTCATTTAAAAAGACAATTGATTGACATGCTAAATATAAAATATTTTAAAACCATTTCAAATACCATAGTTTCCTAGAATTAGGTAAAAAAACAATTTACTTAAAACCTAAGTTTACAAACCTATCTTTAAGAGATTGAAAAATATAATCTCTTAGAAAATTATAAGATAAAATAAGAATAATTTAAAAACTATTCTTATCCCAAAACTATGGTCTCAAAAAGTAGGGGTAAAAATGTAATCACCTAAACTTTATTTGATTGTTTTTAGTATTCATAATTCTTCTTTCATGAGTTGGTCACTTTAATTTATTTATGGCTTCTTGAATTTTAAAGTTGAAGGGCCAATTTTTCAATAAATATTCTGAAATTATTACTTAAAACCTAAGTTTACAAGAACTTTACGTTTAATCAGCAAAACTTTATTTAGATATCTTTAAAATTCATAATTTTTATCTTGTCAAGTGATCACTTCAACTTATTCTGAGCTTCCTCAAATCTTAAAGTTCAATGCCCAAATTTATAATATATTTTGAAAACCATTACTTAAAATTTGAGCTTACAAAAACTTTATGTCCAATCACCTAAACTTTATTCAATTATCTTCGAATTCAAAATTATTCTCATGGTCGCAGCTTCCTCAAATCTTTAAGTTGAAGGACCAAGTTTAAAACATATATTCTGAAAACTATTGTTTAAAATTTAAAGTTACAAAACTTTTCATCTAATCGCAAAAACTTTATTGGATTATCTTTAAAATTCGTAATTCTTCTCTTATCAATCATTTCAACTACCTAATTTCCTCCCATCTTAAAGGTCCAAATTTATAATGTATTATGAAAACTTAAACTTTACAAAAACTTTATATCCAATCAACTAAGCTTTATTCAATTGTCTTTACAGTTCATAATTATTTTCCAATTGGTGGCTTCCTCAAATCTTAAAGTTGAAGGCCCGAATTTGCAGTAGGTAGGTACTGGTAAAAATTAAATTCTTACACGTAAAAAGTGTCATACGTTGAATTTTGATCAAAAGCATTCGCTAATATAAAAAGACGTCGATTTCATAATACCTAAATATAAAATGTCTTTAATCATATCAGAGTAATGGACCATGTTTGATGTGTATCTTTAATTTGAAGTGACAACACCACTTTGCACACTTTTCGATGCGACAATCTCAGAGTCATGGCCTAGTACCTACTCTAATACGTCGTTTCATTCTTTTCAGAAGAAGTGTTTGCTTGGATAAACCCTCTCCCGAGTCCGTGACGTTTTATAGAGCACTGAAGAGGCCAAAGAGATGTAGTGGTCGAGAGGAAACTTAGCAAAATATGGATATTGTGGGAATGTTAGTTGAAAAATTTAAGGAGTTTCATGCTTCTCAAGAGTTTGACAAACAAGCCCTTTTGGAAGCACATTACAAAACTTACAATGATCTCCAACAAATGGAGTCCTTCAGAGGCTATAAAGGGGGGTTTACAGTTCGGCAACCGTCTGAGCATTGGCGGCCTTCTGTTCCACTCGCAGGCCTCCGACCGATTCGAGCAAGAAGCCTTCAAGTTGGTAAACATCATCAAGGCCGTGTTTTGTTTGGAACGCTATGTGCCGATGCGCTCAGGATGCTCGCCGTTATGACTATTTTGGAAGACCAATTTGGAGATGCCGTTCGACTTGCGATCTACGATCCTTCGCTGTCTAGCGGGACTAAGCCGCAAACCGTGCGCAGGCTTTATCCAAAAGGATCCAAGGTTGCGGTGAAGGAGCCTTACTTCAAACAAGGCGCTCAGGATGGCGTTCTCATGCTCCGTGTTGATAATCCTCAAGATGTGGAGTTTGTCACTTCGTTTCCACCAACTCCAGAAACTTCTTTAGTTGAGGATCTGCTTGACTTGCGCGGTAAAGGAAACGCATGCTTTCGAGATGGGGATTGGGAAAAGTCAATAGATTATTATTCCAGATGCATACAATTGGCTCTCTCTTCTGATAAAAGTGAGCCTCAATCCCCTGGGGCTTTGAACATTCAGAAGCAAGCAATGGAGGCCCTTCTTTTCTCCTATTCTAATAGGGCAGAGGCAATGTTGAAGTTGGGCAAGTACCAGACTGCTGTTCAAGATTGTGATAAGGCGTTAGAAATTGATCACCACCACCTCAAATCCTTGTTTCGGAAGGGGCGTGCTTTCCATGCACTCGGAGAATACAAGTTAGCTTGCCAATGCTTCGAAAGAGCTCTCCAAGTGTGCCCAACTGCCAACGACATCCATTTCCAGTATGAGAAATCCAAGGAGCTCAACGATCAGAACCAGCAAGGTATGTTCGACCTCTCTGCTTATTTTCTTAACGGTTGCAAACCACAAGATGTTCCGGAGGTGAGCAATTATATCGGCCCGGTGCTCATTAAAAAATCAGCAGGCCGAGGCAGAGGTTTATTTGCTACTGACAATATAGATGTCGGAGATTTTCTGGTTGTTGACAACGCCGTTGCTTTTATCTGCACCGAGATAGCAAGAACGAAAACTTTGACTGAGAATGTCGATGAGAATATCACAGAAATGTATACCAAAGTCAGTCATGTTAAACAGGATTTAGAGGCTAAAATAATTTCCTCTGCGGCGTCATCTAACAGGATATTGCAGCAGTTACAGTACCTTGCTGAGTCGGAGGAAATGAAAGTGCCACCCATGGATCTGTTCCGTATAAATAATGTCAGCTGGAATAACTACGATGATTGCAGTCGAGGTGTGAAGCTGGACTGTCATAAAATTGCAGAGATAATGCGCAACGTGGGATGTAGCATACAAATTATTCGAACAGTTGGTGACATGGCAATTCAAAATGAGCAATATGGTTTGTGGGTGCTTCCTCTTTTATAAATCATTCATGTTTTCCCAACGCCAATTGCATGGTTCTGGGAAAAGCCATGTTTGTTATAGCTGCAAGAAAAATTGCCGTCGGGGAAGAAATAACAGTTTCTTACTTTGACAGTTTTGTGCCGTTGTTCAGACGAGAGATGATATGTGGTCGAATGGGGTTTAACTGTGATTGTAAGCGGTGTATTTTAGAAAGATCGTTAGTAGCAGCAGAAGCATCGCCATTGCGGAAAATCGCTGAATTTGTTCGCTCCATCGACTTCTTCAGGCTCCCTGATTTTGAGCTCTCAGATATGGCGTTGCTGAAGAATGCAGTGCAGTTGGAAAATACGATGAATGCGCTCAGCGATGAAGAAAAACAAATGATAAGAACATCTTTTTCCCACTGTACTTCAATATTTTTTCGCTGCGGCGTCTTCATCCTTATGCAAGGGCAACTTTGCCTTCAATGAGGGAAGTATTCGATGGCTTCCAAAAGATTGTTCCAGGGAGTTGTACCTGCCTTGAGCTGCTTGCATCGTTCCCTGCTTGTACCTACGACAAAGATGAAAAAAGAGTGTTGATACTGAAAAGGAATTGGAGTTATGCAGAACATTCATGGGGAAGCACCAAGAAAATGTTCTCAGAGCTGTATTGAAGTCCGTTGCAGCAAAGGTCTTCCAACCAGGACTTATTGTCATTGGTTGCCTTCAGATCATCTCCCAAAATTGAAATACCTGCACAAGTTGGTAGTTATGTCTCTTTTCTTTTCCTTTTTAAGCGATCTAGAGATGCAAAAGGTATTTGATTTGTGATACTGAATGTGAATGTGGAGCGTGTCCTGCATCTTTAAATTGTGTAATATATATGTGGGTAGCATGCAAGGTTTTACACTGCTTTGGACCATGAAAAACATTCCAAAAACAGAGTCATTACGTCTGCTTATGTTAAATTTATATAAAATAATACATCTTCTTCTGCTGTTTTTATTTATTGAGCATATGATATTTGGCATAACTGCTCTTATATACTTATGTTTTTATTACAGATGATGTTTGAAGTTAATTTTAATTTCTGTAGAAACAAAATTAAAAGTATAGAAGGTTCAGATTTAATCTACCAAACCTGCCCTGTTTCATGTGGTGTTACGAGTATTGAGAAGGGTAACAAGAAACTCTCGCTGGGCAATGGCTGTTGGATCAAGCCTCTAATTTCAAATTATTTATATCTGTAATGCCCCCATTTTAATACACTAAATTACAACTTAAATTTCCAAAAATTCGGTCTAATTTTTTTTAAAGATGTATTAAATTTTATTTGGTTAGACTAAAAGTCAAGTCATTTATTAAATTATATCTTAGTCCATTCAATAATTCAATCACCTCAAAAATTAAATCAACTCACTATATTAAAATTTCCCTAAGGTCACCTACCAAAATCATTTACCGTTATGAAATAATTTTACCCACTCCCAATTATTTATTTTCCCATGTATCCCACCTAAATCCCACAACTTAAAGTTGTAGGGTTTATTTTGGGCCCTTAGATTCTTTTAATTTCATCCCTAGATCATAGGGATTCTCCTACAACCCTAATCTTCTTATCCTTATGTTTTCTTTTCTCTTTCTTTCTCATTTGTTTGCTTTTCTTATTTTTGTTTTGTTTGTGCAAGTTGAAGGGAGAGCCTTGAGACTAAGCTCTTTGTTATTTTATTTTGTATCCTCTTTGTGTAGGTTGATTCACAATCAATGGAAATTTCTATTATTATTATTTTGTGTTTACATTGTCTATACCCAGAAATATTTATGGTTTCTTTTTCTTTGAATGCAGGATTTCCATGGAGGAAATTTCTCCTTTATAATAAATTTAATCTTGCTTTGGTTTACAAATCTAAGTTTTCATTTATGTTTTATTTTTAATTTACAATAGGAATCCTCGATTGTGGGTATGAGATTATAAGATTTACCCATTTTTTCCTTCCTTACTAAAATTGGTTTGATCTCTATGTGTGTGTGGGGTAAGAATGAAACACAAACCAAGCAGTAGCAGCTCTCATTGTGAAGCCGTGAACATGGCAAAGGAGGGGGCAACGGCTTTTATTACCGCAGCAGAGAGGGTATGTGGCTAGGTCACGTAGTATGCAACAGGGGCATGGGACTCCACACCATTGTTTACGGCGGTTCTTAATAGTAAGAAGGGGGAAATGTAGGGGTCACCCCGCTCACCCCTCCCCCTCAAAAAAATAAAAATAAAAATAAAGTTAATTTATTTGCTTAATACTGTAATTTCACAAAACAGGGACAGAAGCCTGTAGATTGTATTAATGTGAAATCAACCAAGTTACAATAGATGGACTGCAATACTTATAGGTATTGTACAGTCATGTGCAGACAAAAGAGAGGTTGCACAGGTACAACCAAAAATACAACAGCTTCCATAATACATCCGGGAAGCAACAATTAAATTAATACAAACAAATGATTAAGTTGCAACTATGCAACAAATAATCCTATAACTATGGAATAAGACAAATATGGTTTAAAAACCATATAACAACATTATTTAATTAATATAATTAATTAAATAATTAATATATACTATGCATAATTAATTAACCTAACATTCCCCCCCTTAATTGTGCATTGTCTCAAGAGATGAGGAGAGGAACTCTCTGAACAACTCGAACTTGTCATGTGCAAGTGACTTTGTGAAGATATATGCCTGTTGTTTAGCTATTGGACAAAATTGAAGTTGGATGTTGTGCTTCAACACATGTTCGTGTATGAAATGAACTTGTACTTCAATGTGCTTTGTTCTCTCGTGAAAACTGGATTGCGAACAAGTTTGAGAACACCTTCATTGTCAACATACATGGTGGTTGGTTTGTCCTATGGTATTCTAAGTCCTTCTAGTATGCGACGTAGCCAAATCACTTCACGCATGCCTCTCTCCAAAATGATACTTGGCTTCTGTGGAAGAGCGAGAAACGAAGTGTTGTTTCCTACTTCCCCATGGTATTGGTCCAGATACCATAAAGAATACAAATCCAGAAGTGGATTTTCTTTCATCAATATTTCCTACATGATCTAAATCTAAATATCCAGTCAAGAAGAAGTTTTCATTCTTCTTGTATTCTAGACCAAGATCCACTGATCCTTTGATATATCTCAAAATGCACCTTTCTGCTTTCCAATGACAAACTTTGGGTTCCTGCATGAACTTGGATAGATAGCTTACTGCAAAGCTGATATCTAATCTAGTGTAGGTCAGGTAAATGAGACTCCCAATCAACTGCCGATAGAGAATGGCACTTACCTCAGGAGATGGATCAGAATGACATAACTGCAATCTGTTCTCCATGGGTGTAGGAATTGGTGTGCAATCCATCATCTTGAATTTCTCGAGCGTAGTCTTGTATATTTCATCTGAGAAACAAAAATGTGATTATCTTTCTACCATAATTCCAATCCAAGACAATAGTGCATCAGCCCAAGATCGGTCATGTCAAATGATCGATTAAGATCTTTCTTCATTGCATCGATCATCCTCACTGAACTACCAGTGATGACTAGATCGTCAACATAGACAATGACAATCACAATCTCCCCCTTACTTTTTGAGGTAAAGATTGGGATCGTATGGATTTCTAACAAATCCATGTTGTATGAGATGCTCATCAATCTTGATGTACCATGCTTGGGGTGCCTATTTAAGGCCATACAGATATTTCTTGAGTCTGCATACCTTTTCTTCTTGACCAGGTACTACATATCCCTTAGGTTGAGTCATGTAGACTTATTCTTGTAGATCTCCATTTAGGAAAGCACTTTTTATGTCCATCTGATGGACTTTCCAGCCAAACTGTGTAGCTAGAGCAAAGATCATCCTGATCGTTTTGATCTTAGTTGTGGGAGCAAATGTCTCCTCATAGTCAATGCCTTCTTTTTGTGCATACCCCTTTTCTACAAGTCTTGCTTTATACTTGTCCACAGTCCCATCTACTTTATACTTTGTTTTAAATATCCATCTAGCATCCAATGGGTTTCTTTCTGGTGGAAGATCGACAAGCTACCAAGTGTTATTCTTCATCATTGATTGATATTCAAAATCCATGGCATCTTTCCAAGATTTTGACTATAGGGCTTCTTGACTATAGAGGGCTCATTAGATTCAATAACTCTACTCATCAAAGCAAAGTTAACTTCTTCTCTTGCTTTACTATGAGTCCGTGGTCTAGGGGTGGATGTATCTGGTGGAGCATCCATTTTTGCATCTTGTAATGTGCTAGTACACCACTTGGGCATATGCTGAATTGTTCTCGTGGGTCGTGGTTCTATCTAATCAACACCATCATCCCCATCGTCACTTTCATCTTTTGAGGGAACATCAACTTCAATTTTTACAACTGGTGAAAAATCTACATCTAGTGAGTCTGGAGGAGTCTTTGCTTCCTTCTTCTCGAAAAACTCAACATCTCTGCTGGTGTAGACTTTTCTAGTCTTAGGATCCATTAATCTATACCCAAGAGTCTCTTCATTGTACCCAATGAAGACAAGTTTTGTGACTTCATGTCCAATTTCTTTCTATTCTACTTGGGTATGTGCATGCTTGTTTTACACCCAAATACTCTAAGGTGTGCAATAGATGGTTTTCATTTTGACCATGCTTCTTGTGGTGTTACTCCTTCAAGAGCAACTGTGGGCACTCTGTTCAACAAATACACTATTGTTTTTGTTGCTTCTTCCCAAAATGTCTTTGCAAGTCCAGAATCATCGATCATACATCGCACCATTTCCATGATAGTATGATTTCTTCTCTCAACAACACCATTTTGTTGTGGTGTGTGTGGAGGAGGCATTTGTTGATGAATCCCATGAGTTTGTAGGTAGTCTTTGAACTCATTATTGGTGAATTCCCCCTCGATTTGAGTAGAGAGTTCTGATGTGACAACTAGTTTCATTTTCAACTGCTACTTTGAACTTCTTGAAAGTTTCAAAAGCTTCACTTTTCTTGCGAAAACAAAAATCCACATTTTCCTTGAATAGTCGTCAACACATAGCATGAAGTATTGAAATCCAGAATGACTTGGTTGCATCGGACCACAAAGATTGGTATGAACCAGATCAAGCTGACCATGAGCTCGATATGTACTCTTCTGGAATGACGCTCTGTGTTGTTTTCCTGCTAGGCAGTGAGGACACTTGTTTGTATCCTTCTGAAGAGATGGTAGCCCATGTACCATATTGTGCCGGTGAAGTGTCTCGAGATACTTGAAACTTACATGACCAAGTCTTTGATGCCACAACTGTGTTGAGGTAGAGTTCTTACCCATAAGTGCCTGATCATCTTTGTGGAAAAAATCAAGCTAGAATATGCGTCCCACATTAGAGGCTTTTGCAACTATTTTCGAGACTCGTGATTTATCTCGAATGAAACACGTTTTCTTGCCATAATGACTATCAAAGACAATTTTTAGATTATGATCAAGGAGTTGACTGACTGAAAGCATACTCTTTGTCAACTCAGGGACATATAAGACATTTGATAGTTTACATTTGTGAACCAAGGGTAGAGAAATGTTCCCAATCCCTGAACTGTATATGAAGAATCATCTCCCAACGAAACATGATTTTTTGATGGTGTGTCCCTTATTGAAATAAACTAGTCTCTGTGGCTGGTCATGTGTCGAGTGGCCCCCGAATCAACATACCAAACATCACTAGATGACGTGGATGGTTCACTTGATCGAGCAGTGAACAAGTAGTCTTCATTGTCTGACTATTCTTGTTTCTCAACAATATTTCCTTGCTGATGGGGTCTTCTTTTCCAATTCCCCTTTTTCTCCCTTGATTGTGGTTAGAATGTCCCTTGTGAGATTGTTGTGGAGGTCCATGGGTACTCGATGAACCTTTCTTGTAAGTATTATACCAACAATCTTGTAGGTCATGTCCTCTTTTGCAGATTGGACATTGCTTCTTCTGTTGTTTGTCCCCTTGATATTGATTTTGATTTTGGGACTTTTGATAGGAATTAGTTTTTCTTTTACCTTTTCATTCCATTTTTGATGTGAAGAAAGTGTTTGTTCTTCTTCATCATCCTTATTGTGCATTGCTTCCTCTTGTTGCAATAAGTTTACCAATTTGTCAAAACTAACTATCATATCTGACAAGTTTAGTGTTGTTAAAAAAATATGGTATGAAGAAGGGAGTGCTCTCAAAACAATGGGAACGAGATCATCATCTTTGACCGCTTCTCCTAGGGCTAGAAGTGAAGCCCTCAATTCTACAACTCTTCTTAAGAAAGCTTCTATTTTTTCATTCTTCTTGAACTTCAATGTGTGTAACTAACTCAAAAGCTTCTATTTTTCCATTATGCTTGAACTTCAATGTGTGTAACTAACTCTACGAATTTAGTATAACATTCTTGTTCTTGGCCTCGTATATTTTGCTCAGCTTATCCCATGCTTCTTTGGTTTTTTGACATCTCGAATGTGGGGTTACACATCTTCGGACACTCCAAACAAGATGGTGAGTTTGGCCTTCGATTTGCTTTATCAAACTTCGATTTGCTTTATCAAACCGCCACTTGTTGTGTTGTATCGATAGTTAATCTGGTCGAGTACCATTCACAAGCAGCCAAATCTCTTCAAACTCAAGTTGTGTCTTAATTTTTTTCTTCCATGCAGCATAGTTGTTTCCTCTGAGTAATTATGAATCTGGAAGAAAAAAATTGGGGGCATTGGTGCCCATTTTGTAGAGATCACTGACAGGGTTTGGCTCTTATCACTCCAAGTATAAGGTCTCCCAATCTATATACCATCAGTCTGATATACCGAACCTTTCTATATACGCGCCCTTCCGATATACTCGGTGGTACGTGGAAGAAGCTTTCCTTTTATATACCCAATGGTACATGAAAGAGGCATTAACGTACGTGAAAGAATTCAATATGTGGTACCAAGACAATATTGAAAGGGGTCATGTGATTATTAACACCGGCTCAAATAAATATCCTCATACATGTGCATAACTTCGCTATATACTTGGATAATTTCTTAGTCCAGATTTATGTCATGCAATCGTTCACAAACATGGATGGGATGGCTCATAGTGTGTGCATTGTGACCTTATTACTCCCCGTCGATTTATAGGGACAATGCCCAGACGACATTGTTGCAGCTATATTAGGTGTTAAGTGTAGTAGTAGTCGTGATGACTTTACCCATAAGCACTTCCCAAAGGCACCGTATATACCGAATGCTGCGAATGAGATCTAGGATCTCGTGAGTGTTACAGAACCAATTTTTTTACTATTTTTATTACAATTCTGCTAGTTTCTGATCAGTTACAAAGTTTGTAGTTGACTTATGGCAACCTGAAAATTAGTATAATATATTGCAACATGCAATTACATTCAAAATTTATTAAAAAATTGAATGACAGGCAAAAAATTTTGTTTTATGGGCCCTGGTGGCTGTGGAGCCCAATACGGCTTGTTGAGAAAAAACTGTAAAAAACTAGCTCAAAATGAAGTTTTTAGGTAGCCCTCCTTTGGAAAAATGTGCTCAGAATGCAAAAATATGCAGAGTGGAGAAAAAAAAAGTTTTTCCCTAAAATAGGGTTTTTCTCGCTAAATTTAGTTAGTTATAACTAAATTTGAATTTTCCGCTAAAGTTAGCGGTTCCACTAAATTTTCCACCAAATTTGGTAGTGGGTGAGGGAGGGGGATTTGACCCCTTGACCTCTCTTGATGGGAAGTGTCTTACAAAAGTTATGCTAGCCACTTGGTCGGCTTAAGCTAAACAAGTATAAGTAAAGAGAAAAATGTAATTAAACACTTCCAAACTATAAAACCATACCTCTTCAAAAAACCATGGTTTTGGAAAGGTAGTTTTGAGCAAAAATTCTAGCAAAGAGAAAAAATGATAGGCGGTTTTGGCGAGAATGAAGGCGGTTTTGAGTGTGTATGGCGCCTTAGATCATTTTTCTTCCTTCCTTTGAGCTTGTAATCTCTTCCTTGGTGAATTCTATCCTCCTCAACCTTAATTGCAATGAATAAAGGTGGTTTTGAGGAATTTTATGGTGGTATTGCAAGGGATGGGGCTGGGAAGTTACAGAGGCAACTCTGGCTCTCTTTTGCTTGCACAAGCTTCTCCAATGCTCCTCAAACTCTGCTGCAATCCTCCAATATCCTTCAACCGCTCTGAAACCAAATGTAATTTCACAAAACAGAGAAGGAAGCTCAGATTTTATTAATGTGAAATCAACCAAGTTACAATAGATGGATTGCAATACTTATAGGTATTGTACAGTCATGTGTAAACAAAAGAGAGGTTGCACAAGTACAACCAAAAATACAACAGCTTCCATAATACATCCGAGAATCAACAATTAAATTAATACAAACAAATGATTAAGTTGCAACTATGCAAAAATAATCCTATAACTATGGAATAAGACAAATATGGTTTAAAACCATATATTCAACATTATTTAATTAATATAATTAATATATACTATGCATAATTAATTAACCTAACAAATACAATGGGCGAGAGGATTCATTCCATCCATTTAATCGTGTGTGTGTGTGTGCGCGCGTGTGTGTGTGTGTGTGTGTGTGTGCGTGTGTGCGTGTGTGTGTGTGTGTGCGTGCGTGTGTGCGCGTGCGTGCGTGCGTGCGTGCGTGTGTGTGTGTGTGTGTGTGTGTGTGAATATATTCTTTGTTTTGGTATATAAATATTCCTAAGAGTGCAAGTTGTAATGGCCTCGAGATTTTTATAATGGCATTTCATTACTCAAATTTACCACATGATGCGAAAGACAAGAAAATAAACACTAAATAAATAAAGCAATGTATTTAATCCTTCATCCTTATATAAAATCAAACAATCAATAACTCATAACACACCATGGAGTGCAATAGTTCAATTTAAAGGCTATTTTTCATTTTATTCATCTTCATGGTTTAAAAGAAAGAGTTGCAAACCAAAGAAATGTATACTTTTAAGTGAAAACTAAAGCAATGTCTCAACCAATTTCTATTTCCTTCCTTGATAAATACATTTCAAACCTACCCTTAAAGCAATGATATATGATACAACACAAATTTGGTTTCGTAAAGGTCCATAGCTCATGCCACACAAATACCACATTTGATAAATCTTAATGAATTAAAATTAGGAACTCATTCTTTTGATTCCACAAGCAAGAGGGTCATCTTATTCACAAGAGTGGCAACTTATTATTGACCACATACTTTTATTTCTTTCACAATACAAGGTAAGATGCAAAGCTTACACATAGTTCTCGATTTTGCATTGTTCTTTACCATACCTAAAGAAAGAATAAAACTAATTTCAATATATAAAGCTAGCATATAATATATTCAAATTTATACAACATAAGAGTAGGAGAGTACTCAATATGAAGTAACATGGTTTCTTCACAAGAAAAAGATCCAAACCATACTAGCTTTTCCATTTGAAAATGTTTAAACCACCATCTCAAAATAAATAATAGGGAAGCTTTTGCAAAAAAATGTTGTAGGAAAAACAACATGTTCCAAAGCATGAATAAATTTCATACAATTTGAATATATACACTCACTTTCTTTGTAATATGATTTGCAAACCATTACAAACCAAGAGTAGGAGTTTAACACAATATGGGAGACAAATTTTCGACACAATACAATTTTCTCTCATGGAGATTAGTAGGATTCAGCCCAATAAATAAAAACATCAAGCTACCGATAGTAGAAGACAGAATTATATTCAATGTATTCAATGTGTATTGTGTCTTGAGCAAAGCCAAATATAAAGGTTGCGGGAGGAAGGAGGACAATTATAACTATCCATCAATAAACAATGTATTAAAACTTAAACTAATGCTAACATTCCCCCTTATTACATTGTTTGTACAAACATACATTTCCTGATACTGGATGTCCCCCTCCCCCTTAATGAGAACACCACAAAGAGGGTCTTCACACAAGCATGTGCCTACATGGTCTCAATACACATGGTTTTTCTAAGGTTGACCATAAACCTAGAGGGATAGGAGCACTTTCTGACTGTTCACCTCGGTGGTTTTACAAGATTACCATGCGAACCAAGAGGATGATACCTCGGTGGTTTTACAGGTTTACCACGAACCAAGAGGATTTTACCTCGGTGGTTTTATAGATTTACCACGAACCGTGAGTACCATGTGCTACTTTCGGCTTTTCTGTTCCCCACTATGCTTTTCAATTTAGGAGGTCCCAAACAGGAAACTATGCAATATCTGCAATTTATTGAAAAACAATAGAACAACCAACACAAAACTAAAATAAACAAACCAAAATTAAGGAATTGGTCCTCAATACCTTATTCGCCACAATATCTATCGGTGGCCTCAAATGTCCGCTGCGGCTTGCAAGAGGTCATTGGATTTCCTCCACCTCCATTGTCCTCCGTCCTCCTTCATTGCTGCTTACAATACTAGAGATGATGTGAAGCCAATCTCATCAACAGCTTCCTCACTCTCGTCAGAATCTTGTGGATCTTCTATATGCGCAGATTAGCTCCATTATGTTTTATATTTCCTTGTAGAACATCTCTTGCTTGATACAAAAGTTCCACATTGTATGACCTTTCTTCTAACAATAGTGGCATTCAATCTCTTGTTTAGGCCCTTGTTTATTTTTATTTGATCGCCTATGAAATTTTCTGTTTGTGGAATAAAGTGCACTTTCTTGTTGAGTATCACCTTCTGCAACATCGTCAGTTATGCATTTTCCTCTACGAGAAGAGTCATGCGATCATGTCATCTAAAGATTTAGATTGAATTTGACTGAGAGTAAAAACAACATTGTTGTATTTGGAAGATAGACTGTTTAATAGGATAGCTTTGGCATCCTCGTCTTCTATCACAGCTTTGACTTCTGCTAGTTGTTGGAGCAGAGACCGAAGATTATTAATGTGGCTAGACATAGAAACGCTTTCTTCCATTTTGAATCTATATAACTGAAGTTTTAGGGAAAACTTCGCGTTCACTACTTTCGCTCCAAATAATTGATTTAAATTATCCCACATGTCCTTGGAAGATTTATTGAGATCAACATGATGGAGTTCAGAATCAGAGAGAGCAAGGCCAATAATGGCTTTTGCTTTATCATCTCTGCACTGCCATTCTGCTAATTTGGCGGTGTCTGTGGGCGTTTTCTCTTTCCCATCTACTATACCCCATAAGTTTTTATGCATAAGTTGCATTTGGATCTTCACCTTCCATGTATGAAAGTTTAACCCCGAGTATTTTTCCAAGTGAATGTCCATAATAACTACTAAAGAAATGAAAAAATGGTGAAGTAGGAAGTAAATTACCAGTCAGGACTCTCTGTCATATGTTCCGCACTTCTCCATTGTCTACTTTCTTGACACCCTTTTCTGATTGGCAAAGGCATGGTCTTATCTTTCATAGCATTTTTTTTTTTTTTTACGAGCCTCCCCTTAAATTTTGTGAGGAGAGAAGGATAATCAGTTATGCAATCGTCATGCAGTTGGTGGAGTAACCAAAAACAGCCACGCTGGGAATGTAATGTCTTCCACGCAAAGACAAACCAATTAAGACTTGTTGTGCCAATGTGTTACACGCACCGGTCTGATTTGAAAGACAACAAAGATAAAATAAACTCCTAAAACTACCACGCCAAAGGTCTTAGAAAGCTCCACGTATTTCTTCCTCCGTGTCATAGGTTCTAGGTCCTTCAAACACCAAATTGAGAAGGTTGCAGTAGGAGATTCACGTGCTTGACAAAACAAGTTGTAGGTCTAAAAGAAACGCTAGTTCAATGAGACCATTGTTGTAAGGAAAACCACAGTGTCCGAGATCTTTTAAGCTCTAATACCAATGATTGCAGAAGATAGAATTATATTCAATGTATTCAATGTGTATTATGTCTTGAGCAAAGCCAAATATAAAGGCTACGAGAGGAAGGAGGACAGCTTATAACGTCCATCAATAAACAATGTATTAAATTAAACTAATGCTAACAAAGCTACGTACAAAGGAAGGAATAATACCACATTTGAAGCATCACTTGCTTATCCAAGATATGCATCCCAAAATGGGAGCCTACAAGAGAATTTTACTACATGATTTTTCAATAACCAAGTAAAAATCAAATGACAAGGCTTTCCCAAGAGGTGGAAATCAACATGACAAGGTCTCCATGCATTCACCATCATTCTTCAAGCCAAGAGTCTTCATGCTTTTCACTTCCAAATATATTCAACAACACAAGGAGATAGGCCTGGTTTTCCTCCCAACCTATAGGCATCATTACATGCCTTTCCAAATTTTGGAGGACATGCTAGCCTCCCTCCAAGCCCATGGGAGAGAGAAAACAATCCTCAAGTATGCACAAGTGGGGTAGGGGAATAAACAAGAAAACAAAAACACCAAACAACTAACAACACACAAAACACCAACAAGAACACCAAACACAAGGGGAGAAAACTCCATGTTTTCCTCTAATGGGGAAGAGTGGATGAGAAATCCAAGTATGCCAAAGGTGTGATCCAACCATAGGAAAAAAATATCTCCATAAGCCCTCCTTATCCCTCCATGCAAACACACCCTCCTTATTTCTCCCCAAACACCAAAATTCCTCCTTGGGAGGATTTTCAAACCTCATTGGGTTTCCTTTCCAAGGATGGGGAAGGAGGTTCAAACCATACGAACAACCTTCCTCACCTAAAACCATACGAGGGGAAAAAGAAAGAATGCCAACATGGCTTGTCCATCAAGCCATGTGGTAAAGAGGGAAATTACATCCCTCTTCACCCAAACTACTCCAAAATCCATCACTAACTTTGATGCATGGAGAAAAATAGATTTGAACACATACAAACAAAATCCATACAACAACATCTGTACACATAACCACACACAAAATCCATTTTCTTGTTCAAATTCATACAAAAAGCAAATGAAGGCATAAGAATACTACCTCAAAATCTCTCTCATCAAAGCTATATAATCCACTCCAAGCCAAGATCCAAGCTCAACTCCCCCATATCCAAAATTCATCCAATACAAGCCAAAAATATCTTTTCCTCTTCCATGAGGAGGTATAAGAAAATAAGCAAGGAAAATATCTCTCTAATGAGAGGGTGACAAGTGTCACCCCTCTCTCCTTCCCAACCCAATATTCTAAAATAATAAAAGAGAGTAAAAAAAGAATCCTTTTAAGAACTAAATCCCTAAATTCCCTTAAATGTTAATAATTCAAACACATCCAAATTTTAATAAACACATAACCCAATGATCTTACAAGGATGGTGACTTGTGAGAGGTCAAATGGGAGGGAAAACTCCCATTTGACCAAGAAATGAAGCCCTCCTACCTATAGGTAGGGTCCAAGGGCTCTTTTTCATGAAAAGAGAACCCCAAAGATAAAAGGGGTCCCAATAATTGCCATTTTAAGCCCAATTTCGGGTTTGGAAAATTTGGCACAAGAATGGAGGTTGTGGGGCCCACCCAAGGGGTGTTCATGTGACCCCAACCTCCCAAAAACATAATTAATTAATCTAATACACTTATAACACAAGTGGGGACCATTAAGTCCCCCAAACTAGTTTACAAAGACTAATAAAACACAATTACATAAATTACACAATTTTGGAGTCACCCATGGTTCCACTTAAAACATACATGTCCAATATGCATATAAATTCAATAAAAATGACAATAAACGATCATGGTTAGCAGGTTAACAATGCATTAATAAATTTCAACCCAGGATGATCATATACTATCAAATGCATCCACAATTAAGAAATATGTGAGCTCCAACTACAATAATCATGATAATATGCTCTAGTCCAAACACACCAATGCTAGCAAAGTATGAAATGATAACATAATCCATCATAGTTCAAATAGGATCAATTGTTTCATATACTTTGAAACCAAAAACATGTGCTGAAATGAAACCATGAAAATAATAACTACTAGATTGGCGCCCGCACCCTATCCATCTCGTGAGCCATCAAAAGGTCCAAATGAAATCACATAATATCCAGATATAGCTATAAACCATGTCCAAAATCTACTAGCAGAAATGAATCAGCAAGAAACTATGGTAAGAAAAGGGTGGGCACTACATCCCCCTCTCCTAAAATTAGACTTCCTCTTAGAAGTCACTAGGTGAGATAGGGATTTGACCTCACAAGGTATCATGTTGTATCATGTGGTTGTTAGTCACAACAAGCATGTCCCACCAATTCGACTTGGTCATGTACTAAGTGTTTCTTTCATTTAGAGTAATTTAATTAAAGAAAGTTGTAGCGTTCAAGGAAATCATTAGTAACATCATTTTCTAAAACCCCTACATGGTCACACGTAAGTGGAGGTTCAACATTAAGGTCTCTTTAAGGGAACTATATTTTTGTCCCAACAATCATGGCTCACAAAAAAACATGGTTAAAATTCAACCGTATTTTCAAATGGAAGAATATTAATCAAGAAAAATTATAGCTTCCAAAGGATTCATTTGTGTCATCATCTAACCTTCCTACAAGGGATCACATAAGTGGATGTTCAATGTAAGGTCTATATTTACAGAAAACTATTGATGGGTGAGCCAAAGGACATAATGGTCATTTCAAACAAGGTTAAAAATTATAAATACATGATGTGTAGGAGCCTATTCACGGAAACCATCCAAGGTGTCACAACTACCACACAAGAAAAAAATTTCCAAGTTTATGTGTGGTTTCACCTTCTAGCTCATCACTAACTTTAAATTTTGGAAAAAGGTTCACAAGCCTCTCAAATTTGGTCCTAACATCAACATTATTCGTTAATGGTTTACATACTGATAGTACCAATAAATTGTGGTTGAAATATATACATGACCATCAAGTTAGGATTGATTTTCTAGTTTGGTTTCAAGGTTTCATAGCATGTACCCTTTTCTAGGACATCTAAATTTTGGTTCAAAATTTTCTTTAGAAAACTCATAAGGGATAGTTTAATTTATTATTGTTTAACATTTACCTAAGTTTTCACCATGATAGAACAATTTCATCATTTTCTACATCCTTACAAAGCCACATTTCCTTAATGAAACAAAAAAAAAAAAAAATCAATTCAATAAGACATATGAGAAGTTTACTTAAATTTATATTGTTCCTTTATCACCGTAACCAAAAGAATATATGATGAGTTAGGAGAACAAAATACATTCAAATGGGACATTTCCAAAACCTATCAAGGTACTATGCAATTTACAAAATTATAACATGGACGGGTTACCACAACTTTTCCATTCATACCTTACTCAAGAGTTTAAGAGATCAATACACATTTTCCTTTAAGGGAAGATATAACCTAACGCTTCTCAAGTATGGAATTTATGTTAACTTTTACTCAACAATAATTTTGGTCATGTATGTGTCGGAGGAATGATGAAGATCTGGAGGGAATCCATGAGCACCAAAACGTTGCACTCAACCACAAAATGATGTAGCTTCAAGATCAAAGAAAGAAATCATTCATGGAAGCAATGTGCATGCATTGAGGAAACAAAAGTTGAAAAAGCCAAACTCTATTCCATTCCCCATGTGTTTCTCAAGATGAAAGGGTGTACAAATAGTAGTGGGGTGTGTAACTCCCCCACAAATGTAGCCGTTGAGAAGTGGGAGTTACATTCCCGAATAGCCGGTCAAATGTAACTCCAATGACGCTCTATGATGTGTAAGAGCCATAATGACACCCTAGGACACCTAAGTATGGTGAATCACCTATGTGGAGGTATTTCATGTATTTAAAATAAATACATGGAAAATAACCTACACCAACACCCCCCCTGAAGCATAGCTTAGGTGGAGACATGGATGAAAACAAGGAGAGAAGTGGGTCCCAGAAGAAGCCTAATGAGGTACCCACATACAAGAAGCTCTCGAAAGGTGGAGTAAAAGGAGAAAACGCAGTGGGAAAAACTCCCCCAAAAGAGAGACAAGTCCACTCTCTAATCTAAGAAAGATGTCAAGGATGGGTCCCGGCCACGAGATGAGCCTCGTAAAGGTACCCATGTACAAAGAGGCAATCTCTCTAAAGAAGAAGAAGAGAGAAGAAGAGGGAGACGAGAGGAATGCGTAAGATGCCAAAGACGGATCTAAACTCGTAGCTCTGGAGGTCTCTCGAAAGAATGTCGATCACGAGATCCTCTCGCCTTTGGATCAAGAAGAGCCACTTGCACCGAACAGTGTGCCTGCCCTTAGGAAGGAAAAAAATGATGTGTTAGAATTCTACCCACTCCACAAAGGAAACTGAAGGCAACAACATGAAGAACTCTGAGTCTGGTGCACGAAAGTGTGACATAGGTCTAGCAAGTGAGTGCCAAGGAACCAAAGGTAATGCCACGTGTGTAGAACGCCGAGTGAAAAGAGGAACACCTACGAGTAAAGGATGTCCAAGTGATGTGAAGGGAACACAACATCCTCCACAACAAAAAAGGGATCCACAACTGAGGGTGGATCAATGAAGGTCTCTGGAAATGTGGAAGTGACATGATTCCCGATAGGGGCACTCCTAACAATAGAGATGATGAACTCCTTTGAAACACCTGTAGATGGATGAGGGACCTATAGTGCATCACAAGTGTACTCTACGGAAATACGACTAAGGTCAGGTAGATACTCATCCCAATGAGGGGGCTCAACAAACAGAGGAAGTGGAAAGGAGGCTAGTGTAATGATGGTATGAGACTAAGTATGAGACTGCTTGATATCTGATGAGATGGGGGGGGTGACAACAATGTCTGGAATAGTGAGAGAAAGAGGAGAGAAGTCCTCTATAATGCTCTCTGCATCAGAACTGGGTGCACAATCCTCATCATCAGAAGTAGAACCAAGCGAGTCTATGTCAGTAAAACTTCCATCACACAAAGAAATGGAGGAGATGACCAATCAATAACAACAACTACGATCGCAAGATGTGAAGGGTCTCTATAGAGGGACTAAAGAATGCTCCAAACATGATGAGGTGGATCTGAGTTTGCCACGTGAAACTAGAGAGATCTAGAGACATGCATCATCAAGTAACCAAAGACATGGTCGCAAGTGTCAAGAAATTCTCTAGATGATGATGATCAGTGGGTGCAGAACCGCCCAAGTAAGAAGGGTGAAAGACCCTCATGAGCGAAGTAACGTTCCATGGAAGCACGCCAACTGAATAGTTCCCTCTCCCGCTGAGAAGTGGCAGAGGTTGTAAAGTGATCCTACGATGCTCAAGTCTAGAAAGAGAACTCTCCATGATGAAAAATGTAAGACGTACAAAAAGCAAGATGTCGGACTCGACTGATAATGTGTCTGCATGTGAAAGCCCAAGAGTACAATCAACCCCCAAAATGTGGCACTTTATAAAGTAGCACATTTACAAAAATGACAATGTCATCACGTAATGTGCAAAAATCATGCAACTTTGACTAAAGAAACACTAAAAATGAGTTACGAGTCAAAAGTTATGGCATTATTAAGATTCCCGCAACTGATGGAAAAAGTCAATAAACACTGCAAACTGATTAAAAAGTGACAAAAATGGGTGCAAAGGGTGTCGTGTGGGTACTCGTTGGAAACAACATGAAATTTCAGATAGGGTTTGTTTTGACTACGAGGGGGGATTAGCCTCCTGCCAACCCTGGACTCACCCTCTATCTTCGTCACTCGAAGGAAGGACATAATACAAGCAAAAATGAAGCCTAAATTTATTACATGCCATGGAATAATGTTTTTATCCTCAAAACATCAAAAATCGGATTGTTTTAACCACCCACAATTCTAAAAGGGAGGAGGAGATGGGCCCACACTATCAAGCCATGTGGTTGTTGTTGCACTTAAGGAGATGCCACATCCCACATTTGCTTGGTGTAACCGTTGTTTTGCAGGTTGTGTTGACCAAAATGTAGGTTGTAATCGTTTTACATACAAGGGGCAACCGACAAACCAAGCCGCTGCCAAGTTATAAGCCAAAGACTAGTCTTTGAGTTGCATGCCAATGCCACGTTGGGGTGAGCCAGTGCGAGAAAAACCGAGAGAAGTGCGAGGGTCCGTTGGAGGTGACCATTGAAAGAGGTAACGGCCAAGTCGAGTAGACTATGAGCAAACATGCATGGATAGTGCTATGAAGACGTGTTGAAGGGTGGAGTCAGTGGGAATCTAGGTATTCATGGATGTAGAACTGAGATGATCGCCGAGAGGTAGATGCTTGCGGGACGAGAACCAGGAAGAACTCGAACCAGGGGAGCAGTCGCAGAGGCAAACCAGACAGAGAGCCAGATCAGCTAGGACAAAGCATGAACGGTTGTAGGGTTGAGCAGGGGTTTGCATCAACGAAGGCTTCCGAGGTAGGTGCGGTGATAGCCAAAGCCACAATACAAAACACACAGAGTGGGTTTCAAAGCTCGGTGCACTTGGTTGCGAGCAGATAGAAACTAATCACCCAAAAACGAACCAAGAATACCCACTAGAAGAACCAGTATGCAACACCAGCACGTGAGGAAGGGCTCGCAGAAGATCAAACGACCACGAAGGAGCACCTTGAACCTACAATTTTCTCTCAACACAGAAAACACCAGCATAAAACCAAACACAAGAACCTCCTTTTATTTTTTTAAATAATAAAATGCAAGTAGAGCACAAAACAGAATGGGAACTTGCACAAGAAACTACGAGGCGGAGAGTAGTAAGCAACCAAGGTGAGCAACCAATCCCGAGCTTTGATACCATGTTGGAGGAATGACGAAGATTTGGAGGGAATCCGTGAGCACCAAAATGTTGCACTCAACCACAAAACGATGTAGCTTCAAGATCAAAGCAAGAAATCATTCATGGAAGCAATGTGCATGCATTGAGGAAACAAAAGCTAAAAAAACCAAACTCTATTCCATTCCCCATGTGTTGCTCAAGATGAAAGGGTGTACAAATAGTAGTGGGGTGTGTAACTCCCCCACAACTGTAGTCGTTGAGAAGTGGGAGTTACATTCCCGGAACAGCCGGTCAAATGTAACTCCAATGATGCTCTATGATGTGTGTAAGAGCCATAATGACACCCTAGGACACCTAAGCATGGTGAATCACCTATGTGGAGGTATTCTAGATGTATTTAAAATAAATACATGGAAAATAACCTACACCAACAATATGATCCATTAGGTTAAAAAGGGACATCTAAAAATATACTTTCTTAAGAGAGGGTGAATCCATTTTACACAAATAACTTTAAATTTTTCCACCCTATTGAGTGGTAACAACAAATGGGGCCAAGTTTTAAAGAGTACCCCAAAACAACATAGCTTTCAAACAATCCCTGAATTTACATTGTTTAATTAGTGTTTATACTGATAACAAAGGTCATCTTCACCCAAGGTAGGTGGATTGAAAAGATAATTGTTATTCTTAGTCCTTACAATAAGGGGTTACATCATTTATCTTGTAATAAATTACTGAGAGTTTTCATTGTGAAGGAAATCTTACGCAAGAGTCTCTTAAGAGTCAAGTAGCCAAATGCATACTAAAGTTGTGAGACCCTTGCAACCTTTGGTTATTTGCATTACTTTCTCACCTAGAACTTAGGAATGACAACCCAATGCCTAAGTTACTTACATAAGACCAACTATTTAGTGTGTAACCTAAATTAGGTGAACATTGCACAACTAAGAATAGTAAACCTCACTTATTTCCTTTGAACTTATAACTTGTGGTCATGTCAATTTTTATTTTTTTATTTTTAAGGGGTAACAAATGATAACATTGTTGGTCAACCAAGGTGTTTTCAAATACATAATCAACGAGTTTTCCCATTTGCACATATAATTTCATGATTTTATTGTTGTTTATAAGGTATAAGTAACTAGATGTAGTTATAGATATATATGTATATATTTTGGTGGGTTACGAATCATTGTTTTCACCATTATTGCACCATATTACAATTAATTTCATGGGCCAACACTAACATTCACATACCATAACACCCAACCAAGAGAGAAATCGACACTAATTTATTTTATTTTATTTTTGCAAAGAGAAAGAATGAGAGATTGTGGTTATTCTTTGAATAATCATTGTTCTTCTAGATCCACAAGATCAAGTTAGAAAGAAAGGGTGATTCCATAATTTCTACACATAAGTCTTAGTGTTATAACCATGATCATTTAGGAATATTTTAATCAATTCAAGAAGGTTTATAATCACAAGTGTACTTACTAAGGTAAAATAATTTAACCAAGTTACATTGCAACAAAACTTAATAAAGGATCATGGTATGAAAATGGGCTTATCGAGCTCAAGGAGGATTAAAATAACCAAAACATTACCGAAGCTAATCCAAAAGTTATGCTAAGGGATTTGATAAGAATTTAAGTTGTGTAACTAGAGTCGGTTTCCAATAGCTCAAGGGCTACTTAGTTTACTTAGAAGAAGATAAAATAACTATGAAATATTACTTCGTATAAAGCCATCATATAAAAAGAGACACTAATAATCCTTTCCCCTTAGCATATATTGTTTAGAGACAAGTTAGAGGAGTTTACATTAGCAAAAATTTTCATCCAAGTATGCTAAATTTTAGAAATACACTTTCGAAATGAAAAGCAAGGTCACAAGGTTGTTTGGTAAATTTCCTTATAAAGAGGGTTATAAATTTTTGATTAGTAACATAAACATGAGGGGTAGAAATTATTCTCATTCATAATAATGAAATTTCAAGACCTGAAAGACCATTTTATCTTATTAAGTGGTTTTATACAAGGTACAATTATTTATTTTATGCCCATACCAAAAAGGGTTTTGTTAGTTTTAAAAGTGGTATCCTTAACATTGCGATGCGAGTTTCCCAAGAAATAGCGGATCGCTCAAGAGGAAAAAAACTAACCAAGAACCTTAAACATATTCCTTATACCAAGGGAACCATTCCACACTTGTATAATTGAACAATTATTTCCAAAATCAACAACTATACTTTTAACGGTGTCCAAAATGACCAAACTATACCAAAACAGATAGTACCATAAATGCCTCTTAGCATGAATTTTTTTGCGTATAATCATTTAACCTATAAAACACATAACATAATACAATAATCATATTATAAAATCTTGAACACTCCAAAGATTTTTAAGAAGTCAAACGGTTCATTAAGACCCAATTCTCTTGTTCTATGATCTAGCTAAAATGGCTATAAAAAGGGCCTACCAAACAAGTACCCAATACCCAAATGGAAAAACAAATACTTCCAACCAATTCTTTTTTATATAGGGAGTCAAACAAGACATACGGGACCCAAAATGGGCGAATGAATCTTGAACTGGAAGCACCTTCTTGAGGCCAACTATTAAAGTTTCGCTATTGCATTTCAATATATTTTTTCTTGAAATTGGCTACAAAATGAAATTATCCTATATATAGAGAATTTGTTGCAACTTACAAAATGAAATTATGATAACCAAAACTCTAGTTATGACCTCATTTCTGAAGCTGATTCATGTGATTGACTAGTTTGTTGTTGTGCCAAAACAACTAGAGGCCTCTTAAACACGTTTGAAAAACTAACTCCCCATTTTGTTTTCTCAAAACTAATTGTTACAACCAATTGACATGTAGAAATACTAAAGGTTAGAAGTGGTGGATTTCAATTTTCTACTAAAGCTCCCTAAATCATGGGTCAAAATCAAAACAAATTTTCTTAGATTTCAATTATTGTCCATGCAACAATATGATCAATAGGGCTCAAAATGCCTTTATTTAAACGATCATATGATCTTATAAGTTGGGTTTAAATGTTTTTGTGACTTCCCAGATCACCAGAGACTATGATCAACCTAACCAATCTCTACTACGAGAGTCATGAAACCATTTTGCACACTAATTTTGAATGAATTTTTCTAACATTTACAAAGTGTTTTAGCATAGACCAATGGGAAAATCTTGCATTCCAATCACACTTGATTGTTCCAATACTCGATATTTTCCACCTAATTGGGTATTCGATAAAAAATCCCATCCAAAGGGGTAGGTTATACGCTTCAAAGTGGTTGTTTTAGATGAGCGAAATCTAACACCTCGTTCAACATTTAGAACAACTTAGGAGGAAAGTTAATAAGTTTTAGCGAAACATTTTTGCTAAATGGGAAAACAAATCAAACCATACTTATTAACTTATTACCGAAACATACTCGGTTTTCCCAGTGTTGGAACCCGAGCTCTGATACCAAATGTAATGGCCCATTTTAATACACTAAACTACAACTTAAAATTTCTAAATTTTCGGTCTAATGTTTTTTTGAAAGACATATTAAATTTTATTTCGTTAGACCAAAAGCTAATTCATTTATTAAAATATATCTTATTCCATTGAATAATCGATCACCTCAAAAATTAAATCAACTCAGAATAATACCCATTTATTCTAGGGTCACTATATTTAAATTTCCCGAAGGTCACCTACTAAAATCATTTACCCACATGAAATAATTTTATCCACTTCATTTTATTTATTTTCCCATATATCCCACCTAAATCCCACAACTTAAATTTTTAGGGTTTATTTTGAGCCCTTGAATTCTTTTAATCTCATCCTTAGATCTTAGGGATTCTCCTACAACCCTAATCTTCTTGTCATTATGTTTCATTTTATTTTTCTTTCTCATTTGTTTGTTTTTATTCTTTATGTTTTATTTGTGCAGGTTGAAAGGGAGAGCCATGGAGGCCATGAGACCAAGCTCTTTGTTAATTTGTTTTCTCTTTGTGTAGCTTGATTCACAATCAATGGAAATTTCTATTATTATTTTTTTGTGTTTACACTTTCTATACCCATAAATATTTTTGGTCTCTTCTTCTTTGAGTTCGGGGTTTCCATGGAGAAAATTTTCTTTATAATAAATTTAATCTTTCTTCGGTTTAGAAATTTGGGTTTTCATTTATGTATTTTTTTTGTAATTTACCGAGAGAATCCTCTTGTTGTGGGTATGAGACCCATTGTAGCAGTTCAATGTGTGAAGTCGTGAACATGGCGAAAGAAAGGGTTAGCCGCATAGTATGAAATAGGGCGGGGTGCCACACCACCGTAAGAAGGGTGAAATGTAGGGGTCGCCTCCCCCTTTAAGAAAACTTAATTTATTTTCTTAATACAATGAGCATTTTTTCCATTTAACATTCATATTTATATTATATAACATATATATATCATATATATATATATATATATCGATATGGTTATTAATCATGTTAGTGTATTCTTACCAAATACATTTTCAAATGTAACTATGAATATATTCTTTTTTTTTGGTATATAAATATTCCTAAGAGTGCAAGTTGTAATGGCACTGAAACTTTTACAATGGCCTTTCATTACTTAGATTTACCGCAACAATAAGTGAAAAAAAAATAAACACTAAATAAATTGCAGTGGATTTAATTTTTAATCCTTATATAAAAGCAAACAATCACTAACTCATAACATACCATGGAGAGCAATAGTTCAATTTAAAGGCTAGTTTTCATTTGATTCATCTTCATGGTTTAAATGAAAGAATTGCAAACCAAAAAAATGTATACTTTTAATTGAAAACTAAAGTAATGTCTCAACCAATTTATATTTCCTTCCCTTGCTTTCAATACATTTCAAACCTACCCTTAAACCTTTTGTTTGCAATGATATATAATACAACACAAATCTGGTTTCCTAAAGGCCCATAGCTCATGCCACACAAAAACCACATTTGATAAATCATAATGAACTAAAAAGAAATAGGAACTCATTATTTTGATTCCACAAGAAAGAGGGGCATCTTATTCACAAGAGTGACAACTTATTATCCTCCACATACTTTTATTTCTTTGACATTCTTTGACAATACAAGGTAAGATGCAAGCTTACACATAGTTCTCATTTTTCATTGTTCCTAAACATACCTAAAGCAAGAATAAAACTAATTTCAATATAGAAATCTAGTATATAATATATTCATATTTCTACAACATAAGAGTAGGAGAGTACTTCAATATGAAGGAACATGATTTCTTCACAAGAAGAAGATCCAAACCATACTAGCTTTTCCATTTGAAAATATTTAAACCACCATCTCAAAAGAAATAATAGGGAAGCTTTTACAACAAGATGGAATAGGAAAAAAACATGTTCGAAAGCATGAATAAATTTCATACAACTTGAATATTTACACTCACTTTCTTTGTAATAAGATTTGCAAACCATTACAAACCAAGAGTAGGAGTTTAACAGAATATGGGGGAGACAAAGTTCCAACACAATACAATTTCCTCTCATGGAGATTAGTAGGATTTAGCCCAATACATACAAAAATCAAGCTACGTACAAAGGAAGGAATAATACCACATTTGAAGCATCACTTTCTTTTTGAAGATATGTATCTCAAAATGGGAGCCTACAAGAGAATTTTACAAAATGAGTTTTTAATAACCAACTAAAAATCAAATGGCAAGGCTTTCCCAAGAGGTGGAAATCAACATGACAAGGTCTCCATGAATTCACCATCATTCTTAAAGCCAAGAGTCTTCATGCTTTTCACTTCCAAAGATATTCAACAACACAAGGAAATAGGCTAGGTGTTCCTCCCAACCTATTGGCATCATTGCATGCTTTTCCAAAGTTTGGAGGACATGTTAGCCTCCCTCCAATCCCATGGGAGAGAGATAAAGCAGTCCTCAAGTATGCACAAGTGGGGTAGGGGAATAAACAAGCAAACAACAACCTATAACACACAAAAAACACCAACAAGAACACCAAAATCAAGGGGATAAAAATCCATTTTTTTACCTCCAATGGTGAAGAGAGGATAAATCCAAGTATGCCAAAGGTGTGATCAAACCATAGGAAACAAACAAAAATATATCCATAAGCCCTCCTTATCCCTCCATGCAAACACACCCTCCTTATTTCTCCCCCAAGCACCAAAATTCCTCCTTAGGAGGATTTTCAAACCTCATTGGGTTTCCTTTCCAAGGATGGGGAAGGAGGTTCAAACCATATGAACAACCTTCCCCACCTCAAACCATATAAGGGGAAAAATAAAAGAATGCCAACATGGCTTTTCCATCAAGCCATGTGGTAAAGAGGGAAATTCCCTCCCTCTTCCCCCACACTACTCCAAAAATCTATCACTACTTATGATGGATGGAGAAAAATAAATTTAAACACATACAAACATAATCCATACAACAACATCCAAACACATAACCACACACAACATTCATTTTCTTCTTCAAATTCATACAAAAAGAAAATGAAGGCATAAGAATCCTACCTCAAAAATCTCTCCAAGTCTCTAAGCTATCCAATCCACTCCAAGCCAAGCTCCAAGCTCAACTCCCCCATATCCAAAATGCATCCAACACAAGCCAAAAATCCTTTTTCCTCTTCCATGAGGAGGTATAAGAAGAGAAGAAAGGAAAATATCCTCTCTAATGAGAGGGTGATAGGTTTCACCCCTCTCTCCTTCCCAACCCAATATTTCAAAAGAATAAAAGAGAGTAAAAAAATATCATTTTAAGAACTAAATCCCCAAATTCCCTTAAATGTTAGTAAGTCAAACACATCCAAATTTTTAGAAACACATAACCCAACCATATTACAAGGATGGTGACTTGTGAGAGGTCAAATGGGATGGAAAACTCCCATTTGACCAAGAAATGAAGCCCTCCTGCCTATAGGCAGGGTCTAAGGGATATTTTTCATGAAAAGAGAACCCCCAAAGATAAAAGTGGTCCCAATAATTGCCATTTTAAGCCCAATTTCGGGTTTGGCAAATTTGGCACAAGAACGGAGGTTGTGAGGCCCACCCAAGGGGTGTTCATGTGACCCTAACCTCCCAAAAACATAATTAGTTAATCTAATACACTTCTAACACAAATGGGGACCATTAAGTCCCCCAAACTAGTTTACAAAGACTAATAAAACACAATTACATAAATTACACAATTTTGGAGTCACACATGGTGCCACTTAAAACATACATGTCCAATATGTATATAAATTCAATAGAAATGACAATAAACGATCATGGTTAGCATGCTAACAATGCAATAATAAATTTCAACCCACGATGATCATATACTATCAACATGCATCCATAATTAAGCAAGATGTGAGCTCCAACTACAATAATCATGATAATATGCTATAGTCCAAATACACCAATGCTAGCAAGGTATGAAATGATAACATAATCCATCATAGGTCAAATAGGATCAATTGTATCATATACTGGAAACCAAAAAAATGTGCTGAAATGAAACCATGATAATAATAACTACTAGATTGGTTCCTCGTGCCCAATCCATCTCATGAGCCATAAAAAGATCCAAATGAAATCAAATAATATCCATATATAGCTATAAATCATGTCTAAAATATACTAGCAGAAATGAATCAAAAAGAAACTATGGTAAGAATAGGGTGTGCTACAATATATTTGACATTAAAACTTGGTGACAATGTTAAATTTTTTGATATCTCTATTTAGACTTACAATTTGCATATAGAATAGATTTTATGATAGAGGGAAACTTATTGAGGTCAACTTATACAGATTATAGATCTACATCTAAATATTTGTTGATATATTTGATATGCCCTTCCAAAATTAGTTTATTTCAAGGTATTTCAAGGTAAAGAACTTTCATGTATCGATATTTAACCGCTAAAAAAATTATGTAAATCGGGAGTAGTAGCATAGGCTATCAAAAGGGATAATATTTACTAAATAAAGCAAGAAAAGTATTTTTATCCAACCTATCGACTTAGTGTGTTTTAATGGGAAAATAGACAAAATAGTAGAAAGTTACGGAAAAACACTTTTTTCCTTTTAATAATCTCAATTTTACGGCTTAAAATTATAAGGAAGATTCTTGATACAACTAGAAAGTATACCTGTTGTTGGAAGAGGCATTAATACGATCCCTATACAAAATTATTTTCCCCACGGTTTCATCATATTACAATAGTGTGTGTTTATAATGTGATGTTTTTTGAGGTATGATGTTTGTGTAGTATGTTAATGTTGGCATGTTGATCTTTGGTGTTATTTTTGTCTCTATTATTCTTTTTGGGTTTCGTTTTCTCTATTTTTGTTTTTTTTTTTCCGTTTAGAGTTGTGATGATGTCTATGTTGTGGGTTGAGTTGTGTTAAAGTCTTTGTTGTTGTGGGTTGTATTTTTTGTTTTCATTTCTTTTGTATTTTTGGTGAGGTTGAAGAATAATGTTGAACCTGAATAATAGAGCGAATAGAGTAGGTTAGTATTTTCTCCTTAATTTTGTAGGGTAGGATTAGGGGTTTTTTGCTTTTTTAATTTCATAGGGTAGGATTAAGGCTTTTGGATTTTAAATTCATTTTCATCTTATAAGTAGACAGGAATTAGTATTTAGTTTTTGATGATATGCATAGGTTTGTTTATAGAAAACGGTAAATATTTGAGGGTTTTGAAGGGACCCACATCCCACTACAAGAAGCCCAAAAGGCTGGATATAACCTTGAAATAGTACAGAAAGAAATCCCAAAGGAAAGAGGAAGCATCAAACCACACATAGGAAGAAAGAAAGAGACTCCGGTAGGAGCAAAGGATAATTAGTTGACACCGAAGGAAACAACGAAAGAAAAGAACAACAAAGGAGAGCTACCACCGACACCGGGAGTAGCGAGAAAGAAAATAATATCAAAAAGGAAAAGTTGCAACCCAGTTGCAACAATGAGAATAAACAATGAAGAGAGAGAAGACACATCCCAATCAAACTATAAACAAAGAGGATAATAAATATCAACACTTATCCTTTTTCCCCTTCTTTGAGCGCACTAGCTACCAATTTATAGGAGAGTGTTCGTCCGAGCATAGAGAATTAGAAACAGATAAAACCGAGAGGAGAAAAATATGTAACTCCTTATTTGGAGAAAGGGGACCCTCCTTATCCGAATCAAAGTGATCGAGATTCATGAGGTCTCTTGATTCCTAAAGTAGGTTTCTCCAAAGAGGGGGATTTGTCAAGGGTTTCCCCACTATAGTATATTCAACTTCAGTAGTTAGAGTAGCAATAATGATTGGAGCATCCGGCTGAAGGGGCGAAACTTCAACTTCTTAAACATCCGAATCCGATCTAGAGTTGTCATCAAAATCTAGGGGATCCATCATTTGGGAGTGGATCCTTTTTTCTTTGGAGCATGTAATTTCTTATGTGGATAGGAAGCTGAAGATGGCCCAGTCCTACAATTCCTACATTGGAAAGTTGTGGTTTCATAGTCGAGACTCGGATATGAGTCACATCTACCATCTTGAGAGTCATCTTATCCATAATTTATTTATTATGATCCACTTCAACATAGATTCTAACAAAAGTAAACAGCCCATTGTGTAACCTCTTGCCATATTTTTAATGAACCTCCTAGACAATTGCCTATATCTTCCAGTTTCATGAAGAAATGGAGAGGTAGGTTTGGAAATTTGACCCAAAATGGAATGCGTGAGATAGAGAAGGAGTTGGGATCAAATTAAGGAAACGAAGGCAAAGTGAACAACCTCGTTGTGCCCCAAAACCAAAGTCCATCATCAATAATCCTTTTATAATCCTCCAAATCATAGAAGTATACAACAAAGAAGCCCCTTGCATAAAAGAAGTACTCATAATTTTCTGTCCACGAGGAATGAATCCACTTGAATCGTAGAATTTTTGATGGCCAAAAGCCATTAAACCTGCAAATGAGGGCTTTGTTTTCTAGGTTTTTCTTAAATCCAAGAGAATCATCTTTAAATATCTCCAAAGAAGGAGAAACAAATTCTTTTTCCACTAGATAGGCGGGGAGGAGGAATAGGTTTTGATGCAATACAAGATTCATTTTTAGATAAGGATTCTTTAAAAGGCATAGGGTGTCTTGTGTTGGCTCTACCCGGGAAGCTGATTGGTCATTGAAATAGTTGAATCTCTACCAATCCCATAAGAGATGAGCAGGGATTCATCATCTAGAATTTTTGCCAAAAAAATTAGGTTTATTAAATCAAGCCTACAGCTCAATCTAAAGGAGAGAATTGATTTCAGGTCCCTACCTAGAGCCAAGTGTGGGAGCCGAGAACATAGAGTGGAGCCACTCAAGGTCCGTACAAAGACTTGCATTGAGTATGAGAGAGGATTCATGTCATAAATATTGGTGGATTCAAGCATCTCATGTTTGTTGTCGATGGTCTCAACTACATCCCTTCCACCACCGGTTTTGATTCCCATCCCAAACATTTTTACCTCTCGCACATTTACCCCTTCTGTCATTGCCCAGAAAAAAGCTCCGCCTCGAAGCTTGTCAATGTTTCGACTAGGGTTAGGGCTTGTAGAAAAATTGTAGCTCGTCATCGTTCCTTGGAATTATAATCAAATTCTATGATAATGATATGCATAGGGTTAATAACATGTGAAGGTTTAAATTATATTCTTACATTATGGCTTACATTTTTCTATATTTGTATTATAGATAAGAAAATAGAGTCAATAATTTCCATAGTTATATATTTTTTTAGGAGATATCGATGGTTGGATATTTTGTGGGATTTACATATTGGTGTTTAAGATATGGATATTTAGACAAATGCATTGATGTCTGTTGTTTATTGTATACTTCTTAGTGTTTTATTGAGCAAGTTTCAAATATTCTTGTGTCCTTTCTTATATTTATAGTTGTTTGGTTCAATTTTTCTAGGGTCTAGGTGAATCTATTGGATTTAGTTCCTTTTGTTTGAGATAGTGATTTTTATTTAATTCCTTTTTGTTACTCCATGTGTAATGCAACCATTTATTATATGGGGATCTATTTTGAAATCATAGATAACCTTTTATTATTTAATATTCATATATGTATAAGTTGTTAAGAGTACACCATTTAATCAAGACTTTAAAAGATTCTAGCAATTGGTAGTAAAAAAATGTATTCATGGTCATACTCATTATCTGATGAACAGCTTGAGGTGTGTTATTGAAATTATAATTATGAATCCATGCATCATTTTCTCGTGAATGCTCTTCATTTAGTATAATTTGGTTTTATGGTTTAGAAAATTATTTGTAATTAGATTTTGTTTATTCCTAGACCTTTATTACAATAATATTTATTTTTCATCAGCGAATATATTGGTTATAATTCCAAAAATATGGGGTGTGGATTTTCCTTTCCACTTTTTTCACCAAAGTAGAGTTACAAGATTTTTATGTGTATGTACCTTGAATGATTTTCTTGTTGATTTTTGTTTGTATTGGCTCGTTCTTCCGGTACTCTGTGTAGACACCAAATTTTGGTACACTTATCCCTCATCCCTCGTTCTCTCCCCTTCATCACCATCTTAAACCCCTTTTCCCATTCGAATTCCTATTTCCCTCCTAAACCCCCTTAATTTCCCACTTCCCTATATTTAATCCATCATTAATTTTATCTCTCCTAATCCACCCCTAATCATATTTAATTAATTCTTAAACCCATCTATTATCCTAATCACATCCCTAAACACCTCATTTATCATCTCTAGAATCCCACCTAACCTCATTAAATTTCTTTCCACCCTCCAACCACCTTTTATCATTCATATGCAACCCTAACCTGCCTAAACAACGAGAAACACTAATCTACTCCCTTTAGGGCACTTTGTATCGAGTTGAGCATTATCTCCACCGCCCAAATCAACAAAGTAACTCATTATCAACCCTATAATTATACCCCTACCCTCTCCTCAAAGGATGAAATTTTTCATATTAATCCTTTTTGTAAGTTTTCTTTGTTTCTTTCTCTTCTTAGAGTTCAACCATCAATTTAGAGCTTTCACATGCCATCTTGGTAGAGTCAAATTTTATTGCTTGCTTGGAGCCCCACCATTGTTTCATCACTCTTTCTATCAATTCTTGTAGGTTTTCCTGTCACTTGGGAGATTTGCATGATTATTAGCCTTCATTGGTCCCTTCCCACAACCCTTCTACCATCCATCAATCCCTTCAAATCCTAAATATACCCCCAAACATTGTCAACCCTTCCTAGTTACCATTGACCTGATCTACATCTATATTGATTTCTACCATTTGCCTCATTTATCCAATGTTTTCTAGTTTCTTCAACCATCGAGGCCTCTCTATCTCTAAGATACATCTATCTAAATTTTAGATATCACTTTTTGGCCCCAATTGCCACCAACAAGATACTAGATCTTCCCTTGGTTTTCATCAACTTCATCTGCATCCATCATAATTTCATCATATCTGCATCCTTTTTGTTTCTCCAAAGATCTCAACATCATATCCGTGATCCTCCTCGGTGTTTCGAGCTTGTTTTCGATCTTATTTATGTATTTTCTCATCTTATCAAAAATAGTCACCATCAACCTTTATTAGTCTCCTGGTCACCATCAACCCGATTAGGTTTGATTTTACTTATCTCATTTTTATCACCATCTTCCTTATCTCGATCATTATCTAGCATATCTTCAATCTCTATTTTATTTTGTTATTTGCTTCAACCTATTTATCCATAATCATTATCAATATTTTTTACCAATTTGGGTTTACATCCATCCCTAGGAAATTATTACTTCTCGGACTGACCTAGTTAAGTAACCCACCATCTTATCTACTAATCCAATTTTTTTAGTTGTCACTTTGTTGTGCAGGTCATCGAGCTCACTACGGAGAGGATCTTTTCTCTTGTATCTTCATCTTCATCATTATCTCATATCAAGAGGTAGCCTTAAACCATATCATAATTTGGAATTTCCTATTGTATTTCCACCATTCCATTAACTTGAAATAGGAGGGGAAAATTCAATCAACCTTGTAAGCACGCACGTGTGGACCCACCCTTCTTCTTTGGTGAGTTATATTTTTATTTTTATTTTCATTTTCCTTTCTTTTTCTTTCTTTGTACTAATTCTACATGTGGAGATTTTTTTGCATTCTTTGGGGGTCTTGCTTGCTTGGATAAACAACGTGTGTGCTTAATTTGGGGAAAAAGAAAAAAAATAGTTTATCCATGTATTCCTCATTGTATCCTTATTTTTTCCTTTTGCATCATCTCTCTCCCTCCTTTGTTTGCATGATCTCATAAAATATAACATTTCATTTTGGGGTTTAATAAGAACACCTCTCATGCTTGCTTGCTCACGTAGTCTAACTAGAAGGTAATATTTTTGCATGCACACTTCTTCAATAGACAACCAAACTTATAAATCAATTCACACAACTAAAATATATCCTACGAGGTGGAATTATTGGTATTACATCACCCGATAAGGAATCTACTATGGTGTTCGTGGATGTGTAAGAAATTTGTTGATTATCAATACAAAGTCTAAGCACCTGACACCCTTATCGTTGGGGAATTGTGAAGTGAGGGGGTAGGCCACAATACCAAGCCACATACTTGGTAATCATCACTAATTTGTTCCTCATTTAACTTTAAGTATATCATGAATGCCACCCTAAACAACTCAAAACCATCCTTAGATTGGTTACTTCTTTAGGCTCCCTTTGAGCCTTTCTTTTTCTTTTTCACACTTTTCTAGTAAAAAAGATAATTAAAACCTTTCACTTGATTTGCTTATCATATTAAAAAATTTGCATTAGTTCTTGTTTTTGTTCCATTCCCATTATCACCCATTTTAGGCCAATAAAATGGAATAGTCAACCTCATCTAACAACATCCTCACCTCCAACAATCTTTCTCAACAAACATATTCCCTTTACATTGTCTCATCTACACCTTTAATCACTTCATCTTTGGTTTCCCAAGCTATCACTTCTATGGTCCCTCTCCATGAGACGCATGTCATCCAAACCAATCCCCATCTTGAAACCAACCCTTTTTCATAAATCTATTCCCTCTGACTCGACTACACCCCCATTCCTTTTCCTTATTCATTTTTCCTTAGTTACCTTACTTTTAATTATACCCATCTTCCCATTTATGGACCTCCCACTTTATCCTCCACATAGATGTGTGGAGTTTACCTCCCAAAATATCATTTTCATGACACTAATCCCCCCATCACTCTTCTCTCAATCTCATGATTACCCATTCCACCTAACCTCCTTCGCATCAACATCATTCCCAAATCTTCTATCCCCATCACTTCTTCATCTACATTGTCAATAGTGCCCGTACCCACACTCTTCAAGATTCTCACCTACTTATTCCACCACACGAGGAACATGTGCAAACCTCGGTGAATTTCTCTACATATTAATAACAAGTAAATTTATTCATCTCACAACCTCACTCTTCGATTCAACCCGACTAACCAACCCCCACTCTGGAGTTTCTTTCATTACATCTTCCGCAATCAACCCATCCAAGCATATCAACCATCCCATACGCATATCCCCATGCAAACCTAATCTAATATCCCCATATCTCAATAACAATCGTAAGCCTATCCATCTCATTGCATTCCCCTAAAACATCATATCTCCCAACCTATCCAATCATAAGCATTCAATTATCTTCCACCTTATAAACTACCTCCACAAAATTTTACTTATCCTCAAACATATCAATCTCATCCGCAACCCAACCCATCTACTTATTATAATCCGCGACCTCATCAATCAATCCCTCATCCTCACACATCCAATGACCCCATGCAAGCCTTGCTAAGTAGAATGGCCAATGTTGAGGCCACTACTTTGGGTCCTAAAATAACTTTCACTTATGAAACAATTTGCAATGAGCCTATCGGCCCATCAAGTCTTATCCTCCACACTAGGATCTCCCCAAATTTTATAATTTTAACAAGAAGGAGAATCCCAAACAACACCTTTTTGCCTTTAGGGATGCATTTTATCTTATCATCCACGATCAATACCTTATGCTTAGCACTTTCCCCATGTCATTGGTCGAACTCCGCCTTGGTCTCTACAATGGCATCCTCAAACATTATCTATCCTCTTTCACCCAAATTGTACACTCTTCTTAGAGCATTTCTATATTAATATTACACATAAAATCAACATTACTGAACTCTATGCCATCAAATTATTTGATGACGAATCCATCACATATTTTTTCACTAGGTGGTTTGGTATCATCAATCAATTGTCCTTTTGTCTTCCTCAAACTGAACTCAACGAAACCTTCTCTCAATCATGTGTGAAACATGTATTATCCACTCTTCAAATCCAATATTTTCAAAACTTTTAAGAATCCTTCGCCATGTCTCACAAACTAGAAATATGTGCCCTGGCAAGGCCATGTCAAGCTTAGTTCCAACAAGCCAAAAACTGAATTCACCAAGTCATCTACCCATAATGAAAAATCTAAAAATGCATCCAATTTCATCATATTCAAATCATCTTTCACATCTACATCCCATACTAGAACCATTTCACTCCCATTGGTAAGGATTCAATTGTAGGAGAGATGAAAAATCTAGTAGTTCATCTGAGAAATCATCTAACATCTCCACAGAGATCTTAAGCCCTGGAAAATCCAAGAGTTTCATGAAATATTAAAGAAGGTGAAAACTTTGGTGCAAAGCTTCAACTCTTAGGACAACTTATCAAGTTAGTTTTATAGAACTGAGCTATTTTCCGGATCATTAGGCCACCTGTATTATGCAACGAGCATTGAGACATATAGCCGGGCTAGATTAGTGTGGGTGAGTTGCATAGTGAGCACCGAGCTATCCTAAAAGCCAATCAATCTAATATTTGTGGTCCGAGTTGTTTTGACGTGCATTGAGCTAATAGTCTGATCTCCCTTACAAGGCCTAGGATGAGCTCTCTAAAACCAAAGTGTCGTGCTAAGATTGGGTGAAGAAAATCATCGACCAAACTCCAAAGGACCAGGCTCCTTCCTCATTATGGATCGAGTTGTTACAAGGTGCACCGAGTTATTAGCTCAAAAAACCAGCAAATCAGGCTATGTTGGAGAGAAGGCCGAGCCAAACGGATTTGACCGAGTTAATTTCAAGTCCATTGGGCTTCTGGAATCATAAAGTGAGTTGCTCATAAGGGTCAAGCCGCTTTGGGAGAAGCCCAGTCAGTACAAATTTTACCGAGTTCCTTGCAGCGTAGGCCGAGCTTGAGTTGGTCTCGGGCATGATCAAATCACCAGGACTTGGCGAGAAAATGAGTCTAGTTCGTAGGTGTGTGTGGAAAAATCGAAAATGCACGGCCCAGGTGACCTATTTTCTTTTGGGCCTCGCATGCGCAAAAATGCCGAGTTTGCCGCAGTCAACAGAATGCGGGAAAGGTGGATGAAGTAGCCCAAGCTGCATTCGGACGCTCGTGCGAACAAAACCTGACTTCACCGAGCTACACAAAGAAGGCATGTGGAGCGGATGTCAACATCCTAAATGGCCCAATAAATGCTGGGTCAAAGACTCGTCGCAGAGCCACTGGGATGTATGGAGCCCGAGTTGCAGGCGATTCGGAATTGGAGAGCCTCGACAGTCGGGACACAAATCCTCGAAATTGCCGAAGTGAACGAGGAGGTGGTGCAATGCGAGTGATTCAAGTTCAAACGACCTGAATGGCCCAAAGGCGGGTTGAGCCTCGTGAGCCCGAATTACACGACATCGCCGCAGGTGGTGCCCGAGTCAATGGCCCGATCGGTTAAGTAGTGGGTCTGAGGAACCTTGCGGGCACGACAATGTTGCGATGGTCCAAGTCAGACGAATCAGGAGATCGGTCCCCGGGTGGCCTGAGTCACACTCGGGCCGATTGTGCGGCCAAACCCGATGTGTGTGCATCGGCCAGAAATCCTGATACAATGAGTGGAGTGATGAGTCAGCAGCACAGCTGACGAGTTAAGGCATTAGGTGGGGTGAGTTATCTAGTGAAAGATGAGTCGACATGTGTGAGGAGCTCGATGCAGTCCACATAGTGCCCAATGCCTAAGTGACCCGACATGAAAATTAAAAGGCATCCCATGTGACTAAATAGCCCACCAGAGTGGTTGAAAGGGCATGTCATTCAAAGGTCCAATGAAGACGTGACTCAATGACACGCAATATAAGGTGGTCGAAGCATGCAGTAAAATTCGCCAATCTGGCCTTGGAAAGGTAATGAGTTGGCAACATAGGGTGTGGCGTTGAGTAGGAGAAGGGAATTCAGTGCGCAAAATAAAGAATTCCACCATACATGAGGAACCCACCATTCGAGAGGCGAGCTTACAAATGTGAAGGAGCCCGGTGGATAAGAAAGGAACGTCGGCCGAGCTAGCAGTGTGTTTGTTGCTAAGTATCAAACCTCCCAACCTACAAATGGTAATAATAGAAAATGAAACCAAGGGCCCACCAAAATTTAAATGACCCATCATATCAAGATGATGTGAAAATATTTGAAAAGAGGGAGAAATATTTAAATAAGATTTCCAGCCAAAAAATTTAATTGTCATTCCGTGGAGATGAAACGGTCTTGTGCCTACGCTTAGGAAGCCATAACTTTTGCATCGTTTAACGGAATCACTCAAAATTAGTATCGTATGAGTCATGATTCCAATATCTTCGCACATGAGTCAAAAATCCATAATTAATGAATATTTAATGGTGGATTTTAAGGAAAATGAGTCCAGTTTAGTTTTGTTGTTGGAGAGTGGTTGAACGAGCAATTAATGAGCATGGGCAATCATTCTTTCACTACTGCAGGTTATGGGACACCTTGAGATTGATTTTTAGGTCAAAAATCACCAACCACACTCATTTATCATGACTTGTAATTGGCTGGAAAGTGAATTTCGGGAATTGCATCTCCTCTCTCTCTCTCTCTCTTCCCAAACTCTATAAATTCAGGTATTGTCTCATTGCAAATAGAGGATAATTGTAGTAGCAAAACTATGTCAATTTGGTTTGTAAAGCTAATATACTTGTAGGCCCTTGTAGTGGGCTCCTTGCATCGTGATCCGGGCCTTTCATTTGTAAGAGGTTGAACTGTCATGCATACCCATGAAGCAATAAATGCAAGTTTGTGGATGTATCTTCCCTTGTTGTATTTATTTGCAGTCTTCTTGCCTCTTCAATCTTGTTGAAGGTGTATTGTGTTTATTCTATGCTCTTGCATGGATTCATTATCAATGTGTGTGCATGGAAATGTTGTTGTTAGATTGTGCGAAGCTGTTATCACCCTTTCTAATCTGCATTTTGCTTCCATTTTCACATATTAAAAAGTTGTTCTTATACCCTTCTTTTAGTGCATCACCTTTGTAGTGTAGTTTTCTTTCACTTTCATGCTTTCTATCTCTCTCCTGGTCCCTTAGAAATTGTAGGATAGAGATAGTTAGTAGTCTGCATTCGAGTAGAGTTAGTTTGCACTAGGAGTAGGAAGAGGAACCAACTTTTTTTGGAGGTCTATCTCAAGTAGCAAGTCCCACACTTAGAGATAATACCTATTCTACCTAGTCACATCGTGAGCTCAAGAACACACACTTGTTAAGAATTGGAGGGTGTTATGATTCAGTCATAATGGTTTTGGCATGCCTAGTGGGACTGAAAGAAGTCTTCATTTTATTGCAGTAAGATTGGTGTGCACTTGTTGTTAAACTCCAGCTGTAAAAGGATTTGAAATTTCACATCTAGCGACTCTAAAAGGGTAGAATTCATAGGTTTTAGCGAGTCAAGCTTGTCAAATTTATGAGAAGAATTCAAACAAGGTCAAGAACTAGAGAAGAACGTATTTTGGAATACTTACGAACTATCTCCGGGAAGAAGGAGAAGGGGAAGAAGAGCCAAAAGGTCTCCATCTCGACCAAATAGAACACTATCAATATCTCCACCGGTAGGCCTTTCATTCAATCAACGAGAACTCTTAGACCAACCAAAATGGCTCATCAAAAACCACCACAAGGTCCACCAAACCCCATGTCAATTTCACAGGCAACATCCCACTTGTTCTCAATGCACAAAATCCAATCCCAATTGCAACATTGAATAACATTCCATATTTTACTGGGGAGAATAATACAGCTCCAATTGATCACATTCAAGAAATTGCAAATGTATGTGTCATGCATGAGGTTAATGAAATGGATGTGGTTGTAAAATTATTGGCTTCTTCTTTCAAATTTAAAGCTCTACAATGGTTCAAGAGCCTAGGAGAAGGATCAATAAACAATTGGGATCAATTGTGTACATCTTTTTGTGGTCAATTTAGGGAAAATGCAAAAAATTTATCTTTGTTGGAGCAATTAACCACAATCAAGAGAGCACCAAATGAGCAGATGGCTAACTTCAACTTCAGGTTTCAAAGGACATGGGATATAATTTCACTTGCTGTGAGACCAACAACTGAAGGTTCTTTTCTCTACTTCCTAAAAGCTCTAAATTATTATATTGCCATGATGATAAAATCTAGGGGAGGTATGACTTTACCCGTAGCTTATAGTACCGCTATTAGAGCTAAAAATGTCTGATTCAAGTTGGTAAACTTGCACCTAGGCCACCCATGCCTCTTTATCTAGAATTAGGGAGTCCAAACACTAGTCAAGCACCTACATTATCTCCTATTCCTCCCTAAAAAAATCATATCTCTACTGATGCTTCTACCTCATCTTCTAGTGCCTCAAATGAGCTCCAAGAAGTCATGAAACAGTTACAAAACTTAAGCAATGAGTTGGTGACATAACAAGCTCAAAATTTTAGATCATACCAGCATCAAACCCAGCCCAATAGACCTCTATACCAGCCAAATAGACCACATGTTCAAGCCGTAAATCAGAACCAAGTAAAGCCTCCTACAAATAGGCCATTTCAACCTTACAATCCTAGTGTTGCATCCACATCTAGAGACTTGGTACGAGTGAAAATAACATAGCTCAAGAATATGACCATTATTTCCCATGAAATCAACCTCAAAATCAGTCAACATGTTTCAATAGTGCATTGAATCAAGCTCTAATGGTGACAACGATGTGTATAGAACAAGAGACAAACCAAGAATAAAATCAGCAGTAGGAATCCCCCAAAAAGTAGCTCTAAGTAAGACCACACTTGTTAATCTGCAAGAAAAATATTTTTGTGGTATAAATCAAGTTCCAACTAAGAGTGTGGAAGATAATACATGGTCTAAAAAGAGGAATATTGAAGAATGAAAATCATCTAATCCAAGTGCTTCTCAACCCTCTATCACTCCACAAGGAATTAACAATCAAAGTGCAGCTCCAAATGTGCAAATTTAGTCCAAGCCACCTTGAAGATTAGCTCATATACCGGTGGTAGTATCTCCCATGCATTAGAAGGTTGTGCAAAGTAAAGGGCAACGAGAGGAGAGTGCTTCTCCATTCAACATCATTAAGCGAGATGAAGAAATAAAATGTAAACATTTCGATGTGGGAATCATTGGCTATCCTGGGACAACAAGATATGTTGCAGGCTGCCATGAAAAATTGGTCCACATCAAATCACCATCCAAAGAACAAGAAAAAATGCTTACCAATGCAACTTAGCAAGAATGAAATCAAGGAGGTCAACAAGGTAAGACAATGAAGCCCCCTCCATTGTAACATCCCCATTTTAAAACACCAGAACAAGGGAATTTTTTTTTTTTTTTTTTTATATATAACGTTCTCTGTTATGAATTATAAAATTCAAACACACGTTCAAGATTTAATAATTGTTCTCTGCCCAAACAACACAGTTTGGATCATACAATTTCTTTTTAAAACGAATGTTCCCTGTTCACATATTTACAATATGGAACACACATTCAATGCCATTCAATCTTATAACAGATTCTATATGCTGCTGTAAATGACTCGATGAACTGCCGATCCTTCCATTTTCATGGCTCGGAGTTTCAACGATCCTTCATTTCATGACTCGGCAACAACCGATCCTTCATGTACATGACTCGGCAACAACCGATCCTTCATGTTTGTTTATGCATAGTATATTTTATATACTTGTTCTCATAACCTTCCTAGTTATCGAAGTGATCCATTTAAGAAGCCTATCTGAATATCTCATTCGATATTCATCGACATCTGCGCATCTTAAATTAAGTGATAAGGACAACACAACCAAGCAATTGCGATACTTTGGCCAAAGATTTTCACATGCTTTGCATGATCATATTCTGGATGTGATACACATCTACGGAATACGTCCTTCACTTCACTTCACCAAGTTATCTAGAATGGTCTTTCCTGGTTCCTACCGAGTCCTCAACGTTTAAGTTCAGTTTTAAACTTTTCAATTCCAACTAGTAATATGAACGGGTATAGGAAGGCACTCTGGTAACTAAAGATACGCAGACATACGGTGTCGTTACCCCACGACTCCGTGTGTCTACCTATCTTTAGTATTCCTGAGTCACTCCGTATACTGAGATCATACCCTATCCCCACCCCACCTAAGATCTACACATTCAGCCTATGTATTCTAAATGTTCTAATTCGGGAGGGCATTCTGCTATATGTCATTTACGCAATTGAATGTGTCGTCATGAAGACCCCGTCTTCATGAAGACACCTTGCTTTATGGCCGCGTATGCCAATGTCTGCGCAGAATCTCCCAACGAGAATACACATCCCGCCCAAGTGACTTAGCCACGAGTTAATAGTTTAAGCAATTTTCAGCATCCACGCCATCCCTCGATCCTCGTTTCCGTTGCGGTTGTATATAACTAAGAGGACTAAACTGTCCCATTAGTTTTCCAAGTATCGTCTCCTTCGTATCGAAGGGCTACATTTCCTTACTTGGTTCATTTCTTAATCATTGGATTAAGCAGCCCGTACCAACAGACGTAATAAGTTTAACCTATTAAACTTAGCCAAGATGTTTCCAACTGCAACTAATTTCATAATATTAACTTATTAGACGTCATTCAAACGAGGTCTAATCTTCGGGAAATGAATTCATTTGTTCCCCTTAACATTATATAGTTAAGGATCATTAGTTATGGATATATGTATCCTATATCCTTTAATCTGAATTTTTATCAAACGGGATCAATGATGGAGTTCGAAAACGAAGTTCGAATACTCCAAATTTAAATTGATATTCCTTAGCTCCTAAGCTAATCCTGAATACCCTCTGATTATGAAATCATATTCTTCTTAATCCTTTTTAATGTTAATTAAAAATTCATCTTTACCCAAGTATGAACTAATTGCATTGTTCAACTTAAAAGTTGTATTTAAGTAAGAATAGATATCAGTTTCAATTCAACATCCATCCAAGGATAATGAAACAATTCCAACTCAGGAAATAACATCATATTTCCAATTTAAACAACAATATCAACTAATATAATTATTGAAAATATCACACTTGTAACTGTATTCAATATTGTAAGTCATAATTTGTACATTTGCCAATCCAAATTGATTGGGTATAGTTTTACTAAAGCATCCATACAACTCATGGACAGAAGAATACATTTTCTTCTTTCACAATTCCTCAAAGAGGAATGAAAGCAACAGTTACAATTTAATTTACATCTAATCAAGATGCATCAGAAGACAGCCAAGTCTTCATTCTAATCAAATTCCATCTCGCAAAATGAATTGCAGAATTCGAGGTTCGAATGAATCGAGCACATTAAGCACTTGTCCTTAAAAAGATGCTTATTAATCAAGTTTGATAAAAGAACCCGCTTTTATGAAATGACAGCAAAACATCAATCTCGAAAGGCACAAAAGAGAGATCAGCATAACAATTGAACTACCAAAAAAATATCATCTCAATCAGCCAAGGGACTACTGTCCCGTTTCCATATAATCATTGCAAGTATCAATTTACAATATTTGTAAAGTTAGGAATACAAGTAGCTTGCTGCCTATATAGCATACAGTTATCCTTTCCACGCCTTTCATTAATAACAAATGCAAAGGATGAAACTAACTGAATATAAATCCATTACTTTCCTTTCCGTTCATGAAGCATGTTAAATTTAAAGCATTCAAGTACAGACAAGAAAGCGAACAGCAATGCATATAGTAGCTCCCATCTAAGCACTATAAAATTCATCATTCACGAATTCCAGAATTCCAACTGAATGAAAGAAGAAAGATCATTTTTCTAAAACATTCATTCATATCTCTATTTCCTTCCACATGACTGTCCTAACAGTGGAATCCAAACGAAAAATCAATTCAAGATAACGATTCGAGTGAAACTTACAAAATCCACTCGGAATTCACCTTCCGAAGAAGAATAATTTCATTTATAAACAGTTTTAAAATGAAATCAAGAAGAATTTATCAATCATATCCATATATCTTTTTGAATCGGACTCACACAAAGATCCGAAATGCATTAGTACAACATTAGGTACAATCAAGGTCAAACAATATAAGGCTACATACCATATATCTACCTAATAAAAGAAACCATATTTCTTTCACTTTGTATGCTAAACAGACAGACAGTCCTTAAATCATGTAGTCAATGAATCGCATGATTACTTAATTCTATGAACGTATCCCGTTCAAAGCATAGCATCATATTATTCATTATCATTACCTACAAAGAATTTGAATATTTCACATTGACTATGAATTTCACTACGTTGGAGCAAGAATAGAAAAGCGAATTCATTCCCTTTAATTTCACTATGAAACATCATTTTGTTCAAAACGAAATCAAACACCCAACCCGTGTTCATCTTAAACAAGACAAATCATTATAAGGGTAACAAGTAACGCTTGTTCTTATAAAAACAAACTCTCATAGCCTTGTGCACTGTTCAATCCAATACCACAACAACTCATAATCAATTGCCAATGCCTATATAAAAGCAAACCCGAACCAGATGCTAATTGTATGAGCTCGGTACAGCCAGAGCAGACTCAGAAGACAAGTTAGATCCCAAATTTTTCCATTAATTCAAAACAGAAATCCAAGTCAAGTTTGCATTCACAAAACAGCTTCCAAACAGAAGGGTAAACCTCAAATATAAGATTTGAATGAAATCAATTTTTTTTTTGCAGTATCAAGAAATTTAATCATTCTTTGCACAGAATACAATCAAGTTGTAATTGTATCAACAGTCCGTATAGGAAGACCAAACAACATTATAACACAAAGTGAAACCACCTTATTCTTTCAACAAGGAGAAACGAAATCCATAGATAACTTAAGAAGGAAAAACAGTTATCTTTTTCCTATTTCACGAATACCCAACACGTATTCGTTTGGTTTCTACTCTGAAAGAGGTATAAAGAATGATAATATTGCTTAAACTTCCTTTAGTTCGAGCTCAATTACTCGAGTAAACCCGAATGCCACTTCCATCCAAAATCCAAAACAGTACAAGAAGAAGGATCTACTTTCTTAAAGAAAATTTCAATAAGAACTACTTCATCAACTATTATTCCCTTCCTTCCAGTTAATTGCATAGCAACAAACGATTGTTCAATAGTGAAAACACCTCATAATAAGTGTACAAATCACAAGATTTTTACGATGAATTTCCCATTCTTTTTGTCAACGTCCAAAGACACAGAAGATACATCATTCAAGAATTACAAGACAATGAAGCTCAATGATCAAAGACAATATTTCCTTATTGTATCCAACATGACAGCAAGATTCAATGAAACCCAATTCATAGAATATACACGGTACAGTATCTCCACTTTTCTCTTTTTGTTTACATGCAAGGACAGCTCTCAATATGACAATGCAAGAAAAGGTTACACTTAAAGAAACAATTTCACTATAAGGAGCGATTGCACATGCCTATTCCAACTTCGAACAACACGAACAGTGAAAGGAATATCCATTTCAAACCATTATACAGTCAACAATCAATACTGTAAATCATTTCCAACATGATTCTAGCAAAAACAAATCAAGGCCGAGCAACTGAAGTAAATCTTCTTATCATTTTCCAAAGAAAAGAAGCAAGAACCAACAAAATCCATTTCCAAATCACTCAACAAAGAATCATGCAATCCCAACCCAAGAGCAGGGTTGTTTTAATGAAACATTTAATCAAAGCAAAGATTTTAAAGAGAAGGGCTTAACATGCCTGAAACCTCTTTTCCAGAGCTCGAAGAAAACGTTGTTTGCCGTGTTTTTCCTTCCACAGCGACAGCACAAACTCTCCAACACTTCCTTCCTTCTTCAGGCTTAACAACAGCCTCCAAATCTCCACAAAAATGTCAAATGCCAAGAGCTGATTCGACCAAACCAGACCAAGAAACCAAATGCAGAGCAACTTCACAAAAGGCTCGAACCAACAAAAATGAAAATCAATTTTTCCTCATGCTGTTTCCAAGGCGAACTGGTCGCGAGGATCAAAAACCATTAATGCATTAAAGGCTTTGCCTTTTTCCTCACTTTCCGCGCCACCGCCACTTGGGTTGGCGAGTTCTAAGTTTCAAATTTTCCAAGCAAACTGAACTTGGCTCTATTTCAAAATAGATGCCTCTAAATTCCTTACCTGCCCCGCCAAAACTGGCGCCGTCCACGAAGGGACAGTTCATTTAATTCCAATGAATGCCTCCTTCCCATCCTTATCCCTTTCTTCCCAAGTGGTCTGCATGCCTTTAGTTTAGGATTAGTTTAGGTTACATAACTCATTCGACCTAGGTCTTAGTTAAACCTTAGGTTTTAGGATTTAGATTTATTTTTCCCTCTTTTTTTTTTTTTTTTTTTTGTAATTTAAAAATCCACTTAGGATAGTAGTGTAGGATGTATGTTAGGTCTTAGGGTTAGTTTAGGTTTAATTCACACTAACCACTAACACTAACAACTTCCTTCCAGCCCCTTACTAACATTCACGTTAACGCAGAGCAGGACGTTCCGTCCTTTAGATTACAGGCCAAGGCCACCCGTGTCCAGGCGTTTCTCCCCCACGAGGTCCCGACCGACAAGACAGGGTTTAAGAATCGAACCCCCTCGTTGGCATTTTCGTCTTTAGCTATTCACACTGTGTCGTGCGCTACACGCTCATAATAATCCTAGTCCAGTTCAAGTGTGAATTAACATAGAAAACACAAGAGGACCTCAAAGCATACTTGAATCAATGGAGTTGATTTAGGGTATGTCATTAATCAATCATTTTTGACAAGAGAAGCAATTATACGACAATCTGTCGTCACATCAGCAAACACACAAGTACAATATTTGCTGTCCCATGCAATAAATCACAGTATGCAAGAATCCAAATTAGCAACACATTCTCTTAAGATCAAGACGTATCTTAACATGTTTGCTTTCATTCCAAGAGCTATAACAGTATGTAAAACATTTACCAAGTTAACATACAAAATCAGAGTGTTACATCCATTTTACATATCTCTAATCATTGGGAATAATCTTGTCCACAATTGCATGATTTATTTGGGAGAAAATAGTTCTGTAATTCCTAAGCAAATAGCTAATTAGTTGGGCCTCTAGTATGAATTCATTTCTAAAGGAGTAGTGCAATGGACGGGATAGTGGTAACAACAGTTGGAATAATCAAAGGGTGGGGCCTCACATTGCATGAATTTCCCAATGTCATGGTCTTACAAGATGTGTCGATGATTGAGTTTCCACCACTATTTGCATTATGTTTATCAAGAGACTTCACCGCTAAAATTGGAGGTTATTTGTTTGTTGATTGGTCACACATGTTATTAAGAACAAGGTATGGAGCTAAGGCTACAATCATATATGAACCTATTGTAAATTTCCATATTGAGCCTCATACACCAAATCCAATCCATGCAAATTGTTCAAATGTTTGATTAAGAATATTTCTCAAGCACTTATGAAGCGTATACCAAAGTCGAAAGCATTCCAAACCTAACTCTTGATGAATGGGAAAACAAGAGGCATGCATTCGAACCTTACAAGGAAATGGAAGAATATGAGTTAGGAATTTATTGCTTGCACGAGGATAATCCACCTCTCCCTAGCATCACCAAGATGGATTACAAAGATGATAATGAACTGTTGTAGCTATTATTTGATGCCTCAAGGAGTAGACAAGGTGTTGGAGGAGGAGTAATGCTTGTTTCACCACAAGGTAAAAAAATATTACTCAACCTTCCATTTTTAGTTTTCTTCCTCGAGACAAAATAGCTAAGTATGAAGCTTTGATTCATGGATTACATTGGGCAATAAAAGAGGCATTAAGAACTTGTAAGTGTTTGGGGATAGTGAGTTGATCGTCAATCAAGTTAGAGAACATAATGTTAAAAATGATCTCTTGAAGAACTACAAGAATTGGGTATGGAACCTCCTTGAATATTTTGAAGCATTTAGCATCACTTCCATCCCAAGAAAGAAGAATGAGGCGGTAGAGACATGCTTACAACAATTGGGGCGAGTTTGATGTTGTATAAAGTATCAAAAATGAGAAAACTCATCCTCATATAATGTTTTTGGTAAGACTAGTTATCCCAAACAATAATATAAGTTCACAAGTCTTTGAAAATGATTAGAAAATCATTAAATTTATGTGAGAAGAAGAAAATTTCTCTGCTAGAAACCAAGACAAACCGGAGCAGTAGGTACGGTGACCAAGTGGTGCTACCGAGACCTAACAAATTACCAAAGGGCCTTGTAACTTTGGAATCAATATTCAATCCAAATGATCAATTCTGGAAAGAAAAGTAAAACATTTAGGTAAAGGGTGAAGATTCAAATCCTATTTCAATTGGAGAAGGTAAGATGTTACAGATTGGCAAGGTGAGTACCTGCAAGAAAATCTTAATTTATCCAACTTTGTTAAGATTTTCCGACGTCTTTGCATTGAATTATAAGGATTTAAGAGGCTTCAATCCAAAGTTAGCACAACATACTATTGAGCTAGATCCGAGAATCCAATCCTATTAGACAGAGAAGAAAAAGATTGGTGAATCCTCACATTGAACCTCTCATGAGAAAATAGTTGAACAAGCTAATTGAAGCCAACATCATCTTCCTATCAAGAATTTGAGTTGGGTTACAAATTTGGTGTCAATCGGAAAGAGAAATGGAGAGATCAGATTGTGCGTGGAATTCCATGATTTAAATAGAGATTCACTCAAAGATCATTATCCACTCCCATCAATGGAGAAAATCTTATAGGTTGTAGTTAGTTCCGAAAGGTTTTCATTGCTAGATGGCTACTTGGGCTATAATCATATCATGGTGAAGGAAGAAGATCAATTCAAGATAGCCTTCACTACAAAATGGGGAAAATGTGCTTATAGGAAGATTTCATTTGGATTATCAAACGCCTGAGCAACATTTCAACGAGAAAAGGATAGGGGCTAATCAACAAGATAGTGCTCATTTACCCGATGATATCACCGTATTCTCAAAGAATGCAGAGACAACCTCTTTCAACTTATCCAAGTGTTTCAAAGGTGTAGAAGGTTTGGAGTGTCATTGAATCTGAAAATTTATGTATTCTTGGCACACGAAGGCAAATTGTTGGGCCATATTGTTTCGGAGGAAGGACTGAAATTGATCCCGAAAGAGATGAAGCTATCCAAACTTTTCCATTTCAAGTCACAAGAAATATCTCCAAATTATCTTGGGGAGAATAAACTATTTGCAGATTTATGCCTAATTTTTCCACCTTAGTCAAGCTATTGACCATGATGGTGAAGAAAATCCTTGCATTCAAATGGATAGAAAAAGGCAAAGAGAGTATTGAGGCCATCAAACATTCAATATCTCAAGCTCCAACTATCAACCTAGACTTCTCAAAAGGTTTCATGTTGTATGATTTTAGAGGTTCATATACCATTTTAGCTATCTTGGTATAGCTGAATAAGGAAGGTTCATAACAGCCCATAGAATTCTTCAGTCAGAGCCTAGTACATTGCGAGGTGCGTTATTCTTTCATTGAGAATCGTGTTCTTGTTATCATTAGGAGCATGAATAATTTCAGACACTTGGTCTCGAACAATAAGATTCAGTATCAAGGTGTCTCGTTACGGGGTCAAATACTTTCTTCGAACAAAGATCTAAATGAGAAAATATCAGGTTGGATTACCGGAGTGATGGATTATGACATTGAAATCAAAGTGACAAAGCTAGTCTCCGAGGGACTATGTGAGAATATTTCTTCTAAACAAAATGTTGAGTTAAATAATCAATAAGGGGATGTCCTAGTGTTACAAAATGAGCAAGAACAACCAACTGATGATGTGCCCACTTCATGTTCGACTCAATATATAGTGAATTATCTCCAAATAGGTATGTGCCCTCCAGAATGGAACAAAGCTAAGAGGAGATACTTCATATTACATTTAATTCCATATGTGCGCATTGATGACATCTTGTTCAAAAGAGACATGAATTTATTCCTCTTGAGGTGTGTCCCAACAAATAAGATTGATAAAGTGTTACACGAGTTCCATGATGGAGAAGAGGGAGGTTAATTTTCTCCATGATTAACATCCTGAAGATCATGAAAGTTGGTTACTACTAGCCTACAAGTATTCAATGATCAAGCTATGCATGGATTAAAAATTGCAAGAAGTGTGAATTATTCATAGGGAAGGAAAAGATAGCAATACTACCCCTTCATCCCATTTCGAGTTGATCATTCATTCATACAATGGGGATTGGACTTCATTGGAGTTATCAATCAAAACTCGATCCAATTTGACAAGTAGAAACTCATGGAAATAGATTATTTAACCAAGTGGAATGAAGTGGTGGCACTCAAGGTGATCCTAAAATGATCAAGTTTTTATCTAGTTGATCTTGAACACCTATATGATTTTTATATTTTCCGACAATTTTCTCCTTTTAAGTAATCAATTTAAAAATTAATGCAAGAATATGAATGACAATTGCACATGATTGATTACGGAGTTCGGCAATTGCCTACATCTTCGGGTTCTTTCAAACCGTTCCACTAGTAAAAATTTGTAAGTACAATGTTATTTCTTACAATAAAACCTAATGGAATTTCCACTTGCCTAGTAGTACGCTAGTCCTTCAAGAACTTCCGATGATCAGTCGAATCGTTCTCCACCTTCCTGATGCACAACCTCCTTCGGAACTCGATCGGCCTTCCCAATGCTTCCCTGCGTCCTTTGGCACTCTGGTCAACAATTACAGGCGTCGCAAGTGAAAAATATTGTGGCTCAATGGGCCTATTGGGTAGGTTTTGAATACTCCCAATCAAAAATATTTCATCTACTATTTCCTAAAAATAAAAGCCAATAAACAATATTTGCATATAGTAATTTTAGGATTTTAATATAGTTCACAAAACTATATTAAAACTACCCTAATATTATATCAAATCCCACAATTAATCTTGAGAAATAATAAGCTTCGGTGTCTTCACATTGAGGGAGGGGTCCCTTATTTATATTAAAATAGGGCCCTTAATATAATGCTCCATAATATATCTTAAGGCTATTATTAGCCTAACTGTAACATGTAGATGGGATTATATTCCCATAGTGGGCTGCATGCATGTTTAAGTGGGATAATTCCCACATTGAGTGGGATTTATGTTTTGCTAATGTTTTTAAAAACCTTAGCCACCCTCCTTTCACGTGGTATCTACCATGCATGGGCCTTTATGTTTTCCCCACCGTTTATCCACCTACGTGGATCTTGCATATATTGTGGCTTAGATAAGCCCACCCACTTTGACCTTAACATGTGGCATGGCCACGTTGCACTTAGCTGGTCGGTTGATGTTGGATGTATAAACCGAGATCTTTGTGGCTTCAACCAAGGTAATGTGGAAAGGTTGGCATAAAATATAATGCAATATAGATGAGCTCGACTCGGTGTTGAAAATAATTTTGAGCTCGATCACTGTGGATAGCTCACCGAGCTAAAATATAACTCGATCCTTACATGACTCGGTTAATAGCTTGACTCATAAAATGTAGCTCGATGTTGATCCTTGATAGGAAAATTGATTGTGGTGGCTTGAGGGCCCACCACGTCGGTGATCAATATATGAGTCCTCACGGTGGTGGGCTCCCCTCCGTAACAAAAGTTGAGCCTCTTGCTGTAACCACCAACTTTTTACGCCTGACGAAGACCGGAGGTCGATAACCAAATAAAACGACTCTCTTTTTTCCTTTTCACCAGTTTCCACCTTTGCCACGTGTCATGTCCGGATTGGACTATTGAATAGGGTTGACTTTCTAGTTGACCAAACTTTGACCAGCCACCCAATGTGCATACGAACTTTTTTTTGACATTTAAATAGTTGTCGAAAAGCTCTCGAGTCATCTTCTACACTTTGTAGTGATCTTGGGATATTCAGGGAACTTCTTTCCTCCGTAATTCCTCTGGATCACACCTCCCCAATGGGAAAGGATTTTTGTCCCAAAAATCTTGTGAACTCCAAATCACCTTGCTTGAGAAGAGATCATCGCAGTATTCTGCCAACTCCACATTCAACAATGATGGCTCAAAACTCTAGGACCTGTGGCACTTGGGCTCACTGCCTCCTATTGCGCCACTCTGATATCCGAAGAAGACCTCCATGCCTCTATTGTGTGGTGCTAGGCTTCCAGATATCTGACAACAAGGATCTTCTTTGACTCTATAACACAGTTCTAGCTCCTAGTTGATTCCACAAAATCCAAACTAGTTTAAAGGAACTCCATGTTACTTAGAGCTATGATTGATCCAATGTTGGTGATGGACAATGACTTGTCAAGTACCATCCTACTACAGGTCATAAGAGACTCTACACAGAATGAAGTTGTGACCTAATGTCACATCCCTTTCCAGACTTCAATGCCTCCAATGCACGATGCTAAGCCTCTTTCAATACCTCAAGCCTCCAATGCATGATGCTATTATGATGATCAGCTACCATTCTACTGCACGGTCACAATGCCTCTACACAAAATGATGATCTAAGATTATTTCTCATGATCTCAAAAATGGTGACTCTAACCCCATTGCATGGATGTTACCTCTACACGGTACAAAGCCTCCTGTTGACGATGACTATCAGGTACCACTCTGTTGCACGGTCACAATGCCTTTATACAGAATGAAGTTTTGACCTGTTGTCAGATGCCAATGGTGTTCAGCTACCATTCTGCTGCACAGTCACAATGCCTCTACATAGAATGAAGTTTTGAGCTGACACCTGCGAGCTCCATTATCTGTATAAATGGTTGACAAATCTCCAAACTCATAGATATGAGTATCCAACTGTAATGGTCACTCAAACATTTGATTAGGAGATATGTTCCCTTAAAAGGGTCTTTATACAACTTTCAAATACAAGTGTAAGGAAATTATATCCTAATACATCATGCAAATTAGTTGTAAAAATGCTCCATTTTTGGAGTCTTGGTACAATAAGCTTAGTTACCAATTTTATAGGAAAATAATTTCACATGATAAACCTTTGCAAAAATTTCTCCTACTCGGTGGCTTATGTACTTGGTCTTCTCCACTACATCGCATTGTGGATTGACCTCGTTTGTCTCTTTCTTTCTGCTGACAAATAACTCAACAAGGACCAAAACATACTGCATCTCCTAGTATTAGCAATTTACCAAAATAATTTCCCTCTAAGGGGTCTTACTAATGCAAGTATAAAAGAGTACAAACATTTCCCAAGAATTGGGTCTTTTACTAGTGTGTCCTGATCGGTTAGATGTATACAAAAATTGACCACACAGGGTCTTATTCATACATTCTACCTAACACAAAGTTTCTAGTTTTATTACAATAAGAGAAATAAATAATTCGAGAAAAACCAATACAATAGTTGAACAAAGTCAACTTTATTTGCACCTTATATTTCTTACCAGATTGTAGAATCCTCGGTGTCTTTCTAGGATACCTCAATAGGTGTCCTGTGGATCCTCGAGCTCTCGCTCCTCTGCATATGGATCCTAATGATCTTTGGGATGTATGAAACCTTAGTGTCAGGATCTAGCTGATCCATAGGGACATATGATATTGAATACTGCATTAGGATCTACATGATCCCCTGGTACATATGAATCGAGACATCTTATTGTCTTTGCCTTGTGTAAGATGAACAACATGTCCTGTCATGCAAAATCGTCTATCTGTGCCCAATGCAAAGCTCCACTCCACTCCTTTCATCAGTCATATAAACTTGATGAGAAGTTAGGTAGAATTTTCCCAATACCATTTCTTCCATCTCCAAAGGGATGATGTTGAGAGTGATATTGTCGAAAAACGTGTCTCCCAACTATGAAGCTCGAGTGTAATAGATGGTAAAAATTTCATGCAGAGTACCATATTATGTAATAACTATCTTGGTATGATGAAATGGTGTCATGGGAAGTCCCATTTGGTGCACCAAATCGGCAGTCACGTACCCTACTCTGATAGTCCAATAAAAATAAGGGTGACTAACTGTCCTCATGCAATCACTGGAATCCACTGTCTCGAGGCACTCGCATGTCACAATATAATATCTAGACGATCCACTAGTGCTCTCCATCCTAATGGTGCCACTAATTGCCGGTGTTGGGTCCTATAATAGCCTTGCCCTTCTTCTGCATCCACTTAGGCCTCCTGTCTAGATATAATTTCTAGCATTGCTCGGTGTCGTGCCCTTTTCCACAATGATGACACATGACCGAGTCTGGTGAAGGTTTCCTCTCCAAGTGGCACTTCCGAAGCTGACTTGATTCAGCCACCTTCCCAAGTGGAGCATCTAGGCTTCTCTGCAACTCTATAATGCATTGTTGATGTTGGCATTGATGTTCTCAAATAGTAGCCAGGTGGGTTTGTAACTCCATGATTTGGCAATCATGTTCTTGATGTCGAGTGATCATTACTCAAACCATGGTGCCCAATAGAGAAAACATAACCGGAAACTGGAAGAAGAGGTATAGATCTATTTATGTAAAACCAAATCTGCAAAATCAGCTTTCATACCAACTTGATTAAAAAATTATCAATTTTTTATCTACCTGATCTTGAACCCCTATAGGCTTTTATATTTTCCGAAAAGTTGATCCTTTTAAGTAATCATTTTAAAAATTAATGTAATAATATGAATGACAATTGCACACGAATGATTATGGAGTTCTAAGTCGCCTACATCTCGGGTTCTTGGGACCTGTTCTAGTAGTAAAAATTATAAGTACAATGATATTTATTACAATAAAACCTATTGTAATTTCCACTTGCTAGTAGTACGCTAGTCCTTCAAAGAACTTTAAGTGATCGGTTAAATTTTTCTCCACCTTCTTGATGCACAACTCCTTCGAACTCGATGAACTTTCCCTATGCTTCCTACGTCCTTCGACACTCGTCAACAATTCCATTCATCACAAGTGAAAAATATTGTGGCTCAATGGGCCTATTGGGTAGGTTTTGAATACTCCCAATCACAAATATTTCATCTACTATTGCCTAAAAATAATAGGCCAATAAACAATATTTTCATATAGTAATTTTAGGATTTTAATATAGTTCACAAAACTATATTAAAATTACCCTAATACTATATCAAATCCCACAATTAAGCTTAAGAAATAATAAGCTTCAGTGTATTTACATTGAGGAAGGGGTCCCTTATTTATATTAAAATAGGGCCCTTAATATAATGCTCCATAATATATCTTAAGGCTATTATTAGCCTAACCATATGTTGTCCCCTCAAAATTTTCCTTCTTTTTCCAAGTCTGGACTTAGAAAATTTTGAGTCGTTACCCTTTGAAAATGGTCCATTCTCAGTATTTTGAAATTTAGCACTTCCCAAGGGATCAAGGATTCTTAGAAACACCTTCATCAGATAGAGAATTCTTTCCCCTTTCCAGAAAGGTAAGGAATTCCTCCTAACTCCTTGTTTTTGTAAGTTATGGCTTGACGGAGTTTGGAAGGGAAATTTTCCTGGACTGCCCACGAAGGTAAGGAGGAAATTTTGACACTTAGCCCTTTTGGCTAAAAGTGCAAAAGTCACAAAGCGGCCCGCAGCTTGTAGAGGAAGGAAGTGCATTGGTGGAGCAGTGGAGAGAATTTGGCACCTAGCCCTTTTGGGCAAAAACTCAAAGGCAAAATCTGGCCCACAAGCCCGCAAAGGAGAAAGGAAAATAAATGGTTTGGGTACCAGCGTTTAATCTCAAGCCACTACGTGTCCTCGAGTAATGGGCCAGTGGGGAAAGTTAGAATTCAACCTTTTGGTGAAAATTGTCACAATGTTCAAAGGTGAGCCGCGACCCCATGGATGAATCGGGATACGCGACGTGTCCTTGCAGGCCGAGCAAATGGGACCCGCGGAAGAAATCAAGATTTCGAGCCATTTTTCAAAAATGGTCAGAATGTTCAAAATTACATGGTGACCCCGTATCTAGTCAAAGCGTGCCATGTGTCCTTGCCAGATCGGAGCTGCGGGCCCGTGGAGTTTTTGGGAAATTTTTCCAAAAGGAAAAATTTAAAGTTTGACCCCGCCAACCCTAATTTTGACTCTGTTTTTTGCCAGTTTTGCCCTAAATCTTCAAGAGGCCATATATTTTGATCTAGAGCTTGGATTTTCACATTTTTGGTATCAATGGAAAGATGTTGAAATTCTCTACATGATGGACACTTCAATTTTAAATTTTTATGGAGTTTTGTGGGAGAAAATCAAGAAAACGTCTCTAGCATGCAAAAATGCAAAAATGTTTCCCCCGACTTCGCTCCAATGTTCTCCTGCCACATGGATGGCCCAATTTCAAAGAAATTAGGGAAAAGGATTGAACTGTTCATATGTGAATTGGAAAATTGAAATATGAAATGCATTTTTGCACACGAAACTCCTTTTGGGCTCGTCGAAAGCTGTTTTCTTTGTGGAAGAGGAATTTAGAAGGGGAAAAAATAATCAAATTTGTTTGTAAATACTTCTTGGCCATTTGGGGAAGTTGTAACCGCCCCTTGCATGCTATTTCTTATCCTCTCGAGAGTCATTGTTTGGGCTGGAATCGAATTGGGAAACTGGAAGCACATTTTTGCAAACAGAGGACAAAAACGATAGTCAGTCTTCTTCTATTCTCCTTCTCTGCATTATTTCTTCTATTCCCACTCATTGTACAAGTTTCAACTCTGAGATCAATAAAAAAGGAAGGAATTTTATGTCCCCCAATGGAAAAATCGATTGGTGCTTTGTGACCAACATGTTTTATTATGTCTTGTGCTCAAAAATTACAAATTTGTCTTTCTTCTATTAATTAATGCATGTAATGAAACTTCCAATTGATGTGTGTGGGCATCTGACACTCTACCCACAACATTGAACTCCCTCTTCTTCATTCTCATTCCCTCCCCTTTCACAAATAGATTTCTGCTATAGTAAGGAGTTGTTATTATTACCATAGGGATAGTGGAGTGTTCTTGTGGATCTCTGTTTGAAAAACCACCATTGGATCCACTTGTTTTTCATGCATAATATGGGAGATACACCATTCAAATGTAGAGGGACTTAGATTCCCATAGTGTTAGCTTTAAATCCACAAATTTGTCCACAAGACAAATTTTCTTGCCAACAGCTAAGGCGCTCATCGTGGGCGAGTTTACAACATCTACACCCTAAAATGACCACAAGATTTTAAAGTAGTTTTTAAAAAGTTTTTGAAGTCTGAAGTTCCTTGTGATACACATGAATACGAGTATGACTATTCTTACAAATCCTCCTAGAGACCTTCTTCATTCTTTCTTATCAAAGAAGATATCATTGCAGAACTGAAGGAGGCTGTTTGACATAGTAGGCAGAGTGTAAAACATTACTCTGTTGCTACAAAGATTTTGGACCGAGAAGAAGAACCTACTTTTGAGTTGGAAGAGCAAAAATAGATTCCAGCACCTCAGAGAAGACTATAATCCTTCAAGTTGGCTGATAGAATGTATGCGGCAGCTTGAGGCAAGGAGGATTGATTGACCCTACTTTTGAGGAGTTGGAGAGAGAAGAAGCAGAGGTTATAGCTTGGTTTGACAGAGAGGAAGAGATTAGAGCTCAACTTGAAGAAATTTCAAGACTCCAAGCTGCAGCAGAGGAAAGAGAAGCAACCCTAGCTGTTGAAGAAGCCAAAAATAGAAACAGAATGGCTGATAATGAATGTGAAGCATGTACACCCAATGTACCATGGGGAAGAAATACTGGTCCACTTGCTCTCCCATGAATACTCCATGATCTGCCAAGAGGTTCGAGAAATAATTTTCCAAAATTCAAAGGAGATGGCTCCCAACTCCCTGAAGAACATGTAGTAGCCTTCATCACTACTTGTGGTGTGTTAGGTGTTGAAGATGAAGATGTGTCGGTTAGAATTTTTGTGGAGTCACTCCAAGAGAAAGCTACTTAATGGTTTTACATGCTTCCTGTAAGATCTATTACTGGTTAGGAAGATATTAGAAAATCATTTGAAAATAGATTCAAGAGCACTGAATATGGTCAAGAGCTGGTGGTGCAATTATTACAAAGAAAGAAAGAAAGCTTTGAATCCATGAGGGACTTTGTAGCAAGGTTTGATAGATTGATAAGAAGAGTCCCCGAAGATGTGCTACCTCCCGAGAACCACGAGAAGATTCTTCATCGATTCCTTGCCATCGATGATAGTTATCACCACCTCCTCGCTATTTTCTCATAATGTTATGCACTTGCTGAAATGAAGGCAAACATGTTAAGATATATTTTTGATCTTAAAGGAATGTGTTGCTAATGGATTCTTATCATGGTGATTATTTTTCATAATTTGTTTACATGGGAAACATGTTAAGATTATTATTGCTTGTATGTTTGCTTGATGTGAATTTACAAATTTTATTCGTATGCTTGATGTGAAAATCTATTCTAAACTCTATTGATGATTGGCACACACCTTGAATCAATTCCATTGATCCAAGATATGCTGTGGCCTTCTTGTAATCGCTTTGTCGATTTACTTTTAAACAGACTTGAAGGTTGATATAAATGTGCAACACCTGATTTCAGGTATGAATAGCTGGCACGTAGATGCCAACGAAAAAAGGTTTGATTCTCGAACCATGCACTGTTTAACGTGAGACCTCGTAAGGCGATAAATGCCTGGATGCGGGTGGCTCAGGTATGTATAACGTGGGATGAAACGTCCTGCACAACACTGTTGAAATTGGATGTCAGTCGGAAGACTTGATTGGAAGTTGATTAATTAGTGTTAGGGGGAAATTAGACCCTAACCTACTCCTAAGTTCTACCTTATATCCTAACTACTATCCTAAGTGGATTTTTAAATTCTAAAATGGTGAAAATGGATCTAAATCCTATTAACCTAAGAACTAGGTGATGACCTAGGTTTGGACACTATTATAAATCCTAAACTAATCCTAACCTAAGGAAGGGGATGCACAGACCCATGGGGGATGGAAAGGATAAGGATGGAAGGAAATTTAATGGCATTGAATGTAGGTCCTTGCGTGGACAGCGCCAAGTTTGGCGGGAACAGGAAAAAGGTAGAGGTATTCAGTTAGTCATGAGACTAAACTCTGTTTGCATGCAAAATTTGAAATTGGTAATTCGCCAACCCAGTCGGTGGTGGCGTGAGGAAATAGGAAAAAGGCAGAGCCTTTAATGCATTTAATTTTCTTGGTCTTCGCGACCAGCCCGCCTTGGAAAGAGTATGGAGGAATTTTTGGTTGTTCATTGTGTTTGTTCGGATTTTGGGAAGTTGCTCTGCATTTGGTTTTTCTTGGTTCAGTCGAACCAGTTGTGTTTGATTGCTATCTCTGTTTCTTTGGAAATCGAAGGCTATTTTCGAGCCTGTAAGAAGGTGATTGTTGGGAAGCTTGTTGTTGTCGCCGTGGAAGGAAATACCTCCTGTAGACGCGGTTTTCTTCGAGCTTCGAGGAAAAATTGCAGGCATGTTAAGCCCTTCTCTTTAAAACTACTTGCTTTGCTTAAACGTCTCATTAAAACAACCCTGCTCTTCTGATGAAGGGGGTTTTGGGTTTATTTGATTGCTGTCATGACTGAGATGATTTGGGTTTAGTCGATTTTGCTGTCATGTTGAAATGATTCTGGGTAGAGTCGTTTTGTCTTGCTGTTGTGATTTGAACTGTCTTTGCTTATTATTGAATTGGAAATACAGTCATGTTGTTGTTTATTAAACCATATTGGGGAATTTGTTCGAAAGCATATGGAGATTGGAATTCGTTGAGTTTTTTTTATGATATGGTTCTTTTGCCAATATGAACTTGAATGATGGAACGTATTAACTATGCGAGTTGTTTGACATTGTTTCTTTACTGAAATTTTTAAAGGAAATGAGTTCCTCTTCCTTCTGCTGTTTTAGATTTTGAAGGAAATAGTAATGGGTTTTATTGAGCATTATGAGCTCGGTTTGAAGGAAGTGATAGTAATATTCTTATTGCTTTGTGCTTTTCTTTTGTAAAAGAAATGGACGAATACGACTTGGGTATTCGTGGGAGTTGGAGAAAGTAACTGTTTTCTTACGAAATTATTGATGAGCTATGTTTTCTCTTGCTGTGGTGGAAAGTTGATTTGTTGTGTTTTATTGATGAGGTTTGATCTTCCAGTTCGGACTGTAGTCGTGAATACAAACTCGGCTTTGTATTTCTGTGCAATGAATGAAATATATGGGAACTGGCTTGCTTTGTTTGAGACTGTTTCGTCTGTACCATGCTTGCGCATTTAATACCCTATGCGGGTTTGCCTTGATATAGGTATTGATAAATGATTATTGTATTCTGAGTTCTGCATATCATTATGAAATAGAAAAATGGATTTCGGGTAGAAATGTTTGTTGGCAAGGAACTCGAATTGGGTATTCATTTCATATGGTATATTGAATGGAAACTGTACAGGCTATGTGAGTTTGTTTTTCATTGTTGAACAATTGTTCTATTGTCAATATGGGTTGAGCTGTCATGATAAAATAAACACGATTTGGGTGTTTTTATTACATTTTGAAGAAGATGATTGTTTCTTTACTGAAAGTAGAAGGAAACGAGTTCTTCCTTTTTCTGTTGTTTTAGATTTTGAAAGAAACGGTAATTGGGTTTTATTGAGCATTATAGGTTCAGCTTGATGGAAGTGACAGCGGTATTTAGATTATTTTTCTGAGTGTTGTTTTCTTTCTGTACAAACGGAAGGTTGAAATGTTTCGTGTGATCTCTGATTGCACTGTCATTCAAAAAAAAAAATTGAACTCGACTTGAGTGATTCTTGTTGTGTTTGAAGAAAATGGATGTTTATTATTGAAATAGTTAAAGGAATGAATATTTCTCTTCTTGTTGTTTGAGTTCTGGAAATAGCAATAATAGAGCATCACTGTACACCCGGATTGGACTTGCTGTAGGTAACAACAATGTGCAAATGGTTATTTATGAACTGTGTGCATTCATGGATATAGAAAGTCATGTGAATAATTGATTAAGTGACTGTATAACTGTTTATTTGGTTAAAATACAGTGAAAGAAGTATGAATTCTTCTAGTACAGTAAGTACATAGTATGCATTCTTTATATTGCTTGTTCTATGATGAATACGATGTTTTACTAACTTGTTTTTGGTATTCGTATGTGCCTGATTTAAAAGAAGTATTGATAAGGATGATAAATTCTTCCTTGTTTTCATTTAAAGTTGAATATGAATGGAATTATTCTTGCTGTTGGAAAGTGAATTCTGAATGGATTTTGTAAGTTTCACTCTGAACTGTTATCTTGATTGATGTCTCGTTTGGATTCAATTTTCAGTACAGTCATGAGGAAAGGAATAGGAATGTGGATGGATAACTTGGAATAATGATCATTTCTTCTCTCATACAGTTGGGAATCTGTAATCGTTTAGGAATGAATTTTGTATTGCTTGGGTTTAAGCAACTATATTTATTGTTGTTTACTTTTCTCATCTGTACTTGATTGCTTGAAATCAAATGAGATGCATGAACTGAAAGGAAAGTAATTGGTTTACATTTCAGTTAGATTTTATCCTTGAGTTTATTACTAATGAAAGGAAATGGAATTGATAACATTTATGTTATAACAACAGTATACATACTTGTATTCCTAGTTTTTACAGATGTTGTAATCTGGAACTGTTTGAAGGAAATTACTTTTTGTAATGATCATTTGGGAAAAAGGACAGTAGTTCTTTGATTGATTGGGATGGTATTTAGATGATTCAGTTGTCATGTTGTTCATTCTTTTTGATACTTAATTCTTGATTGATGTTCATATTAACGTTTCATAAAAGCAGGGTTCTTTTATTGAGACAGTTAATTAGAAGCACCTCATTTTAATGACAAGTGCTTAATATGCTCAGTTCAATGAACTGACCCATGCAAGTAATTTTGCAGATGGAACTTGATTAAAATGAAGACATGGCTATTTTCTGATACTTCTTTTGATTGTCTGAAGATGAATTGTATTTGATAGTTTATTATTCCTCTACGAGGAATTGTGAAAAGAAGAAAGTACATTCTTCTATCTTATGAGTTGTAACGTTGTTTAATATAAACAAAGTCCAGTCATTTGGACTGGCAAATGTATGGATTATGAAATGGATTGATGAATACAAATACAAGTGTGATATTTTAATGACTATATCAGTTTGATATTGTTGATTAAATTAGAATTATAATGTTATCTCTTGATTTGGAATTATTCAATTGTCCTTGGATGGATTTAAAAGGAACTGATATCTATTCTTACCTAAATGCAACTTTTACGTTGAAATGTGCAATTAGTTCATACTTGGGTTAAGATGAATTTTTAATTGACATTAAAAAGGATTAGGAAGAACATGATCTCATAACTGAAAGGTATTCGGGATTAGCTTGAAAGCTAAGGAATATCAAATAACTTAGGAGCAACCGAACTTCGTATTCGGACTCCGTTAATAGCCTCGAATGTTAAATTCAGAAAGTAAGGATATGGGAAAAATATATCCAGGGCTAATAGACCTTAACTATGTAAGGTTAAGGAGAATAAATGAATATATTTATTGAGAATTAGACCTCGTTTAAATGACGTCTAATAAGCTGGAATTCTGAATTTGTTTACAGTTGTGGAAAACTTGGTTAAGTTTAATAGGTTAAACTTATTAAGTCTATCGGTAATGGGCTGCTTAATCCAAGGATTAAGAAAAGAACCAAGTAGAGAAAATGCAACCCTTCGGTACGAAGGAGAAGATGCATAGTAAGCTAGAAGATGGATTTAGTCTCTCTTAGCTACATACAACTGTAACAAGAACGAGGATAAAGGATCAGCATGGTTGCTGAAAGTTGATCTTAAATATTAAGATCATAACCAAATCACTTGAGCTGGATGTGTACTCTCGATGGGAGGATTCCGTAGGACATTGACATATGCCAGCTATAGCACGGTGTCTTCATGAAGGTGGGGTCTTCATGACGACACAATGTTATAGCTGACATATTACAATGCCCTCCCGAATTAAATCATCAAGATTACATAAGCTGAATATTAAGTTCTTGGCTGGGGATAGGAGTATGATCACGTATACGGAGTGACTCCGGAGGACTAAAGATAACTAGACACACGGAGTCATTAGGGATGACACCGTATGTCTGCGTATCTTTAGTTACCATGAGTGCCTTCCTATACTCGTTCATATTGCTAGTTGGAGTTAGAATTTGACCTTAAATTGGAAGGACTGGTAGGAACCAGGAAAGACCATTCTAGATAACAGGTGAAGTGAGGTGAAGGACGTATTCCATTGGTGTGTATCACATCCAGGAATATGATCATGCAAAGCATGTGAAAATCTTTGGCCAAAGTATCGCAAGTGCTGGTTGCGTTGTCCTAATCACCTAATTTAAGATGCAGGATGTCAGATGAATATCAGTAATAGATATTCAGATAGGCTTCTTAAATGGATCACTTCGATAACCGAGAAACGGTAAGAGAACCTTGTATATATATTATACTATGCATGAATGAACATGAAGGATCGGTAGTTGCCGAGTCATGAAATGAGAGATCGTTGAAACTCCGAGCCATGAAAATGGGAGATCGGTAGTTCTTCGAGTCATTTACAGCAACATATGGAATCATTATATGATTGAATGGCACTGAATGTGTGTTCCATATTGCAAATATGTGAACAGGGAACATTAGTTTTAAAAGGAAATTGTGTGTTCCAAACTGCATTGTTTGGGCAGAGAACAATTATTAAAACTTGAACGTGTGTTTGAATTATATAATTCATAACAGAGAACGTTTATATAAAAAAAAAAATTTCCTTGTTCTAGTATCTTAAAATGGGGATGTTACATCTTGGTATCAGAGCTGAAGGTTGCAGCTCTTGGACCTAATGAGTCCACAATATTAATAAGGTTTACATTTTCTTATTGAACAGAAAATGGTCAGAACAAGAGGGAATGCTGCGAATAACCCGTTACTGGGTGGAGAAGCAGCTACTGCTCAAAAGCTGGATGAAATCCTTGCTGCCCTACTAGATACGAGAGATCGTTTGACTGTTGGGAACAACGAGTCAATGATGGCATGAAGAGGAGGAAGATGAAGGCGATATAAATGATCAGCCGCCTCTGTGGACAACATCAATGGAGGGAATCTGGATGTTGATAATAATAATGTAATTGCTCCTAATCATCCTGAAAATAAAAGGGCAAGATTAGCAGCTGAACTTACAAATGACATAAAGAGAATAAGTCCTCCAAAGTTTGATGGAACAACCCTTGGGGACGGAGCTGAGAATTGGCTCAGTGAAATGGAGAAATACTTTGCAATAAGAAACTTCTCCGAAGAGACCAAAGCGATATGGGGAGCATATCAGCTTTCTCATGAAGCATCATCATGGTGGGACAACCGTAAGGTTGAGTTGAATATTGTCGAATCAGACATAACTTGGGATCAATTTAAGGGTTACTTTAGGCAACGATGGCTGCCTCAACTCTATTTTGATAGGAAAATGACTGAATTTCAGAGCGGTCGCAGAAGGAGAGGGTGACGCGATGAATCTTTGGGAAGGGTTTACTAAACTCCTTAAGTATGTGCCGCAGTACCAAGCTGACGAGAAGTTCAGAATACGAAATTCATAATGGGACTGAATCCCATCATTGGTGGCGAAGTGGATGTCCACGGCCCAACCACCATGGAAGGAGTTGTCGAAAAGGCAATTAGACAGGAACAGAAATTGAGAGCAATTTCTGCTCACAGGGAAGAGATAAGGAAGAAGATTCCCAATTCTTCTTCATCTCTCACACCTAAAAGGGACCTTGGAAAAGGTTTGGTGTGAAAAACAAAATTGTTGTGGATAACAACAAGAAATCTGTGATGAACAAACCTATAAATAGTGTGTGGAACAGCTTCACAAAAGTTAGTGGCAATGGACAGAAGTCCTATGGGAGCCAGAATGATAACTTCAAAGCTGGTAACAAATTTGAGCCTAGAAAAGGGCCAGTTGGAGGATGCTTCAACTGTGGAAAGGACCACTATGAATCACTGTCCTCTGAAGAAGGATGATCGCGGTCAGCAGCATAGGATACATGCTGCAGTGGCTAACAGACAAGCTGAAAAGCAAGTTACGCCTATAGAAGTTAGGGTAAGTTATTCGGTACACCTGTAGTCATACTTTTTGATACTGGAGCTACTGAATGCTTTATTTCTGCTAAACTTGCATTGAAATTAAAAAGAAAGGCTGAACGAATGGATAAAACATGGACAGTGCATTATGGGAATAATGTTGTCCATACAGTCGAAATGTGCCTTTTTGGGGCAATTCTTGACTTGCCTAGTTTCTCCACCAAAGTTGACTTGTATGTCACTCCTTTAGGATCATATGATATCATTATTGGAGTTAACTGGTTGGCAGAACATAAGGCAAAAGTCGACTGTTATGAAAAACAAATTTGTTGTTTTGATGACCTGTGACGAAAAGCAGCAATCATTCAGGTGTAAAACGTGAAGTTGCAGTTAGGAAACTGACAGCTATGCAACTAAAAAGGGCTAAAAATAGAGGCTGCACCTTGTATGCAGTAAAAATGATAGAAAATGCTAGAGGAAGATAATGATTTCATGGAAAGATATCCATTGTTAAGGGGTTTCAGTGATGTGTTTCGGAGGAATTGCCAGGTCTTCCACCCAAACGAGAGTTTGACTTTGCAATAGAAATCAAACCGGGAACTGAACCCATATCTAAGGCACCTTATAGAATGACCACCATCGAGTTGGTAGAGCTAAAGGCTCAGTTACAAGAACTTTTGACTAAGGGGCTGATAAGACCGAGCGTCTCACCTTGGGGAGCGCCGGTAATTTTTGTAAAGAAAAAGGATGGCACATTGAGGCTGTGCATTGATTACAGAATGTTGAACAAGGCAACTATTAAAAATCGATACCCACTTCCTAGGATTGATGATCTGTTCGATCAGATGCGAGGAGCATCAGTCTATTCAAAAATAGATCTTCGATCAGGTATCATCAGCTGAGAATAAAGGAAGAAGATATTCATAAAACAACTTTTAGAACAAGGTACGGGCATTATGAGTTCACGGTGTTACCTTTTGGGTTGACCAATGCACCTACCGCCTTCATGAATCTGATGAACAATATTTTTCAAGAATACTTAGACAAGTTTGTGCTTGTATTCTTAGACGACATTCTTATATACTCTAAAAATGTCGAAGAGCACCAAGAACATCTAAGGATAGTGCTGGAAATTTTAAGAAAGAGGAAGTTGTATGGTAAACTGTCTAAATGTTCCTTTTATGATGCAGAGGTGCATTATTTGGGACACGTTATAAGCAAGAATGGAATAGCTGTTGACCCTTCAAAGATCACAACTATAACCAAGTGGCTGCGCTTAGAACGTGCCGCAGTGAGGAGCTTCATGGGCTTGGCAGGATATTATCGAAAGTTTGTTAAGGACTTTTCAAAAATTGTTGCCCCAATCACTTCGCTGCAAAAGAAGGATAAGAAATTTGTCTGGACGGACAAATGTGAATCTGCCTTTAAAAATTTAAAGGAACAGTTAACTACAGCACCTATTTTAAGCTGTACTTGATCCAAATGGAAATTTTATGGTTGTAACGGATGCTTCAGGAGAGGGCCTTGGAGGTATTCTGTTACAGAATAACCATGTTATAGCTTATGAAAGCAGAAAGCTTAAGTTACATGAACAAAATTATGCTCCACATGACCTAGAGCTCGCTGCCATTGTTCATGCACTTCAAATGTGGAGGCATTACCTTTTAGGCAAGCCTTTTGAGTTAAAAACAGACCATCTGGGGTTGAAGTATATTTTTACTCAGCCAAATCTTGAATGCAAGGCAGTGAAGATGGTTAGAATTTCTGTCTCAGTATGATTTTGATATAAGCTACATCAAAGGCAAGGAAAATAGAGTGGCAGATGCTCTGAGTCGAAGGAAGCATATCTCTGCTCTTATAACGTTAAGAACTCAGTTTAAGGATGAGGTGAAAGATGCCTTGGAATCAGATCCTTATTTCCAGCAAGTCAAAACAGCACTTGCTGCAGATCCAAAGGATGTCAGGTATAAAGGATTTCGTTTTGATAATGAAGGAATTATGAGGTTTGAAAACAGGGTATATATACCTTTGGCAAATGACTTAAGAAGGAAATTGTTAACTGAATTTCATAATTCACCTTTTTCTGGACACCCTGGCATTACGAAAATGCTTGCTGATCTTAAGCAACAATACTTCTGGAAGGGAATGAAAAAGGATGTGGTGGAATTTGTAACACACTGCTTGGAATGTCAGCGTGTTAAGGCGGAACATATGCATCCCGCTGGATTATTGTATCCCCATAGCATTCCACAGTACAAATGGCAAGTGATAATGATGGATTTTGTTCAAGGATTGCCTATGTCAAGAAATAAGCATGATATTATCTTGGTTGTAGTCGAAAAATTGACCAAAGTGGCACACTTCATTGCTGGTAATTTGAAAGACGATGCACCAGTGTTAGCAAGAAGATTTGTACATGAAATCTTCAGATTGCATGGAATACCGAATTAATCATATCGGACGAGATCAGGATGACATCAAGGTTTTGGCAAACGCTTAATGCGGCCTTGGGAACTAAATTAAACTTCAGCTCTGCATATCATCCGGAGACGGATGGACAGACTGAGAGAGTTAATCAGGTTTTAGAGGACATGTTAAGGATGTATTGCATGGACCAGCAGTATAAATGGGAGGAATACCTTCCGCTGGTAGAATTTGCCTACAATAATACATACCATGCCTCTTTAAAAATGGCGCCCTTTGAAGCATTGTATGGAAGAAAATGCAGAACCCCTATCAGCTGGGACAACGTTGAGGACAGAGAGGTAATTGGGCTAGAAATCCTTACGGAAATGGAACAACAAATCAAAATGATTAGGGAACATCTAAAGGAGGCTGCCAATAGGCAAAAAGTTATCACAGAGACTTAAAGCGGGTTGATAGGAATTATAAACTGGGAGAGAAGGTCTTTCTTCGGGTGAAGCCGAAAAAGAGCTCGATAACTTTTGGCAAGGCTGCCAAGTTGTCGCCACGATACGTGGGACCTTTTGAAATTGTTGAAATAATCAACCCTATAGCTTATCGTCTAGCATTACCTCCTGCTTTGTCTCAAATGCATGATGTTTTTCATATTTCTTTGCTTAAGAAATACGTGACAGATTTATCACATGTGCTGAATTGGAATTCCTTGCAGGTCCAAGACCCAGGAATAATCGTGGTTAAGCCCATTCGAGTGCTGGGAACTCGCCAGTTGTACTTAAGAAATCGCGAAGTGAATCAATGTAAGGTCCAGTGGGACCAGTTCAGCGAAGAAAGTGCAACTTGGGAAAATCTCGAAGAAATGAGATCTGCTTTTCCATACTTGTTTGATCGAATTTGAAATTCGAAAAACTGATAATTCTACCAAATTTAGACAATTATTAGTCTATTTTACAGTTGTCTTAAAACACTGTTTTTAAGAGTGAATCTGTTTTTGGTATGAACTTATAAATGGAAGGACAATAACTGAACTTTGTCCTAGAAACTCCTTGATTTGGTTAATTTGATCATCGGGACGATGATTCTTTAAGGAGGGAGGAATGTAACGCCCTGATTTTTGTAAGTTATCATGGTGATTATTTTTCATAATGTTGTAACTGCTGAAATGAAGGCAAACATGTTAAGATATATTTTTGATCTTAAAGGAATGTGTTGCTAATCTGGATTCTTGCATACTGTAATTTGTTTACATGGGACAACAGTTATTATTGCTTGTATGTTTGCTGATGTGATGACAAATTTGTCGTATGCTTGCTGAACTCTATTCGCTGATTGACAGCACACCTTGAATCAATTCCATTGATCCAAGGTATGTTGTGGCCTTCTTGTAATCGCTTTGTCGATTTACTTTTAAACCACTGAAGGTTGATATAAATGTGCAGCACCTGATTTCAGGTATGAATAGCTGGCACGTAGATGCCAACGAAAAAGGTTCGATTCTCGAACCATGCACTATTGTAACGTGAGACCTCGTAAGGCGATAAATGCCTGGATGCGGGTGGCTCAGGCATGTGAAACGTGGGATGAAACGTCCTGCACAACACTGAATTGGATGTCAGTCGGGAAGACTTGACTGGAAATTGATTAATTAGGTGCTAAAGGGATTAGACCCTAATCTAACCCTAAGTCCTACCTTATATCCTAACTACTATCCTAAGTGGATTTTTAAATTCTAAAATGGTGAAAATGGATCTAAATCCTATTAACCTAAGAACTAGGCGATGACCTAGGTTTGGACACTATTATAAATCCTAAACTAATCCTAACCTAAGGAAGGGGACGCACAGACCCATGGGGGATGGAAAGGATAAGGATGGAAGGAAATTTAATGGCATTGAATGTAGGTCCTTGCGTGGACAGCGCCAAGTTTGGCGGGAACAGGAAAAAGGTAGAGGTATTCGGTAGTCATGAGACTAAACTCTGTTTGCATGCAAAATTTGAAATTGGTAGTTCGCCAACCCGAGTCGGCGGTGGCGTGAGGAAATAGGAAAAAGGCAGAGCCTTTAATGCATTTAATTTTCTTGGTCTTCACGACCAGCCCACCTTGGAAAGAGTATGGAGGAATTTTTGGTTGTTCATTGTGTTGTTCGATTTTTGGGAAGTTGCTTTGCATTTGGTTTTTCTTGGTTCAGTCGAACCAGTTGTGTTTGATTGCTATCTCTGTTTCTTGGGAAATCGAAGGCTATTTTCGAGCCTGTAGCAGAAGGTGATTGTTGGGAAGCTTGTTGTTGTCGCCGTGGAAGGAAATACCTCTGTAGGCGGTTTTCTTCGAGCTTTGAGGAAAAATTGCAGGCATGTTAAGCCCTTCTCTTTAAAACTACTTGCTTTGCTTAAACGTCTCATTAAAACAACCCTGCTCTTCTGATGAAGGGGGTTTTGGGTTTATTTGATTGTTGTCATGATTTGAGATGATTTGGGTTTAGTCGATTTTTGTTGTCATGTTGAAATGATTAGGTAGAGTCGTTTCTCTTTGTGATTTAGGAGCTTTATTGTGATTTGAACTGTCTTTGCTTCAGTATTGAATTGAAAATACAGTCATGTTGTGTTGATTTGTTCGAAAGCATTGGGGAATTCGTTCTTTATGTTATGATATGGTGCCTGCTGTGCGAGTTGATTGACATTGTTTCTTTACTGAAATTTTTAGGAAATGAGTTCCTCTTCCTTCTGTTGTTTTAGATTTTGAAGGAAATACTAATGGGTTTTATTGAGCATTATGAGCTCGGTTTGAAGGAAGTGATAGTAATATTCTTATTGTTGTGCTTTTTCTTTTGTAAAAGAAATGGACGAATACGACTTGGGTATTCATGGGAGTTGGAGAAAGTAATTGTTTTTCTTTTGAAATTATTGATGAGCTATGTTTTCTCCTCTTTGTGATGGGAAGATGATTTGTTGTGTTTTATTGATGCGGTTCGATCTTCCAGTTCGGACTGTAGTCGTGAATACAAACTCGGCTTTGTATTTCTGTGCAATGAATGAAATATATGGAGAGCGGCTTCTTTGTTTGAGGCTGTTTAAATGCATACCATGCTTGCGCATTTAATACCCTATGCGGGTTTGCCTTGATATAGGTGTTGATAAATGATTATTGTATTCTGAAGTTCTGCATATCATTATGAACTAGAAAAATGGATTTCGGGTAGAAATGTTTGTTGGCAAGGAACTCGAATTGGGTATTCATTTCATATGGTATATTGAATGGAAACTGTACAGGCTATGTGAGTTTGTTTTCATTGTTGAACAATTGTTCTATTGTCAATATGGGTTGAGCTGTCATGATAAAATAAACACGATTTGGGTGTTTTTATTACATTTTGAAGAAGATGATTGTTTCTTTACTGAAAGTAGAAGGAAACGAGTTCTTCCTTTTTCTTTGTTTTAGATTTTGAAAGAAACAGTAATTGGGTTTTATTGAGCTTTATAGGTTCGGCTTTGATGGAAGTGACAGCGGTATTTAGATTATTTTCTGAGTGCTATGTTTTTCTGTACAAAACGGAATATTTAAATGTTTCGTGTGATCTCTGATTTTGCACTGTCATTCAAAAAAAAAAAAAAAATGATGAACTCGACTTGAGTGATTCTTGTTGTGTTTGAAGAAAATGGATGTTTTCTTATTGAAATAGTTAAAGGAATGAATTTTTCTCTTCTTGTTGTTTGAGTTCTGGAAATAGCAATAATAGAGCTTCACTGTACACCCGGATTGGACTTGTTGTAGGTAACAGCAATGTGCAAATTATTATTTATGAACTGTGTGCGTTCATGGATATAGAAAGTCGTGTGAATAATTGATTAAGGGACTGTATAACTATTTATTTGGTTAAAATACAGTGAAAGAAGTATGAATTCTTCTAGTACAGTAAGTACATAGTATGCATTCTTTATATTGTTTGCTCTATGATGGATACGATGTTTTACCAACCTGTTTTTGGTATTCGTATGAGCCTGATTTAAAAGAAGTATTGATAAGGATGATAAATTCTTCCTTGTTTTCATTTAAAGCTGAATATGAATGGAATTATTCTTTGCTGTTGGAAAGTGAATTCTGAATGGATTTTGTAAGTTTCACTCTGAACTGTTATCTTTGATTGATGTCTCGTTTGGATTCAATTTTCAGTACAGTCATGAGGAAAGGAATAGGAATGTGGATGGATAACTTGGAATAATGATCATTTCTTCTCTCATACAGTTAGAAATCTGTAATCGTTTAGGAACGAATTTTGTATTGCTTGGGTTTAAGCAACTATATTTATTGTTGTTTACTTTCTCATCTGTACTTGATTGCTTGAAATCAAATGAGATGCATGAACTGAAAGGAAAGTAATTGGTTTACATTTCAGTTAGATTTTATCCTTGAGTTTATTACTAATGAAAGGAAATGGAATTGATAGCAGTTATGTTATAACAGCAGTATACATACTTGTATTCCTAGTTTTTACAGATGTTGTAATCTGGAACTGTTGAAGGAAATTACTTTTTGTAATGATCATTTGGGAAAAAGGACAGTAGTTCTTTGATTGATTGGGATGGTATTTAGATGGTTCAGTTGTCATGTTGTTCATTCTTTTTGATACTTAATTCTTGATTGATGTTCATATTAACGTTTCATAAAAGCAGGGTTCTTTTATTGAGACAGTTAATTAGAAGCACCTCATTTTAATGACAAGTGCTTAATATGCTCAGTTCATTGAACTGACCCGTGCAAGTAATTTTATAGATGGAACTTGATTAAAATGAAGACATGGCTTTTTTGATACTTCTTTTGATTGTCTGAAGATGAATTGTATTTGATAGTTTATTATTCCTCTACGAGGAATTGAGAATTGTGAAAAGAAGAAACATTTCTTCTATCTTATGAGTTGTAATGTTGTTTAATATAAACAAAGTCCAGTCATTTGGACTGGCAAATGTATGATTATGAAATGGATTGATGAATACAAATACAAGTGTGATATTTTAATGACTATATCAGTTTGATATTGTTGATTAAATTGGGAATATAATGTTATTTCTTGATTTGGAATTATTCAATTGTCCTTGGATGGATTTAAAAGGAACTGATATCTATTCTTACCTAAATGCAACTTTTACGTTGAAATGTGCAATTAGTTCATACTTGGGTTAAGATGAATTTTTAATTGACATTAAAAAGGATTAGGAAGAACATGATCTCATAACTGATAGGTATTCGGGATTAGCTTGAAAGCTAAGGAATATCAAATAACTTAGGAGCAACCGAACTTCGTATTCGGACTCCGTTAATAGCCTCGAATGTTAAATTCAGAAAGTAAGGATATGGGAAAAATATATCCAGGGCTAATAGACCTTAACTATGTAAGGTTAAGGAGAATAAATGAATATATTTATTGAGAATTAGACCTCGTTTAAATGACGTCTAATAAGCTGGAATTCTGAATTTGTTTTCAGTTGTGGAAAAACTTGGTTAAGTTTAATAGGTTAAACTTATTAAGTCTATCGGTAATGGGCTGTTTAATCCAAGGATTAAGAAAAGAACCAAGTAGAGAAAATGCAACCCTTCGGTATGAAGGAGAAGATGCATAGTAAGCTAGAAGATGGATTTAGTCTCTCTTAGCTACATCAACCGTATGCTGAAGCGAGGATAAAGGATCAGCATGGCTGCTGAAAGTTGATCTTAAATATTAAGATCATAACCAAATCACTTGAGCTGGATGTGTACTCTCGATGGGAGGATTCCATAGGACATTGACATACACCAGCTTTCTGACATGTGTCTTCATGAAGGTAGGGTCTTCATGATGACACAATGTTATAGCTGACATATTACAATGCCCTCCCGAATTAAATCATCAAGAATACATAGGCTGAATATTAAGTTCTTGGCTGGGGATAGGAGTATGATCACGTATACGGAGTGACTCCGGAGGACTAAAGATAACTAGACACACGGAGTCGTTGGGAATGACACCGTATGTTTGCGTATCTTTAGTTACCATGAGTGCCTTCCTATATTCGTTCATATTGCTAGTTGGAGTTAGAGTTTGACCTTAAATTGGAAGGACTGGTAGGAACCAAGAAAGACCATTCTAGATAACAGGTGAAGTGAGGTGAAGGACGTATTCCATTGGTGTGTATCACATCTAGGAATATGATCATGCAAAGCATGTGAAAATCTTTGGCCAAAGTATCGCAAGTGTTGGTTGCGTTGTCCTAATCACCTAATTTAAGATGCAGGATGTCAGATGAATATCAGTAACAGATATTTAGATAGGCTTCTTAAATGGATCACTTCATAACTGGAAATGGTAAGAGAACCTTGTATATATATTATACTATGCATGAATGAACATGGAGGATTGGTTGTTGCGAGTCATGAAATGAGAGATCGTTGAAACTCCGAGCCATGAAAATGAGAGATCGGTAGTTCTTCGAGTCATTTACAGCAGCATATGGAATCTGTTATATGATTGAATGACACTGAATGTGTGTTCCATATTGCAAATATGTGAACAGAGAACATTAGTTTTAAAAGGAAATTGTGTGTTCCAAACTGCATTGTTTGGGCAGAGAACAATTATTAAAACTTGAACATGTGTTTGAATTATATAATTCATAACAGAGACGTTTAAAAAAAAAAAAAAAATTCCCTTGTTCTGGTATCTTTAAATGGGGATGTTACACCAAGAAATATGCTCTACCCTCCATGGCTCAAGAGGTAAATAAAACTAAAGAAGATCCCACTCCAGCCATGACCACACAAAATAAGATCATCAATGAGAGGCTCACCATTACCACCCTCAATGGATTCAGCCAAAATGAAACCGGGCCGATGGCTGCTAGAGATCAGGTTGTTATATATAGTAAGTCACCTTTTCCTTCTTGAATTCTTCTAGCTCAAAAGTTATTAAAAACATTTCTCCCTCCAATGAAGTCTATCCTAAGTCAACCAAAGTTCCTCAAATACCCTTACCATGTAAACCTTCCCACACTCCAGAACTCCCCATCATCCAACATTGTCCCATTTGATTTTGTGGAACATGTAAGACCAAATTATAGCTCTCAGAGATTGAATACTTGCAAACACACCCTGCTCAGTTTGATAGAATAATCAATGTTGTTCGGAGCAGCAGTTCTATACCTTCAAGTTCAAATTATAAAGGTCTACTCCTGACACCATCTACACCACCTTCTCAAAACATGCTAGCCCTAAGTGCTTCCAAAATAGATAAGGTGGAACCCTTCTACTTGTCTCTTCTCATGAATGGTTTTGAGCTCAACAATTGCATCATTGACTCAAGCTTCTAATAACGTAATGCCACTCAAAGTTACCAATGCTCTCGGCCTGACACTAACCAGAGTTAACGGATCTTGTTACTCAATGGAATCCAAGTAAGTACCACTAGTAGGAAGGATAAAATATGTAGAAGAGGCTTTGGCTGGATACCCTTATAAGAAAGTACTTCTAACCATCTTAGTGTAGCGGCAGACATTCCAACATCTTTTGGCATGCTCTTGAGTATAAATTTTTGTAGAGACCTTTATGGAGAGATAAAGATGGATTGGACCTTTGCAACTATTCTAGTAAAGGGTGATATGAAGAAGCTGCTTCCGGTAAGAAAAATGAAGTTTATAGTAAGAAGTTCCAGGTGACCCAAGAGCTAATATCCTCTTTCAAGATTATGGACTAGGAAACTATTTCCTTACTTCACAACGAAGAAGACTTGCCACTTTCCTCATAATCGAGAAAGATCAGGTCTAGACTATGGAGTTTGATGGAATCCATTCCAAAGTAGGCTCGGGGGCTGGTGTTGTGTTGTCTTGTCCTTCTAATGTGATGCATCCTTTTGCATACAAGCTGCGTTTGACAACACCAACAATACAACAAAATATGAAGCTCTCCTCTTGGGCATAAGTGTAGCGGAAGACATGGGAATCAAAAAGCTGAGATTCCTTGGTGATGTAGAAGTGATAGTGAAGCAAATCCGCTAGCAATACTAGGTGAAGAACCCAAGGCTCAGGCATTATAGGAATAGAGTGTGGGATTGCATTGAATTCTTTGATGCATTCTCTATTAAAGCCATCCCAAGACAGAAAAATGAAAGATCTGATTCTATTGTAGTATCAACATCCCTATTGACCCCTCATCCTTCTTTTGTGAAGGACAAAATAACCATTGAGATGGTTTTCGGACCAAGTGTTCTGATAACGTAGATCACTTGGCAATTTTTCAATAATGACAATCAAATTTTAGCCTTCTTGGAGCAAAGATACAACTTCAATAATATATTTTTTGAGGGAAGTGTTAATCCACATAGAGAAGTTGTGGCTAAAGATGAATCGATGAAATGTAAAGAGTGGATGATGAAGGCATGATCATATTGAAAGGTAACAAGATCCCCAAAGGTCTAGTCTCTCGGAGGACTTGTTTGACAAGCATGACAAATTTATTTATGAAAAAGAAAACTATCTTCTTGCTATCCATATGATTTTGACAAGGAAAAAATTGGGACTTCTGAAGATCTAAGGATGGTCAACATTGGAAAATGTTGCTCACCTGAAGAGAAAAGGAAGTTTGTTGCTTTGCTTAAAAAGTACTTTGGTGTCTTTGGCCTACTTCTACGAGCTCTCAAATCTTTTCAACCGAAAGAAATGCAGCATTCCATTCCTCTGAAGCGGGATGTTAAGCCCTTCGGGTAGAAGCAAAGACCCTATAATCCAAATATTGCTGATGCTATCAAGGAATAATTGAACAAGATGTTGAATGCCGAATCATTTTACCCATTCACCACTCAACATGGGTGGCCAACATTGTATCAGTCGGAAAAAAATGGGGAGATCAAAATATGTGTAGATTTCAAAATCAATCGGGCATCTTGTAAGGACAATTACACTCTTCCGATCATGGATCATATCCTATAGCGATTACTAGATTTGAGATGCTCTCTTTGCTTGGTGGCTTCTCAAGGTATAATCAAATTAAAGTAGCTGAAGAAGATTGTAGCAAGACGGCCTTCACAACTCCTTGGGGCACTTTTGCTTACAATAGGATGCCTTTTGGCCTAATCAATGTGGGAGCCACCTTCCAAAGAGCCATGGACCTGGCTTTCAAATATCTCAAGCATTGCATTGGCATATACCTTGATGACTTAACCATGTTTTCAAAGAAGTGAAGTGAGCATTTCTTCCACTTGGAGCAAATTATTGCAAGATGTAGAAAACATGGAATTTCTCTAAATACCAAGTGTATCTTTGGAGTCACGAAGGAAAGATGTTGGGACACATTGTGAATAAGCATGGAGCACATATTGACCTGAGAGAGTAAATGCTATTCCAGCACTATCTCTTCCCACTAAGAAAAAGGAGTGCACTCATTCTTTGGGAAGGTAAATTTTTTTCGCCGCTTTGTCCCCAAATTTGCTGAAATAAAAATCATAACACCTCTATGATGAAGCCTCAAAAAAGTTTCAAATGGAGTAGTGAAGGAAAATCAACATTTGAAGAAATCAAGAAGGCCATTTCCAAAGCTCCAATGCTAGTATCTCCATATTTCAACAAGGAATTATTCATGTACTGTTATGCCTCGGAGCACACTCTTTCTATTGTCCTAGTTTAGAAGAATGATGAAGGATTGGAAGCATCTATTGCTTTCATGATCTCCCCTTTGAAGAATCATGAACTAAATTACAGTCAATTGGAGAAGCATGCATACGCAGTGGTCAAGGCTGTGAAGAATTTCAGATTTTACATACTCTCACACCATGGTGATGGTCCTCGGAAGTGCAATCAAGTCCATTTTGACACAACAAGATCCCAGAGCCAAAAGAGGAAATTGGATTGCAAGGATCCAAGAGTATGACCTAGAGATTAAGCCCTCTAATCTGGTTAGAGGAAATGGTTTTTGCAAGTTGATTGCTGAAGATGAATCTCTCAAAGTTCAACTTGGAGAAAGAGATGACACTTTCCCAACCTGCTCAAAATATTGCCCACAATTTCTCTTTGTGAACACTACAGAGGAATGGTATGCAGACATCACTTTCTTTCTTACCTATGGGGACTACCCTCCTCATTTAGATTACAAGCAGTGAAGAAATCTCGGTGAAAGTAGCCAAATATGTGATTTGGAATCATGCACTCTACAAGAAAGGGATAGATGGTTGTTTTCTCAAGTGTGTTGACAAGGAACAACAAGAAAAACTCCTCAAATCCTATCATGATCAAGCTTGTGGTGGACACTTTTCAGCCATGGTGACTGCCCACAAAATTCTCAGAGGTAGATATTATTGGCCTTCTCTTTTTACTGATACTCAGAGCTGGGTTTCTAAATGCAAAGCATGCTAGCAATTTGTTGGAAAACCATAGTTAGCTGCATTGCCTCTCAGGCATGTGATTATTGAAGAACCATTTCAACAATGGGGGTTGGACTTCATTGGTGTGTTGAATCCCCATTCAAGTGTTGGGCATACTTATGTGCTCACTACCACGGACTACTTCACCAAATGGGTGGAAGCCATTCCAACCAAATAGGCTAGCTCTGAAGTTGTCTACAATTTCATAAAAGAGAATATCATTGTTCGTTTTGGAGTTCCTCAGAAGATTGTAGTAGACAACGCTACTTATTTCTCTTCTAAGGAATTGACAGAATTTTTTTATGGCTTGAGATTTCTCTTTCTCATTCTTCTAACTACTATCCTCAAGGGAATGGTTAAGCTGAGTCAAGCAACAAAAATATCGTGACCATTATCCGCAAGCTTGTTGATTCAAATAATAAGAATTGGCACAAAAAATTATATGATGCATTGTGGGCTGATATGATCACTCCTAAGAAGGCAATAGGCATGTCACCTTTTCAGCTACTATATGGAGTTGAAGCAGAGATTCCTATTACAATTGAAATTCCAGCTCTCAAGCTGCTTTAAACAATGGAAGACAGCCAATACAAAGATTCAATTGACAAGAGGATCCTTTTCCTTAAGAAGCTAGAAGAGAGAAGATCCCAAGTAGTGGACAGAATCAAAGAACATCAGTGAAAGTGAAGAAGCTCTTTGTGAGAAGAGCTAAAGCAAGGGAGTTCGGAGTGGAGATTTGGTCCTACTTTGGGACAAGAGGAGAGACCCAAAGGGTGGTCATGGTAAGTTTGATTCTTTGCGGTTGGGTCCATTTCAAATTCATCAAGATTATGGTGAGAATGTTTTTCTCCTATCATACTTGGATGGGACTCCATTAGGATTGCCTAGAAGTGGGCAATATTTGAAGCTATATCATCAGTGAAAGTGAGTTGTCCCTCACCTTGTAGCATAGTTTTGTTTTTTCCCCTTTTCTATCGTGTGCTTTGTTTTCCCTTTTCTGTTTTGGTGTGTTTTTGGTTTGTGTGTCCTCTTCTTCCTTCTTGCTTTCCTCGGAGGTTGTACATGACTCTACAAGGCCCAATGGATAAGGCACTAGTCAACGTTATATGTTTTAAAACTTGATATTTTGGATCCTCATGCCATGTTTTCTCCCTGTTCAATCCATGCCATGTCCCCAAGCTAGAGCCACTGTTGTCCCCTCAAAATTTTCCTTCTTTTTCCAAGTCTGGACTTAGAAATTTTTGAGTTGTTACCCTTTGAAAATGGTCCAGTCTGAGTATTTTGAAATATGGCACTTCCCAAGGGATCAAGGATTCTTAGAAACACCTTCATCAGATAGAGAATTATTTCCCCTTTCCATAAAGGTAAGGAAGTCCTCCTAACTCCTTATTTTTTGCAAGTTATGGCTCAACGAGTTTGGAAGGGAAATTTTCCTAGACGGGCCCACGGAGGTAAGGAGAAAATTTTGACACTTAGCCCTTTTGGCTAAAAAGTGAAAAAGTCACAAAGCGGCCCGTAGGACTGCAAAGGGAAGGAAGTAAATTAGTGGAGGTGTGGAGAGAATTTAGCACCTATCCCTTTTGGGAACAAAAATCAAAGGTAAATTCGCCTGCAAGCCTGCAAAGGAGAAAGGAAATAAATGGTTTAAGTCCCCGCGTTTAATCTCAAGGCGCCACGTGTCCTTAGAGCAATAGTCCAGCGGGGAAAGTTAGACTTCGACCCTTTTTGGCAAAAATGGTCACAATGTTCAAAGGTGAACCAAGACCCCGTGGTTGAATCAAGATACACCACGTGTCCTCGCCAAACCGGAGCAGCGGGCCCACGGAAGAAATCAAGATTTCAAGCCATTTTCCAAAAATGCTCAGAATGTTTAGAATTACACAACGACCCCGTATCTAGTCAAAGCGCGCCACGTGTCCTTGCCAGATTAGAGCTATGGGCCCGTAGAGTTTTTGAGAAATTTTTCCAAAAGGGAAAAATTTAAAGTTTGACCCCGCCAACCCTAATTTTGACTCTCATTTTTTACCAATTTTGCCCTAAATCTTCAAGAGGCCATATCTTTCAATCTAGAGCTCATATTTTCACATTTTTGGTATCAATGGAAAGTTGTTGAAATTATCTACGTGATGGACACTTCAATTTTAAATTTTGATGGAGTTTTGTGGGAGAAAATCAAGAAAACGTCTTTGGCATGTAAAAAATGCAAAAAAGTTTCCCCCAACTTCACTCCAATGTTCTCCTGCCACGTGGATGGCCTGATTTCAAAGAAATTAGGGCAAAGGATCAAATGGTTCATATGTGAACTAGAAAATTGAAATATGAAACACATTTTTGCACACAGAAGCTCCTTTTTGGGCTCGTCAGAAGTGTTTTCTTTGCGGCAGAGGAATCTGGAAGGGGAAAAAATGATCAAATTTGTTTGTAACTACTTCTTGGCCATTTGGGGAAGTTGTAACCACCCCTTGCATGCTATTTATTGTCCTCTGAGAGTCATTGTTCGGGCTGGCAATCGAATTGGGAAACTAGAAGCACATTTTTTCGAACAGAGGATAAAAATGATAGTCAATCTTCTTCTATTCTCCTTCTCTGCATTATTTCTTCTATTCCCACTTGTTGTACGAGTTTCAACTCTGAGATCAATAAAAAAGGAAGGAATTTTATGTCCCCCGATGGAAAAATCGATTGGTGCTTTGTGACCAGCGTGTTTTATTTTGTCTTGTGCTCAGAAATTGCAAATTTGTCTTTCTTCTATTAATTAATGCATGTAATGAAACTTCCAGTTGATGTGTGTGGGCATCTGACACTCTACCCACAACATTGAACTCCCCTCCTTCATTCTCACTCCCTCCCCTTTCTCAGATCGATTTCTGCTATAGCAAGGAGTTGCTTTATTATTGCCATAGGGACAATGGAGTGTTCCTGTGGATCTCTGGTTGAAAAACCACCATTGAATCCACTTGTTTTTCATGCATAATATGGGAGCTACACCATTCAAATGTAGAGGGACTTAGATTCCCATAGCGTTGTCCTGAAATCCACAAATTTTTCCACAAGATAAATTTTCTCGCCAACACCGTAACATGTAGATGGGATTATATTCCCATAGTGGGTGGTATGCATGTTTAAGTGGGATAGTTCCCAAATTGAGCAAGATTTATGTTTTGCTAAGTTTTTTAAAAACCTTAGCCACCCTCCTTTCACGTGGTATCTACCACGCATGGTCATTTATGTTTTCTCCACCGTTTATCCACCTACATGGATCTTGCATATATATTGTGGCTTAGATAAGCCCGCAGACTTTGACCTTAACATGTAGCATGGCCATATTGCACTTAGTGGTCGAGTTGATGTAGGATGTATAAAATTAGATCTTTGTGGATTCGGCCAAGGTAATGTGGAAAGGTTGGCATAAAATATAATGCAATATAGATGATCTCGACTCAGTCGTTGACAATAATTTCGAGCTCGCTCACTATGGATAGGTCGAATCATAAAATGTAGCTTGATATTGATCCTTGATAGGAAAATCGATCGTGGTGGCAAGCCACGTGGTGGTTTGAGGGCCCACCACATCGGTGATCGATATATGAGTCCTCACGGTGGCCGGGCTCCCCTCCGTAACAAACATTGAGCCTCTTATTGTAACCACCAACTTTTTACGCTTGACAAAGACCGGAGGTCGATAACCAAACAAAATGACTCTCTTTTTACCTTTTCGCTAGTTGCCACCTTTGCCACGTGTCACGTCTGGATTGGAATGTTGACTATGGTTGACTTTCTAGTTGACCAAACTTTGACCAGCCACCCAATGTGCATACAAACTATGTTTTCGACATTCAAATAGTCTTCAGAAAGCTCTCGGAGTCATATTCTACACTGTAGTAATCTTGAGAGATTCAAGGAACTTCTATCCTCCGTAATGTCCTCCGGATCACAAGGAGGCAAATGAATCTAGTATCTTGGACTTATACAAAGGGATAGTCACGAGGTTTGGTGTACCTACCACTATCATATCAGAAAATGCATTATTTTTCTTTGGCACAAGAATTATTGAGTGGGCTGTCAAGAATGGTATATATCTCAAAGCACTTCATCTAATTATCACCCTCGGGGTAATGGCCAAGAAGAATCCACAAATAAGAACACATTGATAATTATAAGGAGAACTCTTGAGGAGAATCGGAGAACCTGGAACATGAATCTCAAATCATCCTTGTCGGTGATAGAATCACACCCAAGATGTCCACAAGTTGCTCTCCATACAAGCTAGTATACATAAAAGAAGTAGTGTTGCCTATATCACTTGAATTTATGGTGTTAGAGCTCATGAAGTGGTTGGAACTAGTTGATTTTGAGCCTATGGAATCTAGGTATGTAGAACTAATGGAGATGGAGGAGACATGAGAGCATGTGATGTAAACCATGGAGAATTATCAAGCATTGATCAAGAGAATTTTTGACAAAAAAGCTAAAGCCGAGGACATTCCAAAAGGGAGATTTAGTACTAAAGTGTGATGCAAATGGGGAAAAACCAGAAAAAAATTCCAAGTTCGATGTCATATGGAGTGGTTCATATGTGATTATTGAATGCAAGAGTAAAAATTCCTTCTAACTTGCTGAATTAGATGGTGATGAGATGCAAATTCCAATCAATGGAATCTAACTCAAACATTGCTACTAGAAGCAAGATTCCTCACCCTTGTACATATTAGTCTAGGATTTTCAATTCCTCCAAGTTCTTATGCACATTTTTGTTGTTTCTAGAGTAGGTTTCAATTTCCCTAAGTGCTAGTGCACATGTCCTATTGCTTCTAGTGTGTGCTTTGTATACAATTCACCATGCATGCTTTGAAAAAGTAAAATTACGGTAAAGAAACTTAGAGCTGAAAGTAGTAGTTGTTATCTATAAGAGAACTCAAATGTAGAGCAACTAAAATCAAATCATGAGGTAGATTTCAAATCTCCAGTCTTTTCCTTCTTCATTTTAGTAGTTGAGTTTCTCATGCCCTTCACCAAATCAAGAAATCAGCCTTGTAAACGCTTTGATATTGTAGCGGATGGTAGTCTTCGGTCTTGGCGGTGTTCAAGTAGTGAAAATTAGCCACCATGTTCATCTCCAAATTTTGATAAAAATCTTTGTATCTGTATAGACTCCAAGTAGCATGTCGGGAATGGAACTTTTAGAAGAAGAAAGAAAACCAAAATTTAATAGAGTTTCATGATGTCGAGAAAATCAGTCTTGGCTATTCACACTTGGCATAAATTAGATGTTGAGGCAACGGTTACAGGTGTCCATCATCTAGCCTCATGGATTACAGTTATAGGGAGGGTGGAATTCGAGTTTCAAAATAATTTTCTACTCTCACAAAACAAATTTAAATATTTTCTTATGAGAGTTGAGAATGCAAGTAGCAGAGGGCGGTTCGAAGCAATCCATGACATTCTAAGTGTTTCATGCATCACGGGGTTGAGTTTTCAAATTTTTAACCAATTCATGTTGATCATGTAGACTCCATGCCCAACAAGCGTAGTGATGAGTCAAAAACAAAACCGGTGAGTTAAGGTATTGGGTGGGCTGCGCCACAACCTAAAGATGAGTCAACATTGGTGAGGAGCTCAAGTAGTCCACCTAGCGCCAAATGCCAAAGTCACATGAATTGCAAATGAAAAGGGGTCCTTTGTGAATAAATATCTCACTAGGGTTGTTAAAAGGGATTTTCATTCAAAGGTTTAATGCGGATGTGACTCGATGACATGCAAAATAAGGTGGTCATAGCATGCGGTAAAACTCGTCTAGTTGGCCATGGAAAGGTAATGAGTTGGCAACATAGTGCATGGTGTCAAGCAAGAGAAGGGAAGTCAGTGCTCAAAATAAATAAGTACATGATACATGAGGAACCCACCATTCAAGAAGTGAGCTGGAAAATGTGAAGGGGCTCGATGGATAAGAAAGGAACTAACTTAGGAGTAGTTGTGTGTTTGTTTCTAAGTATAAGTATCAAACCTCCCAACCTACAAATGGTATTAATAGAAAATGAAACCAAGGGCCCACCAAAATTTAAATGACCCAAAGATATCAAGATGATGTGAAAATATTTGAAAAGAGAGAGAGAAATATTTAAATGAGATTTCCAACAAAAAATTTCAATTATCACCCTATGGAGATGAAACAAGCCTATGCCTACGATCGGGAAGCCATAAAATTTACATCCCTTAACAAAATCACGTAAAATTGGTCTTGTAGGAATCGTGACTCCAAGATATTCACATAATAGTAAAGAAATCTAGAAATTAATGAAGATTTGATTGTTTATTTTAAGGAAAATGATCCCGATTAGGTTTGGTTTTGGAGAGTGGTTGAAATAGAAATTAATGAGCAAGGGAAATCATTATTTCAACTGTTTTATGGGACACCTTGAGATTTCTATTGCAGGTCAAAAATCACCAACCACACTCATTTATCATGACTTGTAATTGGTTGGAAAGTGAATTTCAGGAATTATATCCCTATCTCTCTCTCTTCCCAAACTCTATAAATTGAGGTATTGTCTTGTTGTAAAGAGAGGATAATTTTAGTAGAAAAACTATATCATTTTAGTTTTTTGAAGCCAATGTGCTACACGCCCTTGTAGTGGACTCCTGTACGGTGATTGAGGCCTTTAATTTATAAGAGTTTAAAATCTACATACCCATGAAGAAATAGATATAAGTTTGTGGATGTATCTTACCTTATTGTATTTATTTGCATTATTCTTGCCTCTTCAATATTGTTGCAGGTGTATTGTGTCTATTCTATGCTCTTGCAGGGAATCATTATCATTGTGTGTGCATGGAATTTTTTTGTGAATGTTGTTATTAGATTGTGGAGAATTGTTATCACCCTTTCTAATTTTCATTTTGCTTCCATTTTCACATATTGACAGTTGGTCTCATACCATTCTTTTGGTGCATCACCTTTGTAGTGTATTTTTATTTCATTTTCATGTTCTCTCTCTCTCTCTCTATGGTCCCTTTGAAATTATAGGATAGATATAATCAGTAGTTTGATTCTAGTTGAGTTAGTTTGCACTAGGATAAGGAATAGGAACCAACCTTCTTTGGAGGTCTATCTCAAGTAGAAATTCCTACACTTGGAGATAGTACCCATGTTACCCAGGTCATCTTGTGAGCTCAAGAACACACACTTTTCAAGAATCGAGGGTGATGTGATTTGGTGATAACAGATCCTTGACTCACTCTTAACTATACCTCCCTCGAGAGAATCATATAGTTCTATCTTTGACAAACTCATGGTTGTGCGTCTTATCCAACTTCTCCCTATCCAACCCATTGATGATTTGCATCCCAAACCCACATGGTATCATGAAGACCATTACTCAGTAAACATCATCAAGTCCATGGTCATGATATAAAAATGTCATACCTTTAATGACTTAGGTATAATGGCTTGGCCACGACTGTGGGGACCTTAAATTGGAAAATCCTAATGCCCCTCACTTCAAACTGCTATATGTTATCAAGAAACCCTTCCATAACCACACAACATGCAATCAAACTAATTCCCCTACATCACAATCATTTAACAACCATACCATCAATACTTTAAGCCAGGCTTGTACACTACAACCCTCATCTACTATTTCCACATCTACTATACCCACATCCATTTTAACATCCACCCAAGCATCTCCTATCATATTTGCATCCCTACCCATATAAACATCTATTGCACCCACATCTACTACACCTACATTTATTGCACCCATGCCTACTTTGAAATCTACCCTTAGCTAGATATAATCATATTTACATTCGTAGCCCTATCTATAACTATTATACCCATATTCACTACACCCATATCTATTACATCTACATCTACCACATCCACATATATATCAATAAATATCTCTACACCTATCCCTATATCTACATCTACTTCCCTACCCTTATCTACAACCACATCAACAATTACATATTCTCCCACATCTACCCAAACTTCTATCTCGACATCCATTCTTACTTCTACATCTAATTCTTTATCCGCATCTACGATAGTATCCATACCGCATCAACATCTGAATCTATGTCCACATCCATATCATCCCTTAAAACTTATACCAAGAAGACATACCCCCAATGCAACTACAAGTGATGTCCTAATCCCATCCTCATCAAGTACAACCAATTCAATATCAACACATCCAAAATCCACACAATCTACCACCCCTTCTCATTGTACCACTCATGTTATTCAACAACCACCTTCATCTTCAACCCCCATATCTTCCACCAAATCCACATCCAAATCATCTAATTCTACCCCCATAGACAATACCCCTATTGAAATCATTGTGATCCCCGCCAAGGGTAAAAATTCGTAGCAAAAATATAAGAACCTTGGTATCCCTACTCAAAAATACCTCACTCATCCACATAAAACGTTATAGCTTCCTCCTTGAAAGCCACATAAACCTAAGAAATCCAATGTCTCATAATCTATCTTAGGACCTTTCCCATCCATTTTGGACATTTCCCTTCTTCCAAGTCCCCTATCATTAAAAATATGAATCAAAATCATCTACTCTATCTTCCAAGTTTACATTAGAATCTAAACCTCCCATCAAACCTCACAAGTGTAAGGAACTGATGTTTCCTTCATCCTCCACCCCTAAATCCAATCAATCTAGAATCCACAACACCTCCTCTTCAAAACCCCATTGGATCTTATATTGAAATCCTTCATCATCTCATCCAAGCATCTACAATCACGATTCCTCCCATTAAATCCTTGATTCACGTGGATAAAAAACTATGCGGTTTGAATATAATTCCATTTTTATTATCATTATATCCACTGGCCCGACACTAAACATTGTAGGGCCCTCCAAACCCTCATCAACAACCTCATAGAAGAGGATGATCTTCTCATTGAAGAAGATCACCCTATTCCATCTACTAGTTCATACACATAAAATGTAATCCTCTAATTAAAACAATAACTTCTAAGACCTCTAAATGTAGTCCTTCATATACACCTTTCATCACAATCCCACCACCTAGCTCTACTTCTTATAAAGAAAGTCCCCCTCTCTTCATAATTCGTATCACCACTCACTCTTGACCTCATGATCCTCAACCATCTACCTAACCTAAACCCAAAGTTGTCATCTCTTCTCCATATAATGATCCCAATCAGTCCCCTTCTTCATCCAAGGCTAAGGTATCCATCCTAGTCGCTCCACACATCCAAAATCCTGTTGCCATTAGGCAAAGAATTATAGAGAAGATGCATCAAGCCCCCATTTAAATGTCTCTATGAGTTCATATAAATCTCTCCCAATCATCAAAAATATCTCATCGAATCCTTCCATCGTATCCTAATCACCTCGATGAGACTCGACCTTTTGTAGTCCCCTCGTCGAAGCTCTTATAGCTTATGCCACCATCTCTTTTGAAGATTCTAAAATTCCCAAAATCCTAGTTGAAGATTGTTACCATCCCATTTTCATCGTTTTCTGCATCAATGACACATTCATCTGACAATATATGATTGACAATGGTTCTAACATCAACATCATCTCATCCCATACCTTCAATAAACTCAAGCTTCCCAACTCCATTATTTCTCAATCACCAATAGTATTCGAGCCTTGATGATATTGTCTCCCCTCCTTTGGGAACAATTATCCTCCCCATCCACGTCGGAGAAAAATCCTCCATGAGATATTTTACATTATCGAGGGGGTTCTTATTTAATGTCTTGTTTGTACACCCATGGATCCACACCATGCATTGCATCCCATCCACTCTTCATCATTGCCTTAAGTACAAACATGAGGGGAAAATCCATACACTCCCCGCCAATATTCCTCCCTTCAAAGCATGCCTCATAACCTATTGTCCAAAGAACGTGCTCCTTCCTAAGCTAGATTCATCTTCCGAACCATCCACTAGTTCATTCATGCCTAAATCCAATCTGCCTAATGACAAATCTCTTGACATCATGATACATCGTCTCTCACTAGGGGACTATCAACTCCTCTCCCTTAATGATCTTCCCACATCCAATTGACTCGATAGACCTGACAAAGATCCTATGTATCAACCTAATGTCAGGGATATCCTTTCCTTTGGTCTACCCCGTCTAAAAACTAACCTTATCTATGGTGGAATTGATCCCCTTCCTCTCACATCGACAGTCAATCCCACACTAATCTATATACCAATGGATTCGATTTCCTCTATAATAAATTATTCGCCTACACCTACCTCCAACGCTACACATCGAATGGATTCAGTCTTGGACGTTATCAATAAGGCATGCATGATCTTATCAATAACCAATCCTGAAAATTATTAGTAAAATCTAATACATTATATACGTGACATTTAGAGTGTTGACAGTTCTTCTTACTACCCGATGGTTCCTCTGCAATTGTCCTGGTCTTTTATATTTATCTACTAAGTTTGGATATCAATTCAAGGAACTCAATTATATTTCCACCTATCAATGCTTTCAGTGGTATCATATCTTTTGCAGATCTTTGGCTATTAGTGAAATAATTTTTCTACGTGGAGTTTGGTAAAATACATTCTGCATAAATGTGGTTTTTTGGAGACATGTATTAGAAATTTAATCTCTTTGGTGCTTGTTGTTCTAACGTGGAAGCTGCAATGATATTTTCTTATGCATCAGTGGAATTTCCAACCATTGCCATAGACTTGGTGGAGATTAACGTTTTCATTACCCACGGGCTCGGATTCATCCCACTCACATCCCACTAGGCTACCCAAATGTAGTTCTCTTGCAACTGTGATTATTACAAAAACGTAGCGAATAAAATCTATATAGCCATTGCGGTTTGGAAATTATTTTATCAATTTTTCATGTTTGGAGATGTGACCTCATTAGAGAATCCTTTGACATCCATTTTTTCAATTCAGATCAATGTATTTGTAGCCTGTTCCCTGTGGAAGGAGGACGTATTTGAAATTTTGTTTTCTTAGGCACGTCAGGTGAAATCACAAACACATCGTGGTTTTTTTAGAGCATTATTTCGATTCTGGTAGGGTACTTAATGTATTTCTATTTTGAGTTGCAAATGGAAATTATAGAGAAATATTATGGTTTAAACTTTCATACGTGGAAGGTTAAAATACAAATGCAATTGATGCATAAAAATTTGTGGGGCATTGTAAATGGGGATGAGAAACCACCTGCTGATGAAAGAAAGTTATTGGAGTGGAAAACAAGAGATGAAAAAGAGAAAGCTATTATTTGGAATCATGTGGTCTTCCCTTACTATCATATTTATGATCTTGAATATGGGCACCAGGGACTATGCTTTGGGAACAGCTTATCCTCCACTACAACCTTGAAGGAAAACTATTCATAAAAAAAGAAAATAATGTCAAAAGTATAGATTGATCCCTCAAAGCACAACTATCATACATTCTATTTTTCCATCTAAAATCAAAAGTCAAAATCAAAAGAAAAATACCTTTGTAGACGACTCCTTGAAGGATGGTTACATTCATATATCATGGCAGCAAAGGCTTCCCACATTGATTAGCCTTCTAAATTTCTAAAACAAAAGAAAAATTAAAAGCAAGTATCTTAATAAAGCTTCCTACATTGTTCAACTTTACCATCTATTTCACACGATTCTAGATCGTTTCTTTGAAGTACTTGACAAAACAGATAGGGTAACTTGGTGTAGGAGGAATACCTGTTTTAATCTTTGGTTGATGGGTTATTGCACACGTATGACTTCTGAATCCACAACTGATTGTGAGAGCTTCCTTTTGGCTAGGAGGAACTACATGTCTACAAAGCAAGACCACGGAAAAGTTAAACAATATACGCGGTGAACTTCTAGCGTATGCTAGATCCGGAAATGTGATACTTCCTAGATGGTTGTCAGTCCACTATTTTAAACAATTTAATGCGGTAAATAAGGAAAATCCTATTGTAATTTGAAATGATTTAGGTATCTCACTTAAAACACAATAAGAAATAGATATAATCTAACAGGATAGGTTAGAATAGGATCCGAAGGTCAAGTAATTGGTTACGGGTCTGCGCAGTCCGATGCAGAGGTCTCAAGTAGATCACGGGTGAATGAGGGTGAAAGGAAATTAGGTGGATAGGTCAACATTACAGGTTTTATGGGCAAATACAGAGACTGATGTTAGTTAAGGGTGACCGGCGGCGGTTGGGTGTAGCAAGTCTTGGATTCTTGTGGAGTTACGGAATGCCACGAACAAAATTTTGGGTCTCCTTTGCGATTGCACAATGGAATTTGGTTGGTTGGGATGAGGTATTGAGTGATTTGGTGAGGTTTTAATGGGTATATGGAGGGGTGAGTGTTGGGGGAGGTCAATGGGTGGCTAGGTAAACAAAATATGATAATATAATGATGAAATGGAATAAACCAGAGAAGTATAACATCTACTTACTTGGATTCTAGTCTGGATGCACGTGAATGAAGCCTAGAGGTGCTGATGAGAGGTTTTGAAGGCTGCAGGTGATCACCAACTAAAGGAAAGCTTCGCATGGGTTACATGTACATTCCTCTTTGCTTGGTTAGATCAGATCTTTGCTTTGGGATAGCTTGTGCAGGAAAAGATGCTTGATCTCCTTCCTTGCATACGTGCTTTCACTGGAACGTGCTAATGTTTGCCAAATTTTTCAATCTTCTCCAACCTTCTGCCAACCTTGAGAATAAGGTTGTTTTGGGGTTAAAAGGGTAACCGATGGTAGTTCTGTCAGTGTTTAACCGGTGACGGTTAAGGGTAACCGGTGTTGGTCAAGGCGGGATTTCCTAGGTTTACTAAACTAGGAAGATCCTCTTGATTTCCTTGGATCTCATGTCATTAACCCATGGATTAGACTGGGAGATTCTTCTAAGCATGTGGGAATGTGGTTAGAGGGAATGTAGGCATTGATTTTTAGGGTTTGGGTAAGTCTTAGTTAGTTATGGCAACTTACTAAGAATAGGTCTTAGGTTGAGTTAGCTTGATGAGGTGTCTAAGTGAGGTGTATGTGTGGATATTATTTAAATTAAGATATTTAAATAATAAATATGGTGAGGATAATGAATTAAATTAATTAAATTAATATTAGTGGGGTGAAGGGGGCCATGGCTAGGTGAATGTGATGAAGGGTGTTTATTTGTTGAGGGACCAAAGGGGAGTGTGATCTAATTTTAGTGTCTACACCGTCAACAACAAATTTCCCACATTGATCAGTTTATGCCATATTTATCAAATTTGGAGCATAAACGTAAGAAAACCACCTAAAGAGAACATGTTTCCCTCATACAAACTATATATCAACCCCTTGTCATATGTATAGTAGGTTTATAAGCACACCTTCCATATTTCTCGCATGATCTTATATGTGATTAACTATTGTTATTTATGTGTTAAGAATGACCATTGGTTATAAGTGCATCAATTTTTTCATTTTCCTTTTCACATTTATACCTATAATCCGGTCCAAAAGAATCCATCCTACATGTGCATATTGTTATGTTACAAGTGTCCTTCTTATATTTAGGTCACCCTTTTGAGGTCACATTTTATCTCATCTTATCTAATCTACATCCAATCCTTCACATCTAATCTAAACCCATCACATCATATCACATCATACCTAATATAGCATTTAAATATATCTAATCATATATAAAATAAAAAACCATCGCATTAAATCCCATCATATATAATCTAAATCACAACATAATCTATATCTAATCATATCTACCATCTAAATCCATCACATTTATTCTAATCTCAATCTTACCATATCATATCTACTATAGAAATTTCATCACATCCGTACATCACATATATATCTAAATCCATGCATCACATCATCATATTATATAAATACATCATATCAAATATCTAAATCAACATCTATATCCATCTAATCATCTTCACATCTTATATGTGTGTGTGTATGTATATCATCAAATTGTCTATACATCCGTGATACACCTCTCTTTGGGATCTATCTCAAAATCTATACATGAGAATCCATATCTACATATAATGTTCACTACTTGGTGAGCACAAGATCAAAATCTATGTGTCCCAAGCTAAGACCATGTCCTCCTAGCAGGGGCATGTCCTGTACCCTTCCCACTATTTGGTCCACCATCTATTTCACGATCACGCCTCGGATGCGCTTCGGTGGTTGTGCTCCCTGACACCACCTTTTGCATTGATCTCCTTTTCCCATCTAAAGTGGCTCTAAAATGATAGACTAGGGTAGTCTCATCATAACAATGCTCTTTTAGTAGTGCACCTCCTCACCTAGGGCCTAGTATTGCTCCAAAGTGTCACGATACTTAGGTGGAGCCATCTGTCTTGCTCCATGTATGGCTCCACTGAGCCTCACCCTTCATCACCTTAGATGTAGTACCCAGATCTACATATTTGTCCCATAGGGCCTCTCTTTCTTTGTTTATCCCACTATTGTATGGACAGTGCCTCTTACGGCGCATCCCCTCCAACCCGGTAGTGTTGTCTCTTTCTCTTAGAAATTTGCTTCCAACTCCACCTATAATCAGGCTATCACAATTTCCACACATCTATCTCTACCCACTCCTCCTATAGGTGTTACCACCTCTCCTCCTATTCGCACTACCACCTCTACTCATACAGGAAGGACCTCCTCACCTCCTACCAAAGTGTCCCCTTCTCGGCCTACCCATTCTTTCTCATCTACTCTACAAAGCCCCTCCTATCTCCCACATCATTCTCATCAATATCTCATGGCTCGTCTTTCTCTACCAATGGGTCCTCCATCACTAGGATAGACAAGTCCCTCTCTATCTCATCCCACTTGTATCTAATTGGTGATCCAAGCACTTTATGCTGCACTAACTCAAACTATCTTATTACCCGTGTAAACTACACTTTCTCCATCATCTTTGGCATCTTCCCTTGTACCCATATAACTCTCCTCATACTTTTCAGCTATATATATATGCCCATACATGCGGGAAACCTATGTAAGGTCTCCATCTCACATCATCTACCTCAAAATTTTATCAAAAATTTGATCAACATGTTATCTTTTATCTCTTTATCTAACCACACATCTTTAACCACATCCGGTAGCCCGCTTTATGGCCATCTCTACATTCCCTCTTGGGGAACCATATTTCATCTTAAGCCCACAATTGAGGCCATCATTTCCCATATTTTTCCCACCAAGATGCCTATTTTCTCACTTCCTCACATATGAAGGATATCGCATACTCTTTTTCCCCACATTTTTGTTATACCATTGTCTCGACCGTCCTCGCATTTGTTTGCACATATTTTTGATGTCTTACTTTGAACCATTGGTCCCACGACTTGAAAATTTATTTGAGAGGATTCCCATTGGATTCCCTCCATCATGCGGTGATCCTTTCTAATTCATTGGTCCATATGACATTAACGTTGTCTCCATTGAGGCCATATTATGTTCCCTACGGAGACGTGTGTTTCGCGGTTTCTGCCATCTTTATCACATCCATCCGAGTGGATTACCATTGGATTCCCTCCATATAGTAGTGATATTTTCTTATTCATGGATCCATAGGATATTAATGTTGTCTCCATTAAGGCCATGTTATCTTCCCTACTTGATGTGATTCCAAGATCATTGGCATCTTTGTTTTTGTTTTTGTTTTTATTTTTATCCTTTCCTTAACGCAATGGTCATATCATTATCAACTTCGGGCATATTTTCTCATTGATCCTTCGTATTTTATCGTACTTTCCTTCTTACTTCATCTATCTCTTTCAAGTGTGTGCTTGATTATTCTTCGTCTTATCGATCCCTAGTCTAAGGGGGAGCACCTTAACCATCATCTTGTATCACTTAAGTTATTGTCTCACGCTTTCCTTAACACAAACCACTTGACAAAAGGGTGAATTATTAGACATAAATATTTTTGTCCCTCATCTCATGTTTACTCCCCTTTGTCATCATCTTGCACTTTTCCTCCCCTTTTCCCATTTGAATTCATATTTCCCTCCTAAACCCCCTTAATTTCCCACTTTCCTATCTTTATCCCATCACTAATTTTATCTCTCCTAATCCACCCTAATCACATTTCATTAATCCTTACACAAATCCATTATCCTAATCTAGGCAAAATTTTAAGGGTCCTCTCCAAAAAAAAATTAGAAAATATTTGGTGAATATTGGTAAAACCACTTTTGCATGTATGGCTAATTACATCTGCACAGGAAAAAAAAATTCATCGGCGGTGATTTTTAACATGATTATGGGAATGGTTAGGCCTTGACCATTAATCAATGGTGTGGAAAAATTAATATATGACACCAATTGGTAGCATGAAAATGCTACTTGTTTGGTAGCATTCGTCATACTACCGCCAATATCATGCGAGATGCTACCGACCGATGGCATGTAGAATGCTCCCGGTGGCATTATATTTGATGTTACTAATCGAGTAGCATTAAATATTCTACGATTCGATAGCATGCATAATGCTTTACCGGTCGGTAGCATGCAAAATGCTATCGGCCGAAAACAATGGGAATGTTACCAATCGTTAGCATGTAACATGCTATCTGCCGATTGCACCATTATGCATGCTACCACAGGGACGGTAGCATATTTAATTCTACCTTGCCGGTGGGTTAAAGGTTGTTGGGTGTGATTATATTAAATGTGTTATAAATACATGAAGGCAGTCATTTTCACTCCACACAATAGAGAGAAGCTAGAGCATACGAGGAAAAAACCAAAAGATGAAACTTGAATGCCAAAGCGTAGATAAAAAGGAAGAGTCTATAATGTCAAAGGATATCTACAACCAAGAATTTTATAATAGATTGAAAAATTCCAAGAAGAAAGAACACTTCCAAACAACCCACGAGCCTAGTTGTGTCAACAATAATTATGAAGAATTTTTTGTTCAAAAGCCTAGTCTTTCCTCAACTGTAAAAATTTCTAGATGATCCTAATGAGTTTTCCCAATGGATCAAAGTGTCCAGTTTCACATGGCTAGTGTATATGCCTCAATTTCAAACAAACCATAAAACACTTAATAATCTTCTACTCAACTACGACACTTCCACTTACACCTTCCATTATCAACTCCCATCTCATTTATAGTCATTCGAACTTCATGTAACATCCTCATTTCAAAATACCAGAACAAGGGAATTTTTTTTTTTTTTTTGATAACGTTCACTGTTATGAATTATAAAATTCAAACACACGTTCAAGTTTTAATAATTGTTCTCTGCCCAAACAACACAGTTTGGATCACACAATTTCTTTTTAAAATGAATGTTCCCTGTTCGCATATTTACAATATGGAACACACATTCAATGCCATTCAATCTTATAACAGATTCTATATGCTGCTGTAAATGACTCGAGGAACTACCGATCTTCCATTTTCATGGCTCGGAGTTTCAACGATCCTTCATTTCATGACTCGGCAACAACCGATCCTTCATGTTCATGACTCGGCAACAACCGATCCTTCATGTTTGTTTATGCATGGTATATTATATATACACGTACTCATAACCAATTCCGGTTATCGAAGTGATCCATTTAAGAAGCTGTCGAATATACTCATTTGATATTCATCTGACATCCTGCATCTTAAATTAAGTGATAAGGACAACGCAACCAACAATTGCGATACTTTGGCCAAAGATTTTCACATGCTTTGCATGATCATATTCCTGGATGTGATACACATCTACGGAATACGTCCTTCACCTCACTTCACCTGTTATCTAGAATGGTCTTTCCTGGTTCCTACCAGTCCTCTTCGTTTAAGGTCAGTTTTAAACTTCCAATTCCAACTAGTAATATGAACGGGTATAGGAAGGCACTCCTGGTAACTAAAGATACGCAGACATACGGTGTCGTTCCCCACGACTCCGTGTGTCTAGTTATCCTTAGTGTTCCGGAGTCACTCCGTATACCAGATCATATCCTATCCCCTGTTAAGAGCTACACATTCAGCCTATGTATTCTTGATGTTTTAATTCGGGAGGGCATTGCAATATGTCAGCTGCAACATTGTGTCGTCATGAAGACCCCGTCTTCATGGAGACACATTCTTTGTAAGCTGACATATGCCAATGTCCTACAGAATTCTCCCATCGAGAATGCACATCCTGCTCAAGTGATTTGGATACGATTTACCAATTAAAATCGACTTTCAGCCTCCACGCTGATCCCTTGATCCTCGTTTCCGTTACGGTTATGACAGACGGGGCTAAGAGGACTAAACCCGTCCATTAGCTTGCTATGCATCTTCTCCTTCGTATCGAAGGGCTACATTTCCCTACTTGGTTCACTTCTTAATCATTAGATTAAGCAGTCCGTACCGACGGACGTGATAAGTTTAACCTATTAAACTTAGCCAAGATTTTCCAACTACAACAAGATTCAGAATTCTAACTTATTAGGCGTCACTTAAACGAGGCCTAATTCCCAAGAAATGTACTCATTTGTTTTCCTTAACGTTATATAGTTAAGGTCCATTAGTTATGGATATATTTTCCTATATCCGTTATTCGAATTTATCAAACGGGATCATTAATGGAGTTGAAAGTGATGTTCGATTACTCAAGTTGATTGATATTCCTTAGCTCTAAGCTAATCTTGAATACCTTCCGATTATGGAATCATATTCTTCTTAATCCTTTTTAATGTCAATTAAAAATTCATCTTTACCAAGTATGAATTAATTGCATTTTCAACTTAAAAGTTGCATTTAGGTAAGAATAGATATCGGTTTCCATTTAACATCCGTCCAGGACAATGAAACAATTCCAAATCAAGAAATAACATCATATTTCCAATTTAAACAACAATATCAAAGCTGATATAATTATTGAAAATATCACACTTGTAATTGTATTCAATATTTCATGTCATAATCGTACATTTGCCAATCCAATTTGATTGGGCATAGTTTATACAAAACATCCATACAACTCATGGATGAGAAGAATATATTTTCTTCTTTTCACAATTAAATCGAAGAGGAATAAAAGCAACAATTTCAATACATCATCAAATCAAAAGCATCTCGAAAACAGCCAAGTCTTCATTCTAATCAAATTCCATCTCGCAAAATGAATTGCAGGTCGATTCATGGTGAGCATATTAAGCACTTATCCTTAAAATAAGATGCTTCAACTAACTGTCTCAATAAAAGAACCCTGCTTTTATGAAACGACAGTTAAACATCAATCACGAAATAGGCACAAAAGAAAGATCAGCATAACAACTGAACTATCAAAAATATCATCACAATCAGCCAAGGAACTGCTGTCCCGTTTCCACATAATCATTACAAGTATCAATTCACAATATTTGTAAAGTTAGGAATACAAGTAGCTTACTGCATATATAACATACAGTTATCCTTTCCACGCCTTTCATTAATAACAAATGCAAAGGATGAAACTAACTGAAATATAAATTCATTACTTTCCTTTCAGTTCATGAATCATATTAAATTCAAAGCAATCAAGTACAGACAAGAAAGCGAACAGCAATGCATATAGTTGCTCCCATCTAAGCACTATAAAATTCATTATTCACGAATTCCAGATTTCCAACTGAATGAAAGAAGAAAAGATCATTTTTCCAAGTCATTCATTCATATCTCTACTTCTTTCCACATGTCTGTCCTAATAGTGGAATCCAAACGAAAGACAATTCAAGATAACAGTTCAGAGTGAAACTTACAAAATCCATTCGGAATTCACTTTCCGGCAGCAAGAATAATTTCATTTATAATCAGCTTTAAATGAAAACAGGGAAGAATTCATCACAGAACAAGCAACATCAAGATGCAGACTATGTATTTGCTTTGTACTAGAAGATTTCATACTTCTTTCACTGTATAGTTAACCAAACAAACAGTTATACATCATGCAGTCAATAAATCACATAAATTCATAATCCTATGAACGTATCCCGTTCAAAATAACATATTATTCATTGCTTTATTACCTACAGCAAGTCCAATGTTCTCATGACTACGAATTTCACCAAGTGAGAACAGCGGGAGGAAGAAGGATTCCCCTTCCAATAAAGGATTCTACCCAATCCATTTTCCAATTTCATAATAGTATACACAACTCCGAATGCAAAATCAGATGTCATTACCCTTAGCAAAACAAACCGTGCGGTGGCAATACATGAACTTAAAATACATCAAGACAACTTCCATAGCATGACAAAATTTCATTGCATGTATTCCTTTCCCAAGAATTCAAAGCTATTTCGTAACCACCAAAACAGTCAATCTCAAAAGACCGATCATCATTGATCAACATAACTAATCATCATACTTTCTTAACAAGATCACCTTATTCATTATAATTTGAAGGGAAAGCTATTTCTTTTCCAATTCCCATAAACACTCATATAAAAGTCTAATGCCCATTCCCTTTTAAAATACAAGATGCCATTTCCTCATAATTCAAAACAGCAGAAGGAAGAGGAAGTCTTATTTCCCTTTTAAGCAAGAAAGGAAAGAACAGTCAAAGACATATTATCATTTCTTTCTCCATGGCAATTTTGTATGCTCATACAAAAGAAACAATGTTGTATTCATCACAATCAACACAGCAGAGAGAGAGGAGGAAACTATTTCCTTCAAAGAAAGCTTCAGTAGAGAAACGACCTCAAGCCGTTCTTACAACCAATACAATCATATCGCAGTTCAGATGACAACAACAATAATACAGCAATAGAATAACCCATACTACCTGTACAGTTTTACCTTCCATTCCACAAGAATAACCAGTTAAAATTTTCATACAATACCCATAACCAGCACCACATGGAGGTATTTCCATTCAAGAAGAGCAAGAGGTTAGACACAAGCGGGAACGATTTTCCTATCATTTCCAAAAAGAAAAGAAACACGGGTCGAAAAACCCAAATCATAAATGACACAACTCATATAACGTGTACGCAGTCTTAAGATATATATGACGTTTTCCCATTATTGCCAATAAACCAACACATCACAGAAGCGTTTCCAACCAATTAAAATGCGGGGAAGATTAATCACAACAAAGAAGGAAACGACTTTACCCCATTATTTCCAAAAATGACAAAAGCAAGTATGAAGGAAACCCAAATCCCAAAGAACATAACATGATTTGTATTTCCACTTCCTTTTTACATGTGAGGACAATTCCAAATACAACAAAGACAAGGAAACAATTACACAATAAGGAAATGATTTAGCGCACTGACTGTTCCAATTTCAACAACACGAACAATGAAAGAGAATATCCATTTCAAGCCACCATACATCAACAACCATACATTAATTCATTTCCAACTTGATTCGAGCAAAAACAACTCAAAACCGAGCAACGAAACGGTTCATCATATCATTTTCCAAGCAAAAGAGAAGTAAGAATCGATAAAATCCAAATCGAACCGACTTGACAACAATCACAAAATCAAAACCCAAGAGTAGGGTTGTTTTAATGATACACTTAATCAAAGCAAATATTTTTAAAGAGAAGGGCTTAACATGCCTGAAATCTCTTTTCCCGAACTCGAAGAAGGATTCGTTTGCCGCGTTATTTCCTTCCACCGCGACAATAAAACTTCTCAACACTCCTTTCTCCTCCGGGCTTAGCAACAACCTCTAAATCTCCAAAAAAAAATGTCAATGCCAAGAGCTGGTTCAACGGAACCAGGCCAAAAAACCAAATGCGAGCAACTTTGCCAAAACCAAATAGAAACAATGAAAAAATCAAATTCCCTCATACAGCTTTCAAGGCGAGCTCGTCGCGAGGACCGAAAAAATCAATGCATTAAAGGCTTTGCCTTTTTCCTTACTTCACGCCACCGCCACTTGAGTTGGCGAACTCTAAATTCAAATTTCCCATGTAAAACTGAATTTGGCTCTATCTCCAAATAGATGCCACTATTTCCTACTGCCCCACCAAAGCGGCGTTGTCCATATATGGACTTTATTAAATGCCAATGAATGCCCTTCCTTCATCCTTATCCCTTCCCTCCAAAGGTCTGCGCACCCCTTTAGATTAGGATTAGTTTAGGTTGCATATAGTATTCAACCTAGGTCTTAGTTTAGCCTTAGGTTTTAGAACTTAGGTTTATTTTCCCTTTTTTTTTTTTAATTTAAAAATCCACTTAGGGTAGTAGTGTAGGGTGCATGTTAGGACTTAGGATTAGTTTAGGTTTTAACTCCTACTAACCACTAACACTAACAACTTCCATCCAGCCTCCCTACTAACATTCACGTTAATGCAGAGCAGGACGTTCCGTCCTTCGGATTACGTGCCAAGGCCACCCGTGTCCAGGCATTTCTTGCCTCACGAGGTCCCAAGTTCGACAGTACAGGGTTCAAGAATCGAACCCCTGTCGTTGGCATCTATGTGCCAGCTGCCCAAAACTGCAATCAGGCGCTGCACGCTCATAACAATCTCGGTTCGGTTCAAGTGTGAATCGACACAGAAATCACAAGAGGACCTCAGCATACTTGGATCAATGGAATTGATTCAAGGTATCTTAATCAATCGAAAAGAGAGTTTAGCAAGTATACAACAATTTGTCGTCACATCAATGAAACACACAAGTACAATTTTTGCTGTCCCATGCAATAAATCATAGCATACAAGAATCCAAGTTAGCAACACATTCTCTTAAGATCAAAACTTATCTTAACATGTTTGCCTTCATTTCAGAAGCTATAATAGTATGTAAAACATTTACCAAGTTAACATACAAAATCAGAGTGTTACATTCTTCCCTCCTTAAAGAATCATCGTCCCGATGATCAGATTATACAATTCAAGGAGTTCTAGGACAAAGTTCGGTTATTGTCCTTTCCTTCATAAGTTCATACCAAAATGATTCACTCTTAAAAACAAAGCATTTTAAGACAAGCTGTACAATAGACTAATAATTGTCTAAATTTGGTAGAATTTTCAGTTCTTTGAATTTCAAATTCAATTAAACAGGTGTGGAAAAGTAGATCTCATTTCTTCAAGATTCTCCCAAGTTGCACTTTCTTCGCTGAACTGGTCCCACTAGACCTTACATTGGTTCACTTCGCGATTTCTCAAGTACAACTGGCGAGTTCCCAACACTCGAATGGGCTTAACCACGATTATTCCTGGGTCTTGGACTGCAGGAATTCCAATTTAGCATGTGTGATAAATCATCACGTATTTCTTAAGCAAAGAAATATGAAAAACATCATGCATTTGAGACAAAGCAGGAGGTAATGCTAGACGATAAGCTACAGGGTTGATTATTTCAATAATTTCAAAAGGTCCCACGTAACGTGGCAACAACTTGGCAGCCTTGCCAAAAGTTATTGAGCTCTTTTTCGGCTTCACCCGAAGAAAGACCTTCTCTCCCAGTTTATAATGCCTGTCAACCCGCTTCAAGTCTGCATAACTCTTTTACCTATTGGCAGCCTCCTTTAGATGTTCCCGAATCATTTTGATTTGCTGTTCCATTTCCATAAGGATTTCTGGCCCAATTACCTCTCTGTCCTCAACGCTGTCCCAGCTGACAGGGGTTCTGCATTTTCTTCCATACAATGCTTCAAAGGGCGCCATTTTTAAAGAGGCATGATAGGTGTTATTGTAAGCAAATTCTACCAGTGGAAGGTATTCCTCCCATTTATCTTTGCTGGTCCATGCAATACATCCTTAAGCATGTCCTCTAAAACCTGATTAACTCTCTCGATCACATCCATCCGTTTCCGGATGATATGCGAAGTGAAGTTTAATTTAGTCCCAAGGCCGCATTAAGCGTTTTCCAAAACCTTGATGTCATCCTCGGATCTCTCGTCCGATATGATTAATTCGGTATTCCATGCGATCAAGATTTCATGTACAAATCTTCTTGCTAATCTTGGTGCATCGTCCTTCAAATTACCAAGAATGAAGTGTGCCACTTTGGTTAATTTATCGACTACAACCAGGATAATGTCATGCTTATTTCTTGACATAGGCAATCCTTGAACGAAATCCATCGTTATCACTTGCCATTTATACTGCGGAATGTTGTGGGGATACAATAATCCAGCGGGGTGCATATGTTCCGCTTTAACACGCTGACATTCCAAGCAGTGTGTTACAAACTCTACCACATCCTTTTTCATTCCCTTCCAAAAATATTGCTGCTTAAGATCAGCGAGCATTTTTGTAATGCCAGGGTGTCCAGAAAAAGGTGAATTATGGAATTCAATTAACAATTTCCCTCTTAAGTCATTTGCCACAGGTATATATACTCTGTTTTCGAACCTTAGAATTCCTTCATTATCAAAACGGAATCCCTTATACCTGACGTCCTGTGGGTCTGCAGCAAGTGCTGATTTGACTTGCTGGAAATAAGGATCGATTCCAAGGCATCTTTCACCTCATCCTTAAACTGAGTCCTTAACGTTATAAGAGCAGAGATATGCTTTCTTCGACTCAAAGCATCTGCTACCCGATTTTCCTTGCCCTTAATGTAACTTATATCAAAATCATACCGAGACAAAAATTCTAACCATCTTGTTTGTCTTGCATTCGATTTGGGCCGAGTAAAAATATATTTCAGCCCCGGATGGTCTGCATTTTTAACTCAAAGGGCTTGCCTAAATGGTAATGTCTCCATATTTGAAGTGCATGAACAATGGCAGCCACTCAAGATCGTGTGGAGCATAGTTACTTCATGTAACTTAAGCTTTACTGCTTTCATAAGCGATGACATGGTTATTACTGCAATGTAGAATACCTCCAAGGCCTTCTCCTGAGGCGTCCGTTACAACCATAAAATCTCCATTTGGATCAGGTACAGTCAAAATAGGTGCTGTAGTTAACTGTTCCTTTAACTTTTTAAAGGTAGATTCACATTTGTCTGTCCAGACAAATTTCTTTTCTTTCTTTTGCAGCGAAGTGATTGGGGCAGCAATTTTTGAAAAGTCCTTAATGAACTTTCGATAATATCCAGCCAAGCCCATGAAGCTCCTCACTTCGTGCACGTTCTTAGGCGCAGGCCACTCCGTTATAGCTGTGATCTTTGAAGGGTCAACAACTATCCCATTTTTGCTTATAACGTGTCCCAAATAATGCACCTCTGCATCATAAAAGGAACATTTGGACAGTTTGCCATACAACTTCCTCCTTCTTAAGATTTCCAGCACTATCCTGAGATGTTCTTGGTGCTCTTCGACATTTTTGGAGTATATAAGAATGTCGTCTAAGAATACAAGCACAAACTTGTCTAAGTATTCTTGAAAAATATTATTCATTAGATTCATGAAGGCGGCAGGTGCATTAGTCAGCCCAAAAGGCAACACCGTGAACTCATAATGCCCATACCTCGTTCTAAAAGTTGTTTTATGAATATCTTCCTCTTTTATTCTCAGCTGATGGTACCACGATCAAGATCTATTTTGAATAAACCGATGCTCCTCGCATCGATCAAACAGATCATCAATTCTTGGAAGTGGGTATCAATTTTTAATAGTTACTTTGTTCAAAGCATTCTCGTAATCAATGCACAGCCTCAAAGTGCCATCCTTTTTCTTTACAAAAATTACCGGCGCTCCCCAAGGTGAGACGCTCGGTCTTATCAGCCCCTTAGTCAGAAGTTCTTGTAACTGAGCCTTCAGCTCTACCAACTCAATGGTAGTCATTCTATAAGGTGCCTTAGATATGGGTTCCGTTCCTGGTTTGATCTCTATTGCGAAGTCAAACTCACGTTTGGGCGGAAGACCCGGCAATTCCTCCGGAAATACATCACGAAAATCCCTCAACAATGGATATCTTTCCATGAAATCATTATCTTCCTCTGCATTTTCTGTCATTTTTACTGCATACAAAGTGCAGCCTCTGTTTTTAGCCCTCTTTAGTTGCATAAATGCCAGCAGTTTCCCCAGCTGCAACTTCCCGTTTACACCTTGAATGACTACTTGCTCGCTGCGGGTCATCAACGTAACAGATTTGTTTTTCATAACAGTCAACCTTTGCCTTATGTTCAGCCAACCAGTTAACTCCAATAATGATATCATATGATCCTAGAGGAGTGACATACAAGTCAACTTCGGTGGAGAAACCAGGCAGATCAAGAATTGCCCCAAAAAGGCACATTTCGACTGTATGGACAACATTATTCCCATAATGCACTGTCCATGTTTTATCCATTCTTGTAGCCTTCCTTTTTAATTTCATGGCAAGTTTAGCAGAAATAAAACATTCTGTAGCTCCAGTATCAAAAAGTACAACTACAGGTTTACCGAATAACTTACCCGTAACTTCTATGGGCGTCACTTGCTTTTCAGCTTGTCAGTTAGCCACTGCAGCATGTATCCTATCTTTGTCAGTCGCGATCATCCTTCTTCGAGAGGACAATGATTCGCATAGTGGTCCTTTCCACGCTTTAAGCATCCTCCACTGGCCCTTTTCTAGGCTCAAATCATTACCGACCTTAAAGTTATCATTAGAAGCTTCCATAGGACTTCTCGCCCAATGCCATTAACTTTTGTGAAGCTGTTCCGCACGCTATTTACAGGTCTGTTCATCACAGGTTTCTTGTTGTTATCTACAACAATTTTGTTTTTCACACCAAACCTTTTCCAAGGTCCCCTTTTTGGTGCAAGAGATGAAGAAGGATTGGGAATCTTCTTCCTTATCTCTTCCCTGTGAGCAGATATTGCTCTCAATTTCTATTCCTGTCTGATTGCCTTTTCGACAACTCCATCCATGGTGGTTGGGCCGTGGACATCCACTTCGCCACCAATGATGGGATTCAGTCCCATTATGAATTTCCGTATTCTAAACTTCTCGTCAGCTTGGTACTGCGGCACATACTTAAGGAGTTTAGTAAACCCTTCCCAGTATTCCGTCACCGACAGCCTTCCTTGCGACTGGTTCACGAAATTCGGTCATTTTCCTATCAAAATAGAGTTGAGGCAGCCATCGTTGCCTAAAATAACCCTTTTAATTGATCCCAAGTCATGTCGGATTTGACAATATTCAGCTCAACCTTGCGGTTGTCCCACCATGATGAGGCTTCGTGAGAAAGCCGATATGCTCCCCATATCGCTTTAGTCTCTTTGGAGAAGTTTCTTATTGCAAAGTATTTCTCCATTTCACCGAGCCGGTCTCGGCTCCGTCCCCAAGGGTTGTTCCATCAAACTTTGGAGGACTTATTCTCTTTATATCATTTGTAAGTTCACCGCTAATCTTGCCCTTTTATTTTCGGGGGATTAGGAGCAATTACATTATTATCATCAACACCCGATTCCCTCCGTTGATGTTGTCCACGAGAGCAAATGATCATTTATTTCACTTCATTCCCTCCTCTTCATTGCCCATTGACTCTTTGTTCCAAGATACCAAACGATCCTCGTATCAAGTAGGGCGGCAAGGATTTCATCCGGCTTTTGGGCGATTCTTTGCTTCTCCACCTACTGAACGGGTTATTCGCAGCATTCCCTCTTGTCCTGACCATTTTCTGTTCAATAAGAAAATGTAAACTTTATTAATATCGTGGACTCATTAGGTCCAAGAGCTGCAACCTTCAGCTCTGATACCAAGATGTAACATCCTCATTTCAAAATACCAGAACAAGGGAAATTTTTTTTTTTTTTTTTGATAACGTTCACTGTTATGAATTATAAAATTCAAACACACGTTCAAGTTTTAATAATTGTTCTCTACCCAAACAACACAGTTTGGATCACACAATTTCTTTTAAAACGAATGTTCCCTGTTCGCATATTTACAATATGGAACACACATTCAATGCCATTCAATCTTATAACAGATTCTATATGCTGCTGTAAATGACTCGAGGAACTACCGATCTTCCATTTTCATGGCTCGGAGTTTCAACGATCCTTCATTTCATGACTCGGCAACAACCGATCCTTCATGTTCATGACTCAGCAACAACCGATCCTTCATGTTTGTTTATGCATGGTATATTATATATACCTGTTCTCATAACCAATTCCGGTTATCGAAGTGATCCATTTAAGAAGCCTATCTGAATATCTGTTACTGATATTCATCTGACATCCTGCATCTTAAATTAAGTGATAAGGACAACGCAACCAGCAATTGCGATACTTTGGCCAAAGATTTTCACATGCTTTGCATGATCATATTCCTGGATGTGATACACATCTACGGAATATGTCCTTCACCTCACTTCACCTGTTATCTAGAATGGTCTTTCCTGGTTCCTACCCAGTCCTCTTCGTTTAAGGTCGGTTTTAAACTTTCAATCCCAACTAGTAATATGAACGGGTATGGAAGGCACTCCCGGAACTAAAGATACGCGAGACATATGGTGTCATTTCCCACGACTCCGTGTGTCTAATTATCCTTAGTGTTCAGAGTCACTCCGTATACCGGATCATATCCTATCCTATTTAAGAGCTACACATTCACCTATGTATTCTTGATGTTTTAATTCGGGAGGGCATTGCAGATATGTCAGCTACAACATTGTGTCGTCATGAAGACCTCGTCTTCATGGAGACACATTGCTTTATAATGACGATGCCAATGTCCTGTCTGAATTCTCCCATCGAGAATGCACATCTGCTCAAGTGATTTGGATACGATTTACCAATTAAAATCGACTTTCAGCCTCCACGCTGATCCCTTGATCCTCGTTTCCGTTACAGTTGTACAGGGCTAAGAGGGACTAAACCCATCCATTAGCTTGCTATGCATCTTCTCCTTCGTATCGAAGGGCTACATTTCCCTACTTGGTTCACTTCTTAATCATTAGATTAAGCAGTCCGTACCGACGGACGTGATAAGTTTAACCTATTAAACTTAGCCAAGATTTTCCAACTGCAACAAGATTCAGAATTCTAACTTATTAGACGTCGCTTAAACGAGGCCTAATTCCCAAGAAATGTATTCATTTGTTCTCCTTAACGTTATATAGTTAAGGTCCATTAGTTATGGATATATTTATCCTATATCCTTTATTCTGAATTTATCAAACGGGATCATTAATGGAGTTCGAAAGCGAAGTTCGATTACTCCGAAGTTGATTGATATTCCTTAGCTCCTAAGCTAATCCTGAATACCTTCCGATTATGGAATCATATTCTTCTTAATCCTTTTTAATGTCAATTAAAAATTCATCTTTACCCAAGTATGAATTAATTGCATTTTCAACTTAAAAGTTGCATTTAGGTAAGAATAGATATCAGTTTCCATTTAACATCCGTCCAAGGACAATGAAACAATTCCAAATCAAGAAATAACATCATATTTCCAATTTAAACAACAATATCAAACTGATATAATTATTGAAAATATCACACTTGTAATTGTATTCAATATTTCATGTCATAATCTGTACATTTGCCAATCCAGCTGATTGGGCATAGTTTATACAAAACATCCATACAACTCATGGACAGAAGAATATATTTTCTTCTTTTCACAATTCCTCGAAGAGGAATAAAAGCAACAATTTCAATACATCATCAAATCAAAAGCATCAGAAAACAGCCAAGTCTTCATTCTAATCAAATTCCATCTGCAAAATGAATTGCACGGGTCAGTTCAATGAACTGAGCATATTAAGCACTTATCCTTAAAATAAGATGCTTCAACTAACTGTCTCAATAAAAGAACCCTGCTTTTATGAAACGACAGTTAAACATCAATCACGAAATAGGCACAAAAGAAAGATCAGCATAACAACTGAACTATCAAAAATATCATCACAATCAGCCAAGAACTGCTTATCCAAGCTTCCGCATAATCATTACAAGTATCAATTCACAATATTTGTAATTTAGGAATACAAGTAGCTTACTGCATATATAACATACAGTTATCCTTTCCACGCCTTTCATTAATAACGAATGCAAAGGATGAAACTAACTGAAATATAAATTCATTACTTTCCTTTCAGTTCATGAATCATATTAAATTCAAAGCAATCAAGTACAGACAAGAAAGTGAACAGCAATGCATATAGTTGCTTCCATCTAAGCACTATAAAATTCATTATTCACGAATTCCAGATTTCCAACTGAATGAAAGAAGAAAAGATCATTTCTCCAAGTCATTCATTCATATCTCTACTTCTTTCCACATGTCTGTCCTAACAGTGGAATCCAAACGAAAGACAATTCAAGATAACAGTTCAGAGTGAAACTTACAAAATCCATTCGGAATTCACTTTCCGGCAGCAAGAATAATTTCATTTATAATCAGCTTTAAATGAAAACAGGGAAGAATTCATCACGTAACAAGCAACATCAAGATGCGAGACTATGTATTTGCAGTACTAGAAGATTTCATACTTCTTTCATCGTATAGTTAACCAAACAACAATGATTATACATCATGCAGTCAATAAATCACATAAATTCATAATCCTATGAATGTATCCCGTTCAAAATAACATATTATTCATTGCTATTACCTACAAAGTCCAATGTTCTCATGACTACGAATTTCACCAAGTGAGAACAGCGAGAAGTGCGTAAGAAGGATTCCCCGCCAATAAAGGATTCTACCCAATCCATTTTCCAATTTCATAATAGTATGCACAACTCCGAATGCGCAAAATCAGATGTCATTACCCTTAGCAAAACAAACCGTGCATGACGGTGGCAATACATGAACTTAAATGCAGTCGAGACAACTCCCATTGCATGACAAAATTTCATTGCATGTATTCCTTGCCCAGCAATTCAAACTAATTCGTAACCACCAAAACAGTCCATTCTCAAAGACCGTTCAGCATTGATCAACATAACTAATCATCATACTTTCCTAGCAAGATCACCTTATTCATTACAATTTCAGAGGGAAAGCTATTTCTTTTCCAATTCCCATAAACACTCATATAAAAGTCTAATGCCCATTCCCTTTTAAAATACAAGATGCCATTTCCTCATAATTCAAAACAGCAGAAGGAAGAGGAAGTCTTATTTCCCTTTTAAGCAAGAAAGGAAAGAACAGTCAAAGACATATTATCATTTCTTTCTCCATGGCAATTTGTATGCTCATACAAAAGAAACAATGTTGTATTCATCACAATCAACACAGCAGAGAGAGAGGAGGAAACTATTTCCTTCAAAGAAAGCTTCAGTAGAGAAACGACCTCAAGCCGTTCTTACAACCAATACAATCATATCGCAGTTCAGATGACAACAACAATAATACAGCAATAGAATAACCCATACTACCTGTACAGTTTTACCTTCCATTCCACAAGAATAACCAGTTAAAATTTTCATACAATACCCATAACCAGCACCTCATGGAGGTATTTCCATTCAAGAAGAGCAAGACAGTTAGACACAGCAACGGGGAACGATTTTCCTATCATTTCCAAAAGAAAAGACAGCAAGGGTCGACAAACCCAAATCATAGCGACACAACTCATATAACATGCACAGTCTTAAGATATATATGACGTTTTCCCATTATTGTCAACAAACCAACACATCCTGGAAGCGTTTCCAACCAATTAAAATGCAAGGGTAGATTAATCACAACAACAAGGAAATGACTTTACCCCATTATTTCCAAAAATGACAGCAAGTATGAAGGAAACCCAAATCCCAAAGAACATAACATGATTGTATTTCCACTTCCTTTTTACATGCGAGGACAATTCCAAATACAACAAAGAAGGAAACAATTACACAATAAGGAAATGATTTCGACTGCTTCCAATTTCAACAACACGAACAATGAAAGATAATATCCATTTCAAGCCACCATACAATCGATAACCAGTACAACAATTCATTTCCAACTTGATTCGAGCAAAAACACTCAAAACCGAGCAACCAGAAACGGTTCATCATATCATTTTCCAAGCAAAAGAGAAGTAAGAATCGATAAAATCCAAATCGAACCGACTTGACAACAGTCACAAAATCAAAACCCAAGAGCAGGGTTGTTTTAATGATACACTTAATCAAAGCAAAGATTTTTAAAGAGAAGGGCTTAACATGCCTGAAATCTCTTTTCCTGAACTCGAAGAAGGATTCGTTTGCCGCGTTTTTCCTTCCACCGCGACAACACAAACTTCCCAACACTCCTTTCTCCTTCAGGCTTAACAACAGCCTCGAAATCTCCAAGAAAAAAATGTCAAATGCCAAGAGCTGGTTCGACTGAACCAGGCCAGAAAAACCAAATGCAGAGCAACTTTGCCAAAACCAAATCGAAACAATGAAAAATCAAATTCCCTCATACACTTTCCAAGGCGAGCTGGTCGCGAGGACCGAAAACAATCAATGCATTAAAGGCTCTACCTTTTTCCTTACTTCCCACGCCACTGCCACTTGAGTTGGCGAAATCTAAATTCAAATTTCCCATGTAAAACTGAATTTGGCTCTATCTCCAAATAGATGCCACTATTTCCTACTCGCCCATTAAATCGGCGCCGTCCATATATGGATTTGCTTATTAAATGCCAATGAATGCCCTTCATTCATCCTTATCCCTTTCCTCCCAAGGGTCTGCGCACCCCTTAGATTAGGATTAGTTTAGGTTGCATATAGTATTCAACCTAGGTCTTAGTTTAACCTTAGGTTTTAGAACTTAGGTTTATTTTCCCCTTTTTTTTAATTTAAAAATCCACTTAGGGTAGTAGTGTAGGATGCATGTTAGGACTTAGGATTAGTTTAGTTTTAATTCACACTAACCACTAACACTAACAACTTCCATCCACCTCCTACTAACATTCACGTTAATGCGCAAAAGCGGGACGTTCCATCCTTCGGATTACGTGCCAAGGCCACCCGTGTCTAGGCATTTCTTGCCTCACGAGGTCCCAGTTCGACAGTATAGGGTTCAAGAATCGAACCCCTGTCGTTAGCATCTATGTGCCAGCTGCCCACAACTGCAATCAGGCGCTGCACACTCATAACAATCTCGGTTCGGTTTAAGTGTGAATCGACACAGAAAACACAAGAGGACCTCAACATACTTGGATCAATGAAATTGATTCAAGGTATGCTGTCAATCAGCAAAGAGAGTTTAGCAAGTATACGACAATTTGTTGTCACATCAGCAAACACACAAGTACAATTTTTGTTGTCCCATGCAATAAATCATAGCATACAAGAATCCAAGTTAGCAACACATTCTCTTAAGATCAAAACTTATCTTAACATGTTTGCCTTCATTTCAGCAGCTATAACAGTATGTAAAACATTTACCAAGTTAACATACAAAATCAGAGTGTTACACTTCACTTGAGGACATCAAGTGTCTCACTAGAATTCCACACAAGGATGTGGATCCTATGACGATGAAGGTTATTTTATCAAATGAAGAATGCAAGTATTTGGAGTCTAATTTTCAATTATCTATTGATGCAATTACAATTGCTACTGCTCGTAAGTTTATTTTATGTTTTACAACATTACATTTTCATTATTTTCAATTTAAAGAAGTTTTATTGTGTTTTAAATTCAAAACAAATAGAATTCTTCTCCTTTTTGTATTGACAATTACAGCTTCCCAAAACCCTTCAAAAAGAGGGATTCAACTCAAGGATTTCAGTCACCCATTTCTATAGGTCATGGTGTAGTTCTTCTAGGCCATAATTATTTTACAAGGTCGATATATGGATATTCTATTGTGGTCTTTAGCATATATCATTCGCAACCTAAGTGGGCATAAATTTGACTAGTGCAACTTCTTATCCTCTAGGATAAGATCTGATTTGGAAAATATTCATTTGAATGATAATGTTACCATCAACTCAACAAATTTTATTCTTGGTTTATATTATGAATCTCTCTATAATTTATGTGGCACCTCTCCTCCGATAGAAATGCATTCAAAGATAATGTCTTTTTCATTAATAGTTGAAGAGCAAGAGGTGAGTCTCAATTATTATAAGATGGTTTTTAATTATTGTAAAATTTATCATTTAAAATTATAAATAGTTTACTGTTGAATTATCACAAAAGATAGTTGTTGCTCCATCATGAAGGGAATCTCTTTATGAGAGGTCATTTCTAACTAGGTTCAATAGATTATGTTACTATTTCGATGATTAGTAAACCGAGGAGGACACCCCTCCAAATTCTACTAAATGGATGAGGAGTTCCATAAACCCTCAAAGTCAAACATCCACCATACCACACGCATTAATTACGTGTATTTTAATTTATGATGTATATATGCTTAAAATTTTTTCAAAATAAATATAATTAATTATTTTAAACTTGTATTTGTTTCAAAGTTCTTGCAATTTATATTTCTTTCTTTGTAGAAACCTCTAGCATAACATGATTGTATCATTGGGCTCAGCGTCAATTTGATCAAGAGGTAGAAATATCTTCAAATCCTCACTATGTGGCCCCAAGTTTGAATCTCTTGTTTTTAATATTTTTGTTGATATTTGTTGAAATAAAAATTCAACAAGCTAAAAAAGCTTTAAATTTTAATTATATTTTAGATCACACATAGCTAGCCTCTTTTAAGTCTACCCTCTACAACCACCACATCAACAAGCATAATTCATTTGTACCTTAGCAACAATCCTCTCAACCAAGTAATTTTTATAATCTTATATGAATTTATTTATTTTTCATTGTTATTATGTTTGTCTTTTGAATTTCGTCATATTATTTACAAAATTACAATTCATTGTTGCAGGGCCTCCACATCCACAACAAATGCAGATTCCACCTCTGCCACCCCCACCACAAAATATGAGGACTAGGTTCCCTAGCAAAAAAATTCAATCGTTCGTCCAACTTTAAGTAGGGTAACCCTTGAGTTTTCTTCTGATTTTCCAATGTTTTCATTAGGAAATGCTCCTAGTGGATGGGGTGTTTCGATGTTGAACAAAATTGATTTGGATGAGGAGTATCTTGGGATTGAAAGTGGACTTCAAGCCCATAGAAATTTCAATCCCCAAGATATGATTCATGGGGCAAGGAAGCCTTATTCAATAAGAATGGATAGATTAAGCACACCTTCTCTAGTACAAACGCCTTAACTGATGACCAAAAAACTTATTTTGCAATTGGTGTTCTATTGGCTGATAATATTGAATCCAATATTGAAATTTTATCAAAGGAGATTGAACAATTATAATTTCAGGAGTCTAGGGCTAAAGTTCTCGATTAAAGAAATAAATTCACGATTTAAAAATCACAACCAAAGACATATATTGTATTCTTCACATTAGAACGAGCCAACAAAGATTGATATTTTGTTGAATCGGGTTGTGTCTAGTTCTGTACCATTTGAAAATAATTATGATGATGAAGTGTTGGATATTATGTTGAAAAGAATTGAGAATTTAAATGTAGAAGCACAAGCCTACCACAATATGTGGTCAAGAGACAAGGGCCTTGTAGTTATTGCAAATGTAGAACGAGATAAGGCATTGGTAATTCTTACTAAATTTTCCATTATTACTTTCATTTTTTTGAAATTTTACTACTAGTTTTCTCTTTTAAAATGTAGTCAAAGTACGAAAAATTGAAAAATGGGGCTAGTGTGCTTGATTTGCATTTACAAAGTGCCAGGAAAAGTTTAAATGTAAGAATTGAAACAAAAGCTTGTTATCTTAAAAAATCAAAATAATACCTTGAGAAGAATAATAAAGGCACATGGAATGGATCCAGAGATACTATTGAAGAAGAAAACAAAAGAGGATCCAACATTATTGTCTACTGGTGATGCGGAAAATCCAAATAAAGAAATACTTTTGAATATCGAAGTTGTTGTAAAGGATCTTGTTTTCAAAAGAGTGTTGTAAAGAAAGTTCTTGTGAACAAGAGAAATAATCACATAAAGAAGAATCTTCTCAAGGATGAAGCTGCAAAAAAATTTATGAATTTATAATTGTCATTGTATAATATTTTTTAGAACTTTTTCAAATTAAATTAAAATATTGAAAGTTTCAAATTTTAATCGACGTGGATTGTGGTTTTTTACTTTTAGTTTTTTATATTGTGCAGAAGTTATTAAAACTAATTCTTAATGTGACTATTATTCTCAATTGTAAATAATATAGTGTTAAAGTCATAAATATTCATTTGAATGATAATGTTACCATCAACTCAAAAAAAAAAAAATATTTATATTATGAATCTCTCTATAATTTACGTGACACCTCTCCTCCGACAAAGAATGCATTCAAAGATAACAGATTTTTCATTAATAGTTGAAGAGAAAGAGGTGAGTCTCAATTATTGATAAGATGGTTTTTAATTATTATTTTCCATTATTGTAATATTTATCTTTAGTTTACTTTTGAACTATCACAAAAGATAGTTGTTGTTGCTTTACATCATGAAGGGAATCTGCTATGAGAGGTCATTTCTAACCAGGTTCAAGAGATTCTGTTACTATTTCCGACGATCAACAAACAGAGGAGGACACCCCTCCAAATTCTACTAAATGGATGAGGAGTTCCATAAACCCTCAAACTCAAACATCCACCATACCACAGGCATTAATCACATGTATTTTAATTTATGATGTATATATGTTTCAAAATGTTTGAAAATAAATGTAATTAATTATTTAAAACTTGTATGTGTTTCAAAATTTCTTGCAATTTATATTGCTTTGCTACGAAACTTCTAGCCTAACAGATTGTATCATTGGGCTCGAGCGCAGGGAGGTAGAAATATCCTCAAATCCTCACTCTGCCCCAAGTTTGAATCTCTTTTTTAATATTTTTGTTGAAATAAAAATTCAACAAGCTAAAAAAGCATTAATTCTTAAATATATTTTAGATCACACATACCAGTCTTTTAGTTCTACCCCTCTACAACCACCACATCAACGAAGCATAATTCATTTGTACCTCAAAGCAACAATCCTCTCAACCAAGTAATTTTTATAATCTTATATGAGTTTATTTATTTTTCATTGTTATTATGTTTGTCTTTTGAATTTCTTCATATTATTTACAAAATTACAATTCATTGTTAAGGCCTCCACATTCACAACAAATGCAAGATTCCACCTCTATCACCCCCACCACAAAATATGAGGACTAGGTTCCCCGGCAAAAAAATTCAATCGTCATTCAACTTTAAGTAGGGTAACCCTTGAGTTTTCTTCTGATTTTCCAATTTTTAATTAGGAAATTATCCTAGTCGATGGGTTGTTTCGGTGTTGAAAAAAATTGATTTGGATGAGGAGTATCTTGGGATTGAAAGTGGACTTCAAGCCCATAGAAGTTTCAATACCCAAGATATGATTCATGGGGCAAGGAAGCCTTCTTCAATAAGAGTGGATAGATTAAGCAAACCTTCCCAAATTTCCTAGAAAGACAAACTGCATTAATCGATGACCAAAAAAATTATTTTGCGATTGGTGTTCTATTGGATGATAATATTGAATCCAATATTGAAATTTTATCGAAGGAGATTGAACAATTATAATTTCAGGAGTCTAGGGCTAAAGTTATGATTAAAGAAATAAATTCATGATTTAAAAATCACAACCAAAGACATATATTGTATTCTTCACATCAGAACGAGCCAACAAAGATTGATATTTTGTTGAATCAGGTTGTGTTTGGTTCTGTACCATTTGAAAATAATTATGATGATGAAGTGTTGGATATTATGTTGAACATAATTGAGAATTTAAATGTAGAAGCACAAGCCTACCACAATATGTGGTCGAGAGACAAGGGCCTTGTAGTTATTGCAAATGTAGAATGAGATAAGGCATTGGTAAGTCTTACTAAATTTTCAAGTATTATTTTCATTTTTTTGAAATTTTACTACAATTTTTCTCTTTTGAAATGTATTCAAAGTATGAAAAATTGAAAAATGGGGCTAGTGTGTTTGATTTAAATTTACAAAGTGCCAGAAAATTTTAAATGTAGCAATTGAATTGAAACAAAAGCTTGTTATCTTAAAAAAGCATAATAATACCTTGAGAAGAATAATAAAGGCACATGGAATGGATCCAAAGATACTATTAAAGAAGCAAACATAACAGGATCAAACATTGTTGTCTACACGGTGATGCGGCAAATCCAAAAAAATATTCTTTTGAATATCAAAGTTGTACAAGATCTCATTCAATCAGGTGTTGTAAAAGAAATTTCTTGTGAACGAGAAAGAATCACATAGAGAAGAATCTTCTCAAGGATGAAGCTACAAAAAAATTGTGAAATTATAATTGTCATATAATCTTTTTGTAAAATTGTTTCAAATTGAATGAAAATATTGAAAGTTTCAAACTTTAATCAACGTGGATTGTGGCGTTTTACTTTTAGTTTTGTTATATTATGCAGAAGTTATTCAAACTGATTCTTAATGTGACTATTATTCTCAATTGTATTTAATATTACTATTACATGGTACATTACGATTATTATCATTTTCAAATACTTTTTGGACAGAATAGTGAACTACAAGTAGCATTTATTTTTCAAATAAAAAACATGAAATTATCTTAAAATATTAACAAATAAATTTTGTATGGTGTTTTATATGTACTATATTCATGCGTAGGACTGAAAATTCTCTAAAAAATGGAATTATATTTTTTAAATTTTAAAGACAATTTTTGCAGAAAAAATAAGTATGAAAATTCATTTAAAAAATCTAAGCAGTAAACACATTGTAACATTGAAAATATTATTAAAAATGAACATGTGTATTAAAAAATAACAATATACATAATTATAATCTAAATCCTGATATGAAATTTTCTTTCTAGAATAAAATGTACATCATTCTTCTTTTTACTCAATATCAATTAGATCAAACTCTTATCTTGAAAACTTTACTACCCAACACTGTTATCTAATCTTTTCACGTGATCTTCAGATACAGCTTTTGTTATCTCTATCAGCCCCTATTTAGAATTATTGATCCTTCTCCTTTCCATAAGATAATTCCATACACCATTACCCATTCATAAGGAGATGTATCCTCATCATATCATGAAACGTGATAATCTCAAGTAGGTCTTAGTATTTGAATTTTATAAATGTTAATGCGCTAAAAACTCTTTCATCTTCAACTGATCCCAATATCATTGTTTGACACAATTCATACAATCAAAAATATTCACTTATGCTTTCACAAAGGATGGAACTAGGATACAAATTTTTCCATATAAGTGTAATTTCTCCCTTCTCTATTGGCTCACTTAGTAATTCAATTGTTCACTCATTACCTTGCCAAAGTTAGGTGATTACAATGTAAGAGTTTCCTTTTGAAGAACACCATTAATTTGAAATCCATTACATTCAACTGATTGTCCAAAATGTTTAATTATAGTACCCATGTGTCTTTTAAATGAATCAACTACACTTCGCCTCCTACAAGATTCCAAAAGTTAGGATTGACCACTCCTATGGCCTCAAGAATCTCACCTTTTTTAAAAATGATCTCTAAACTCATATGATATGCATTGTGATATTTTTTGATTTTTTTCTTGTTTCAGATATAATAGCATCATATAAATTATGTGTAATAGGAACTTCTTTAAGCTCTACTCCATCAATATCCACTCTTTTTTTTTTTTGAATGTGTGCATTTTAATCTCCTTCCCGTTAACAAAGATACAAAGATGACCACATATATTGAATATGAAGTAGTTGTTAGGATCCTTTAAATCTATCAGAGCTTTCCAATGACTAAATACATGTCCTTTAAAGAATTCATCAGAGTTATATAACATATATAGAGTCTGACACACCCTTTTCCTAAACCTAATGAAGTCTGCTATATAAATGGATCGTTCTTGTGCAAGCTTTGTTATGTAATTCATCTCATGCAACATTGGAAGAATCCCGCAAAGTGTTAACAATGTTTCCAAGTCTGTAAGGTGGTAAAGAAAATATTTTTCCCTATCAACTTGCCTACGGTTCTTATACATGAAACTAGTTAAAGATGGATATTCCTCAAAAACTCTGCATGCAGGCTCATACATAGAAATCCATCTAGTATCAACATCTTTAAGAAGTTTCTTACCATCTGTGACCCCAAGTGAAAACTTCTGAAACTCTAGAAATATTTTTAGAATTCTTGACATATATGCATGTAGTTCACGATAAGCTCTTAAAAAATTTCAAGACATTCAAATGTGCTTACTATCCTATATGTAAGATTCATCCTGTGAGTCGTGCAATGAATAAGAATCATATAAGGAGAAACAAATGATTGGAGACACACACATACCATTTCTATTACACTGCATCATTGATGCACCATCAACACCAACACAAATCAGCTTTGTAACTATAGAATAATTATCCATTCCTATTATGTCCTTCAAATTAGATATAACCAATTTGGAAAGATTTTCAACATTGCAATTTTCTTGCATTTTATGAACCAATAATAGATGAGGTGTCCTTGTGTGGTTCTGGAAAGTATATACATGCATGCAAACCCAAGAAGTGTTTTCAACAAATTGTAACCTCATCAATTGAAAGGGAGATGAAACTTGCATTCTTGACATTTTCTTTCAAAAAAATTGTTCAATCATCGCAAGACATCTTGCCATCTCCTAAGCACTACTCTTTGACCAATGTGAATTTGGAAGGTTTGGAAACCCATTGAACTTGAACAATTTTTTAATATTATAAAAATTTTGAAATTGGTCTGCCCATTTTAAGAATAAAGTATTGATCTAGAGGATCCTCACCAAGAAACGCTGATCTATGATCTTCTCAGAAGTAGTTACAGTCATTGGCATAGTTTGGAGAAAAATTACACAATTCTGGTGATATCTTATTTGCAGGAAACGACTCGTTTGCAAAAGTTATGGCTCGCTGAAATATTTAGACAACTAGAAAAATTTGGGACTACGTGCAATGTGGACACGTGTGTGCTCACCAAGTGGGTGACTCAAAATGTGACAAGTGGAAAAATAGGAGGTGGATCAAAAGTTGTTTCAAAACACCGGCCTTCAACACTCGGTGACGGACAAGTGGGCCCCACTATTTTTGGTTGGCGTCCTCAACTAGGTTTGAAACACTTGGTTATGGAGGGGTGTCTTGGCCTCCTTCTCATATTACTACTACACAAACTTTTGCATATAAATGCCTCATATTTCCACTGTGTGATGCATGTGGGACTAAATGAGATGCCAATTAAAATATGCATTTAAGCCATATCCCATGCATTAATTCCAATCCAAGCGCATTTGCATTATTAAATGTCAGTTTAAAACACCACATTCCCACTAAATATGGTGTGCCCTCCACTTGCCCCACATACTTCCAAACTTGGTGCATAAGGTGGCTCCACAGACACTACAAACAAGCCGCCCAAGCATATTTAAATGCTTACTTTAATAGTTGTGCCCACAATGTGGGACTAAAGACATGCAAGGTGCCAAAGAAGAGAGATAGTGGAGGGATTTGAACCTCCACCATTTTGATTAAAATAATAGGCCCTCAACCGTTGCGCCATGTGCTTGGAAACATTATGAAAGGGGGTAATTTGTATTTGTAGAGGCATTCGAGTCTGTGTAAATGTTCAAATGCTCATAACTTGAGCTCGGAGAGGAATTTGGAGGAGATGTAAAAAGTAACCCCTATTATTTTTGATAGAGGAAGACTGTGAGAAGGTCATAATTTTTTAGAATTATTTGTATAAAGAATTATTTTCAAGATTTTAATAGATCGGTCACATTCAACCGACCCGAGACGTAGGACTCAAGTGTTGAACTCTGTTATCATGCCTTGTGTCGAATTGTTGGTGAATTCTCTTCATTTCTCTATATTTTTACACAGTACTTGTAGGTTTTAATCTTTTATTAAAAATATAGAAAGATCGTAATCACCTAATTTTTAAAATGAAATTCAATACAAAGCAAATTTTGTCACATGAACAATTGCTAGTTAAAATTGACTTTCAGATCACTGGTATCAGAGCTGGTTTTGACTGATTTTGATTCAGATTAACATATTTTGGATTGCAAGTTGTGTGTTGGATGATAAGACAGGTCTCGTTCTAAGAAGGTGAAGGAGAGTTGGTTGAAGGAGATCCCAAAATTGGTACAAGAAGGACTCAAAGTCCTAAAATGGAGGATCGTGAGGTAGAAGAATTTTGATGATCATTGCAACAAATGAGGGAAATGGTTGAAGAAATGTACCAAGATAGGCAAAGGGAAAAGAGAGCTAGGGAAGGTAAGGAAAAAGAAGGCTCTGATTTTGGTATTCCTAAAGGTGAACCTCTAAAATCTGATTTTCCTTCATTAAAGTTAGATATCAAGTTTGAATTGCCAATGTATACTTTGGAGAGTTAAATGCGAGAGACCGGATAATTGGATCAAGCGAGATAGAAGTATATTGTAGGGTTCGAGAAAATTTTGGACGATGAGGAAAAAATTCATTTGGAAACTCTTTGAATGGTTGAGACAACACTCATTTGGTGGGAGAGTAAGCTTCAAAAGTGGAAGAAACCAAAGGTATAGCAATCACTTCTGGTCTGAATTTGTTTCAAATCTTAGGCAGCAATTTTATCCTCTTGGTTATAGGAAACAAGCTCGGATGGATTGGAAAACATTAAGACAAACTAAGGGACAAAGTGTATAAGACTACACACAGGAATTTAGGAAAAGGGCATTGATTTTGGTAATTTCCTTAAACACAGAGGAAACACTACTTAAATATATTGGTGGATTACATAGTTACCTAAGGAATATGATTCTTGTTTTAGGTCCTACTAATCTTGATGCAGTGTGTGTTCAAGCAACCCATTTGGAAGCATGAGGGAAAATGACAAAGGAGTCCTCTTCCTCTTCTTTTAGACAAAAGAACAAGCAATCCGAATGAAAAGGTTTGAAAGAACAAGGGAAAGGAAAGGGTAAGCATAAAACAAACTCTACTATTAAGAAAGAAAATAAAAAACCATTTTGCAATCATTGTAAAAAAATTATGATGATTCTAAATGTTGGAAATTACATCTTGAAACCAAACCTAAATGGATGGTTAAGAAAGGAAGGAAAATAAAACAAACACTACAAGATATGATCTTGGGTCATATTCGGGTGATGAAACCAAGATCACAACTATGAGTTTTCAAGGTAAATCAAAACTTTCGATTTACGACGGTAGTACTTCTATGGTTGCATCTTCTTCTAGTAAACAAACTATACATGATGATAAGAAAAGAAATGAGCTTTTCCACATTAGAGTAATTTCAAAACATAAAAAAATTGATACTCTTTTTGATAGTGGATATCAAGCTAATCTTATTTACGAGGAGGTTTTAAGACATTAGGAATAAAAATAAACCACATTCTAAGCCTTATCCTTTGGGATGGGTTTGTGATGGTGTGAAACTGTAGGTAACTAAGACTTGTACTTTCAAGTTTTCCATTACACACAAGTTTATATATGAGGTTGAATCGGATGTCGTTTCTTTGGATATTTGTGGGGTGGTTTTGGGCGTCCTTATTTGTATGATCATAAATAAATCTTCTATAGGGAAGAACATAAATATTTTCTTGTAAAGGATGGAATTGATTTTATTGTAAGAGCTTGCTGTGAAAAAAAAATCTATCCTTGGTTCTACTGAGTCAAATGAAAAGGCTTGTGAACTCAAGAAAAAGTTTTGTACTCATGGTGGTCAAAGCCAAGAGAAAATAACATGAGTTGGCTTTTGAGAATTGTGATCCTAAACATAATAATGAATTGGTAAAAATTGTTTCTAATTTTGATGATATTTTTCAGGATCCACAAGCTCTACCTCCTAAGAGAGAGGTTCAACATGAGATACAACTTGCTTGAAGATGGATCTCTTCCCAATATCATAATGTATAGAATGTCGGTAGTAGAGAATGAGGAAATCAAGAGATAGGTAATGGAACTTTTGGCTCAAGGTGTAATTTGTCCAAGTGCATCCCCATGTGGTTCACCAATTATATTGGTTCCTAAGAAGGATGGCACTTAGAGAACATGTTTTGATTTCCGTGCTTTAAAAAATATTACAATAAAGAATCGTTACCCTCTTCCTAGAATAGATGATTTTCTAGATCAATTAAAGAATGGAATTTACTTCACTACTTGATAGATTTAAGAAGTGGTTATCACCAACTAAGAATTACGAGAGGTGATGTTTGGAAAACTGATTTTAAAACAAAACAAGGATTGTTTGAATGGTTAGAGATGCCTTTTGGTTTGTGTAACACATCGACAACATTCATGAGAGTCATGAATGATATTTTCCAACCATTCATTGATGATTTTGTTATTGTCTACTTAGATGATATTCTTATATTTAGTAAATCATGGGATGAACATGTTATACACATCCGTAAAAGTCTTAGATACATTAAGGAAAGAGAAGTTGTATTTGAAGATGTCAAAATGTGAATTTGGGAAAACATCTTTAATTTACTTGGGTTATGTTGTAGGAAATGGAGAATTAAGAATTGATCCTGTAAAAGTAGAGGTTATTATTAAATGGCCTAGACCCACTAATGTGACGAAAGTTAGAAGTTTTCTAGGGGCGAGTTTAGTACTGGAGAAAATTTATTGCTAACTTCTCATATATTGCTTCTCCTTTGCATGCTTTGACAAGTGTTAAATAGGTCTTTCAGTGGGGAGGAAAACAACGAAAGCATTTGATACATCGAAAGATAAAATAAGTACCGCTTATGATCTTGGCACTTCTAGATTTGTAGCATTAACTTGAAATTGAGATAGATGCTAGTGACTATGCAATGGGGCATTTTGATGCGAACAAGCGACCAACGTGTTACTATTCGAAACCTTCACAAGTGAGGTAAGAAATTATCCAACTTATGATAAATAGTTGTATGCTTTGGTGCAGAGTGTAAAAAAATGGAAGCATTACTTGATGGTAAAAGAAACATTTATACATAATAATCATCACCACTTGATGTTGCAAATACACAAACAAAGCTACAACAGTCTAGAAATTTTTGTTGGATGGGATTCTTGCAGCAGTTTCATCTCGTGATCAGGTATAAAAAAGGTATACAAAACAAGGTTGCAGACATGTTATCTAGACCTCCAGTAGTAGTTGCATCTATTCTTTTACAACATAGTTCTTTGGCTCATCTTAGTTATAAGGAACAATATGTTGATGATGTAGACTTTAAAGAAGTGTATGAGGATCTAATAAGTGGGAAACAAGTAGGAGAAAAAGATTATCATGTGTATGATGGGTTGTTATATCATTCTGGAAGACTTTGTATTCCAGAAAATGAATGTGTGCACATGATTAGGGAAGCACATACTTCTCTTATTTCAGGGCATTTTGGTATTACTAAGACAGTTGCACATTTACAGAAGTATTTTTATTGGCCTAAAATGCAGGAACATGTAACCAGGTATATTAAGGGTTGTGTTCTTTGTGCCACAAGCAAGCCAAGTAACCAAAAATTAGGACTTTACACTCCTCTTCATGTTCTAACAAGGCCTTGGGAAAGTATTTCCATGAACTTTGTTGGGGGCTTGCCTTTGACACAAAGGAAACATGATTACTTATATGTGGTATTGGAAATATTTAGCAAAATGTGTGTATTGGTTCCATGTTCTAAGAAGATAACTGGTGAGGGACTACCCATTTGTTTTTTTCAGTTTGTTTGGGTTCATTTTGGTTTTCCTACTTCAATTATTTCTGATCGGGATTCTAGATTTCTTGGGGAATTTTGGTCAACCTGTGGGGCGATGGACACAAAGGCGAAAAAAAAAGCATTGATTTTCATCCACATAATGATGGTGAAATACAGAGGTTGAAACCGCAGACGGTCAAATAGAGGTTGTAAACCAAATAGTGGGATGAACATATTTATTATGTGCAACATGCTTATAATTGTGCCTTACATTCTTCTACTTTGAAGTCTCCTTTTGAGACTTGTTATGGATATCTGCCTAATTCTCCTTTAGATGTATGTTATGGACAAGGAACTATTGTGAATGGTTCAAGTGATTATTACAAAGCTAAAATATTTTTTCGAGAGAATACAACAGGTTCATCAGTATGTTCATGAACAATTAGAGAAAATTCAGGCTAAATATAAAGCCGGGCATGATAAACATAGAACTGATCACAAGTTCAAATTTGGTGATTTAGTATGGCTTCACATCAACAAGGAAAGGTTGACGGATGAAGGTAGAAAATTTAAACCTATATGGTATGTCCATTCCAAATATTGGAAAATATTGGTAATAACGCTTTCGGTTATATTTACCTCCATATATGCAAATCTATTCATTTGTAAATGTTGAAACTTAAGATTCTATTAACGCCTATGATAGTTTATTAGGATGATGCTAACATAATGCCTTCCATTGATGATTTTTCTCCCAGAGTATCTTGATGAGTTGTAGGAAGACATCATTTTGGACTGGAAAGTAAGAACTTCACAAAGGGGTGATGTTGAGTATATTTTGTTGGGTTGAAAGGCATGCATCTTAACAAGGAGAAATGGATGGAAGCTGGAAGGTGAGGGAAAAGTACCCTCACCTTATCACTAATTAAGTTAACTTTTGGGGTCCAAAAGTTTCTCGGTGGGGAGGAGTGATCCAGAGGATCCTCACTAAGAAACACTAATCTATGATATTCTCAGAAGTAGTTACCATCATTGGCATAGTTTGGAGAAAAATTGGATGATTCCGATGATATCTTGTTTGCAGGAAACAGAGCTCGTTTGCAAAAGTTATGGCCCACTAAAATATTTAGACAATTGGCAAAATTTGGGACTACGTGCAATGTGGACACGTGTGTGCTCGCTAAGTGGATGACTCAAAATGTGACACATGGACAAATAGGAGGTGGAGAAAAAGTTTTTTTAAAACACCGGTCTTCGACACTTCGGTGACGGACGGGTGGGCCCAGTATTTCTTTGGTTGGGGGCCCTCGGCCAGTTTGACACACTTGGTTATGGAGGGTGTCTTGGCCTCCTTCTCATATTACTACCACACAAACTTTTGCATATAAATTCCTCATATTTCCACTTGTGTGATACATGTGTGACTAAATGAGATGCCAATTAAAATATGCATTTAAGCCATATCCCATGCATTAATTCTAATCCAAGCACATTTACATTATTAAATGCGTATTTAAAATGCCACATTCCCACTAAATATGGTGCACCCTCCACTTTCCTCACATACTTCCAAACTTGGTGCATAAGGTGGCTCCACTTACACTACAAACAAGCTTCCCAAGCATATTTAAATGCTTACTTTGCTAGTTATGCCCACAAAGTGGAACTAAAGACATGCGAGGCACCAAATAAGAGAGATAGTGGAGGCATTTGAACCTCCACCCTTTTGATTAAAATAACAGGCCTCAACCACTATGCCATGTTCTTGGAAACATTATAAAGGGGGTAATTTGTACTTTTAGAGGCATTCGGGTCCTTGTAAATGTTCAAATTCTCATAACTTGAGCTCGGAGAGGAATTTGGAGGAGATGTAAAAAGTAACCCCTCTTATTTTTGATAGAGGAAGACTGTGAGAAGGTCAAAATTTTGAAGATTTTTTTGTAAAGAATTCTTTTCAAGATTTTAATAGATCAGTCACATTCAATTGGACCTAGAGACATAGGCCTCAAGTGTCAAACTTTGTTATCACGGATTGTGTCGAATTGTTGGTGAATTCTCTTCATTTCTCAATATTTTTACATAGTACTTGTAGGTTTTAATCTTTTATAAAAATATAGAAATATCGTAATCGCCTAATTTTTAAAATGAAATTCAATACAAAGCAAATTTTGTCACATGATCAATTGCTAGCTAAAATTGACATTGATTGTAATGCCCCATTCAATGTTTCCTAGTCCCTGACCTGCCAACCCTATTACTAATCCTGGGAGACTTGTGTGCGTGGGCTCTCGTTGACCATTGTTGACCTTGGCCTTGGTCTCAGTGATGTGTTAGCACCTTTCCTCTCCTTGCTCTCTCGAGTCGTTATCGACACCTTTGTGTGGGGACTGTGTAATGTCCTGTTCATTGACCTAATTGAAGGAGGACCTTGTTGTCACCTGGTAAAGCTGGGCCGATAGTCATTATCAATGTGAATAGTAATTACATTTATATATTTATAATATATAGTGATAATAATGTTATTTTAATTTAATTGACGATTGGCCTCTATTTGATAGTATTATTGTTTACCCTTTTTGTCGAGCGGGCATGTCAGTCTTGTAGTATGATTAATAATCATTTTAAGTGGTAATAATAATAATAATAAGTAAATACTAATAAAATAATAATGAAAAACATATTAAATTATTTTAATAAGAGAATAGATTTTCAAGTGAATGAAACGAATTAGATGAATTTTGAAATAATAATAATGTTAAATAAAATAAAAATAATTAAAAATAAAATAAAATAAGGGGTCTCTTGATATTCTTCTTGGGGTGGAGATTTAGGGCAAGATTGGATCCTTTTTCCATCACCTTGGTTTTGTGTGGAGAGAGGAAGTGTAAAATGCCACCGCCAGAGATAAGGAGTTCTATTTTGTTTTTTTTGAATGGATAGGCTAGCATCCTCTCAAAATCTCCATCAAAACTTGAGCTCCTTTCTTACCTCCTGAATGGGCCTTCCACGAACCTACATTAGCCATGTGTTTTTATCATATGTTGTTTCATGCAATTCCTTTGCACCCCAGGTAGACATGGTTGCTTCAAACAGGCTTCCTAGGGGACCTCCCATAGCACTGCGTGGGAGCTTTAGAAAGCAGTATGAATATCCAAAGTCAAAACATATTGGAAATCTAATTTTTTTGTTTTTTTTTTTTTTATGCCAGCTCCTTGGGGGCATATTTCCAAAATGAAAATATTTGGAGCGTGGAGGTATGACCATCGAGCATTGTCAAAACCGGATTTTTGGTCGAGTTGTTTCATTTGGAATGCCTGATAGACATGTATGCAAAATGTAAGGCACATGAACTGTTTGAAAAAATGATACAATGAGATGCATTCTTGTGGACTGCAATGATTGCAGGATATGCACAAAATGGCCTTCTTGATGAGGCTTTCAGCCTTTTCAATACAATGCCTGAGAGGAACGTGGTCTCATGGAATGCATTCATTGCAGGATGCTCACAAAATGGGCTTCTTGAAAGGGCCATGGAGATTTTCAAGCAAATGCAATTGGCAGGTGTAAAACCAAACTCAACAACCTTTTCCAGCATCCTCCTGGGTGTACCAAAATGGAGGTTTGGAAAAAGGAATGGAGATTCATCAAAAAAATTTGAAAGTGGGTTTTCGTCAGATATAATAGTTGTGAATGCCTTGATAGACATGTATGGAAAATGTGGAAGCATGCAAATGGTTCGACAATGCCTGAAAGGAATGTGGTTTATGGGCAGCAATGATTGCAGGAGGTGTAAAAATAAAAATAAAAATGAGTTGGTTAAAAAGGCCTTGGAAACCTTCAAGCAAATGCAATGGGTACGTGTAAAGCCAGGTTCCACAACCTCTGTCAGCATCCTCCCCGCATGTGCAAAAATAAGAGCTTTAGAATTGAGCATGGAAAACCATCAAGGCATAGAAAACAAGATGTTTTTGTTTGCAATGCAACTTCCCTGGTAGACGTGTATGCAAAATGGTGGAGCTGAGGACGCTCGAGGACTGGTTGACAAAGTGCCCAAGCAAGAGACTGAACCCAAGCCTGCGGCTTCGACCGACTTCGTTCTCTAGGCATGGTTCTTCTTCCCTTACCTCTCATAATTCTCATGTTTTAGTTCTCTTTTGCAACTAAATAGAATTTTAAATTATTAGATTTTTAATACAATTAAATGTCTCTTGACTCATTGCAAAAACAATAAAAGTGTCGTGTCATGACTCTCGAAGCCATTATAACTCGCCTACTTTAAACCATGAACTATCACCCTCGCTTCAGATGATCTAGAAAACTCTTACCCTTTTGATCGCTTCAATATCGTTTTATCGACCAGACAAATTTGACTCTCCATTGATTAAGTTGACCTTCTTCCTGCTTAAAATAGTTAAATTTTGCAATTTTCGAGACTCACTAAGTACCCTTCGCAACTCTGGAAACGAGATGTGAAGTTTCATTCGTGTACCTTGGTATACGAGGAGTCACCTTGATTTTTGGTTTGACCCGAAACGATCATATGACATCCTTTTGATGCTCTTATAGGAGCCTGTTACACTTTGGTTTACAACAGTAGAGTTGTTAAAACTAGAAAGTTGGCTTTCGTTTGGGACCACCATTTGAAACCTAGAAAGAGAAATCACGTTCCATCTTCACAAACCTCTAGCATTTATACTAGACAAATGCATGGAACATTCAACATAGGAAAGAGCACCTTTTGGGATAGTTTGGCGAAGCCATTTTGTAGCCTCCGGTCACGTAGTTTGTGAGGTCAAATTGGTCCAGTCTCTTGTCGCTCCAGAAAAACTTGTCGCCATTTGAACATGGTTTTCTAGTTCTCAGTCCCGTCGACTCTGATGAATTCTCTTTATATAGGGAACTAGTAGGAGATGTCTCGTTGCGTGCTTCTCCATCGAACGTCAGTTATGGACGCGGTTTTTTGGCCCTCGAGCTAACTTTTGTCATTTTACAACTGGGTGAACTACGACCAGTGGCCCCGGAAAACTAACCGCCAAACGCAAACCGTTCACTCTTTTTCAATTCCATCAGTTGCTTTATGAATTCTTGGTATATCTAGGGACACGTAGAAAGTTAATCGTGATGTGCGTGCTCATCGGAAGATAACCTTTGGAAGTAGTTTCTTAGCCTCCGAGCCCGTTTTGTACGTTTTGTAGCTAGTGAGAAAATGTAAAAGTAGAAAGCTGCGGGACCTCGTAGGGTTGCCAAATCACCCTGAAACTTTTAACACACGTAAATAACTATTTAAAACACTATAATGAAACTTGTGTGTGTATTAGAACTTTTGACAAAATGATGTTTTCTCTCTCTTCCTTTCTCTTTCTCTCTCTGGGTTTATAAAATGAAGAAAAATGAAATGCAATGAATACATGTTTCTAGACCTTTTTATTTCGATTGCAAATTGTAATTATTATCAGATGTAAATGGGAAACTGAAAAAAGATAATTATGATTGATTAGGGTGGATGCCATGCCAGCGATTTATCGCTGATATCATGCTCACGTGGGTTTTGCAGGATGGAAGAATGACGAAAAAAAAGGGCGATGTGTAATTTAATTATTATTATTGTAATTTTTATAGGTCATTGTAAAATGAATAACTATCTAATGCAGTCTCTTATTACTGAAAAGTTATAAATGAAATTTGTTAATATGCATGATATGCTAGTTTTAGGGATACTTAGGAAATGTGCATCTAATCACCGGTTCAATTTGATTCTTAGTTGTGTATGGAAAAAAAAAAAAAGGGGGTTTGATTTATATATAAGTAAATTGAAATTGAAGTTAATATATTGTAGTACCTTTCTCAGTATTCAATAAATGATTAAATTAATTACTAGGGTTATATTCTTACCTTACAAACATAATAAAGAGTTTTAATGGGAACACTCAACCTTAATAAAATATTCGTGCATAACTTTCTGCATGTGTGATCCTTTTTACCATATAAGAAATTTAAACCGTAGAATGAACTTAAACTTTGCACTCAATGATGAGACCTCTAGGTTAGGTAAATAAAACCCCTAGTTGGAGTTTACCGTCATAGTCATTAGGTTTAATGACATTGTCGTGAACCCATATTTTAGGAATGTCATGGTCCAACTTTATCCAGTATGCGGTTTCCTTCTAGTTTTGGTAATCGCGAGAAGAATGTCCTCTCTTCAGGTCCGACACCAGGCTGAGTGGTGAAGACCACCTTGGAAGTCACCTTATGAGTCCTTGTTAGAAGGAATGACTAAGCGGTGTAACCTTCCCATCTGTGGAGTAGGTAGAGATATTACTCCCTTGTATCCTATTGGATTTCTGGGCCTTACGAAATTAGATCTAGAAATTAACTTCATCAGTGAATGAAATCCCTGTTGGATCCAAATGACCTAAATGAAGATCATGATATAGTTGTTCTTTGTCTTGCATTCTCGTTAGTGAACCCTTTTGTCCCTCGTAGATAAATGTCTTGTCTTGGGCTTGTGAAAATTTAGTGCCTTGATCTTTCACGAAAGGATTATAGGGTAAATACATTTTAACCTTAATCACACCTATAATAGAGATTGAAGCCCTAGGTGAAACTGAATTAAGCTTAACCATGTGCTTCTTTAATATGTCAAGATAAGTACTTTTCGTAACTCTTTTTGTTTAAAAATGATAGTAATAATGAGATCCTAGTGCGACGTGAAAGTAAATCATATGAGAGTAAAACCAAAATTTGAGGTTGGAAATAATGTCACTGGGAGTCCTTATGACTTAATTTAAGCAACTTCATGTGTTACAAAGAATATGAATTATCAAATGGTGTGATCAAACTTCGAGAAAACAAAGGATGTATATATATATATAAATCAAATTTGGAATTCAACAAGTTATTGTACTATAATAATAATGATAGGGAAATAACTATTCCGTGATCGAAGGATGTTCTTGGAAAAAGGCTATCTCGAATCTATGTCTTCCTTAATCCCAAGATTTCATCTTGACATCACGTTAGATTTTCTTGTGTAGCAAGAGTAAATTTTATACATTAAATAAACATTTGAGAAGCAAAATCTTAACATAAGAATGAGAGAATTAGAATCTTGTAGGCATTTTGAAATATGGAAAATACTTATGTAAGTTATGAAGATTTGTCATAAGGGTAAAGAGAAAATTAAATGGTTGAACAATAAGTGAATTGTGAAATGAATTTTCAGAACATGTAGGTGGAAAAAGGGAGAAAATCATGCTTACCTAATAATGATCTTGGAAAGTTAGTCGTAACTAAAATACATTTAAAGTAATGATATGTTGTGGGTTCGTCATTCCTAAAGTCACTTTTCTTGTGGTTGGGTCTTTGCTAGTATTCTTCATTGGGAAAAGTGTGGCATCGACATGTATTTGATGTCATCATGTGTCTATGTGAGTTGATGACTTATGTGATTTTCGCATGTGTGTCGAGTTTTATACTTGGAGCCCTTACTGTGTTGTGTGTAGTGAGCAATGTAAGTCAAAAAAAAAAATTATCCTGGTATTTTACTTGTTGTTGTATTTGGGTGTGTAAAATGTGGGCACTACATATGGTATCCGAGCGGAGGTTCATGCTCTCAAACCTCTGGATGGATTGGAGTTGTGATGATTTTGCATGATGGGATGGTGTTACATGATGGGTTGCATGATGGTGATGGTGTTTCATGATGGTGATAAATATTGGAAGAGTAATGTGTTTTAAGAGTGATGTGATCTATGTCGTATTGTGATAGTGTGAACGCACATGAGGTGTATGTCACTTAGTGCGCATTTGTTATCCTGTTGATGTGCTGGGGATGGGAGTTTTCTCTCTCCTTCGTGTGGATTCTATGAAGAGTTCACGTGTGGATTACTGCTTGGAATGTGTGAAAAGAATTCTAATGTGGATGACGGGGTGTTGGAGCATTGTGGCATATTGTGTTATGTGGGTGTGTCGATATGTTGTATAACTGGATTGATGTAAAGTGAATTGAATTGTATCATGATGTTTTACCATGTTTTGAAGAAATGTGTGTATCACTTTGTATGTAGCAAATGAATGTTATGTTGTGATGTTACTATGTCCATTGTATGTATGATTTGTGTAATATGTGATGGTTCATGTTGTGATATAGGGGCATACAGTGATCCTATGAACCCTATTGTGTAGTGATTGCACCTTGGGTGCATAATGTGGTAAAGTGATGTATTAACCCGTGAAAGTAGTGATTGTGTTATACCCTGTATATATATATACCATGCGTAATACGTTATGGTTGTTGTGTGTGAATTACCATTGTGTTAGTGATGTAGTTATGTGTATGTTGTGGACCCTACACTAGATGACCCTAAGGGGATGAACTGTCAAGTGTGTGTGTGGAGAGAGGAGGCGTGGACCAGGTTTTCATAATCTTGAGCCGAGTACAGAGTGAGGAAGTGGAGTCTTATATAGACTGAAAATCCACTTCTATCTGTTTAGTATACTTGAGCTTGCTCGGTATATATTGTGGGTGCACACCACCTTAGGCTCAACTTATGCAACCTTGTGTCCCTGTTCTTTCCTATTGGATTGTTCATTGAATAATCCTATGTGATTTTGACTATGTTGATCCTTGTGGGAGTATGGAGGAATGGTTCAAGCAGAGATGATGACAGTTACATTATTTGATATACTCATTTCTGGTTACATGTATATTTTCACGAGTGAGGCTCGATGTCTGAGTGCCAGCAACTCGATGAGTACCCCTTTGGTGGTGGTATGAGGCCACATAGTGATTGTGATGTGCTATTTTCTCATTACGTATTTTATTCGTAAATTAATCTTTCTCTTTTAGCTAGAACCAGCCATTTTCTTGATTGACATGTTCTTATATTTTGGGCATTTATTTGATTGTTTCATTAACATTTGGATTTTGCACTAACCAAGGCTAATTAGCCATTTGTTTTTCTTGGTTTAAAACTTTCTTTTCATATTTGAAAGATTTGTAGCCTAGCCCAAGGCTTTTGATTTTGCCACTTGGCATTTGATTGGATTGTTATGTTGGTTCTAATGTCGTAATGTGTTGGATTAGGGTCATGGGATTAACCATGGAGTGGTTGAACCTATGGACCCACTTCGTTGTATGGGGGTACACCCCAAGGAGTTACAGATAACTAGCGGGTTGTTGAACCACGAGTTATTATGTCACTTGGGTTGGGGGTGACGGGGCTCTATGTGCCAGGGCCATAGGGTGACCCGGCCTCATTAAAAGGAGAAAGGAGATGGCCTCTATGGTTGAGTGACCTGTTATTCTTTATGGCACTCTATGGTTGAGTGACCTGATATTCTTGATGGGGCTCTATGGTTGAGTGACCCGACTTGGTTTTGACACTATGTTTCTTTCTCTTTGGGAGGTATATGGAGATTATCTGGTGATGCTTTGGGGAGTATATGGAGTTGCTTTATGATACTTCAGGAGATATATGGAGTTTTACCTGGTACTTTTGGAGATATCTGGGGTTTGTTTCGTGATGTCTTGTTATGTGTGGAGTTGGTATAGTGAGTTATGTGTACCTGTGTGAGTCTTTTTGACACCTTGTTATGTATGAGGCTTGACTCTCCTCTTGGTTGGTATGGACTATTGGATATTGGATTTGGCACTATGTTGGTGCAGTCATGGATTTTTGGGGCTTGTGATACCCATTGTATATGTATCAACGTGTTGATTCTTGTTTGTTAGTCATATGTGTGTACTAGATCTATGTCTAGGGCGTAATTGTTGGAAATTAATTGTTATGTGGTCTACTTGTTGTCATTCCATGGTTTGGTGAAACCCTTGTGATGTGGTACGGTCGTGAAAGTATGTAAAAGTATGTTGTGAAAATTTGGTGTTGTGTATGACCCTGGTAGGGTGTTGTGACTGTAGTTCATGATGGGAACCCACAGGAATGAATAAACTAAAATTTGATAAAAATGAAATTTTAAAGGACTTGAATTAAGAATAATGTTAATGGAAAGAGATTAATGAAATAACGAATAAGAGAGAACTGCCAATCTTCACAGAACCTTGAAAGTTAAAATTTCTACCAAATGTTCTAGGGCCACCCCATGGCCATGATTTTGTTTGAAATCTTAACCTTAGGCGTGCCTTCGCCATTTACTTCCTTGTTTGTTGTTTACCATTTCTTCCTTCTTCATTGTATGTCGCATCGAGGATGATGCTTTCTTAAGGGGAGAGAATGTAATGCCTCCATTCATGTTTAAAATAATAATAATAATAATAATAAAATATTGCCAAAATAAAAAGACTTGTGTGTTGAAATTACTTTTTTGACCATTGTTGACCTTTTCCTTGTTTAGGTGGGATGTGTTATAGCTGCTTTCCTTTTGCTCTCTCGGTTGTTATTTTAAAACCTTTGTTTTGGAGTGCCCAAGCTAATGTTTCCATTTGAAAATGATTTTTGAAGGAGGACCTTGTTTAGCCATTTGCAAGAAGCAAAGCTTAATGGGCATAGTCATTATCAATGTGAATAAATTATGTTATATATTTATAATAATAATTTAATAATGTTATTTTAATTGAACGATTGGCCTCTATTTGATAATATTATTTTTTGTTTTTCATCATGGGGCATGTTGAGTCTTTGTATATGATTAATAATCATTTTATGGTAATAATAATAATAAGTAAATAATAATAATAATAATGAAAAAAAAAAGCATAGCTAATTATTTTAATAAGGATATAAATTTTTCGAGTGAATGTTTTAATGCAACGATGTATGATGAATTGATTGAAATGATAATAATTTTTTCGATGAAATAAAAAAAAATGGGATTAATAAATAAAAAGGGAAATTCTTTGCATTTCAATTAGGCTAAATGGGAAATGACTAAAATTTTTTTGTTTGAGTGTTAACATGGAATTGACATTTTGCTTAAAAAGGCAAAAACGGAGCCTTTTCCATGATTAGGGATTTTGTGGAAAATTTGTGGTATGCTAGCATGAATGCAGTCATTTTTCAAATTAGTTTACACTGCCAAATCCTCTGCCAAGGTCAAAACTCTAAAATTTAAAATCATTTCCTTACCTCCATGTGATTAAAGGGCTTTGAATGGTAAGCTAAACCTCTTGAAATGTTTGCAGGGTTTAACCATGCCGTTGGAATTCCAAAATTAGCACATGAAGTTTGAAATGAAATTTGTAGGAGACCTGTATTGGAAATTGTTAATGGTTGGGAGCTTTAGTGGCAATGTGCAATTGATGCATGAAAATGCAAATGCAAAGGTTTTGAGGGCATAATGCTGAAATCTTTTTTTTTTTTGCATTTTGTTTTTTTTATTTATGAAATGTGGATTTCTATGGAAAAGCTCTTAACATGTGCCAAAAATGAAAGAATTTGGAGCATGGAATGGAATGAGTTCCATCGAGCCATTGTCAAAACTAATTTGTTGAAAGGCCGTTGAAAAAATCCGATTTTGTGAAATGTTTTAGCATGAATGGGTTTTTGCATGTATGCAAAAAATGTGGAAGCATACACAAGGCACATGAACTGTTTGACAAAATGATACAACGAGATGCATTCTCATGGACTGCAATGATTGCAGGATATGCACAAAATGGCCTTCTTGATGAGGCTTTCAGCCTTTTCAATACAATGCCTGAGAGGAACGTGGTCTCATGGAATGCATTCATTGCAGGATGCTCACAAAATGGGCTTCTTGAAAGGGCCATGGAGATTTTCAAGCAAATGCAATTGGCGGTGTAAAACCAAACTCAACAACCTTTGCCAGCATCCTCCCTGTGTGTACCAAAAATGGAGGTTTGGAAAAAGGAATGGAGATTCATCAAAAAAAAAAACATTTGAAAGTGGGTTTTCGTCAGATATAATAGTTGTGAATGCCTTGATAGACATGTACGGAAAATGTGGAAGCATGCAAACGGTTCGAAATGCCTGAAAGGAATGTGGTTTATGGGCAGCATTGATTTGCAGGAGGTGTAAAAATAAAAATAAAAATGAGTTGGTTTAAAAGGCCTTGGAAACCTTCAAGCAAATGCAATGGGTACGTGTAAAGCCAGATTCCACAACCTCTTGTCAGCATCCTCCCCATGTGTAAAAAATAAGAGCTTTAGAATTGAGCATGGAAAACCATCAAGGCATAGAAAACAAGATGTTTTTGTTTGCAATGCAACTTCCCTGGTAGACGTGTATGCAAAATGGTGGAGCTGAGGATGCTCGAGGACTGGTTGATGAAGTGCCCAAGCAAGAGACTGAACCCAAGCCTGCGGCTTCGACCAACTTCGTTCTCCAGGCATGGTTCTTCTTTCCTTACCTCTCATAATTCTCATGTTTTAGTTCTCTTTTGCAACTAAATAGAATATTAAGTTATTAGATTTTTAATACAGTTAAATGTCTCTTCAACTCATTGCAAAACAATAAAGTGTCGTGTGTCATAACTCTCGAAGCCATTATAACTCACCTACTTTAAACCATGAACTATCACCCTCGCTTCGAGATGATCTAGAAAACTCTTACCCTTTTGATCGCTTCAATATCGTTTTATCGACCAGACAAATTTGACTCTCCATTGATTAAGTTGACCTTCTTCCTACTTAAAATAGTTAAATTTTGCAATTTTCGGAGACTCACTAAGTACCCTTCGCAACTCTGGAAACGAGATGTGAAGTTTCATTCATACCTTGGTATACGAGGAGTCACCTTGATTTTTGGTTTGACCCAAAATGATCATATGACATCCTTTTGACGCTCTTATAGGAGCCCTGTTACACCGGTTTACAACAGTAGAGAGTTGTTAAAACTAGAAAGTTGGCTTTCGTTTGGGACCACCATTTGAAACCGGAAAGAGAAATCACGTTCCGTCTTCGCAAACCTCTAGCGTTTATACTAGACAAATGCATGGAACATTCAACATAGGAAAGAGCACCTTTCGGGATAGTTTGGCGAAGCCATTTTGTAGGCCTCCGGTCACAGTTTGACGAGGTCAAACTGGTCCAATTTTGTCTTGTCGCTCCAGAAAACTTGTCGCCATTTGAACATGGTTTTCTAGTTCTCAGTCCCGTTGACTCTGATGAATTCTCTTTATATAGGGGAACTAGTAGGAGATGTCTCGTTGCGTGCTTCTCCATCTAACGTCAGTTATGGACATGGTTTTCTGGGCCCTCGAGCTAACTTTTGTCATTTTACAACTGGGTGAACTACGACCAGTGGCCCCGGAAAACTAACCGCCAAACACAAACCGTTCGCTCTTTTTCAATTCCGTCAATTGCTATGAACTCTTGGTATATCTGGGGACACGTAGAAAGTTAATCGTGATGTGCGTGCTCATCGGAAGATAACCTTTGGAAGTAGTTTCTTAGCCTCCGAGCCCGTTTTGTACGTTTTGTAGCTAGTGAGAAAATGTAAAAGTAGAAAGCTGCGGGACCTCGTAGGGTTGCCAAATCACCACAAAACTTTTAACACACGTAAATAACTATTTAAAAACACTATAATGAAACTTGTTGTGTGTATTATAACTTTTGACAAAATGATGTTTTCTCTCTCTTCCTTTCTCTTTCTCTCTCCTAGGTTTATAAAATGAAGAAAAATGAAATGCAATGAATACATGTTTCTAGACCTTTTTATTTCGATTGCAAATTGTAATTATTGTCAGATGTAAATGGGAAACTGAAAAATGATAATTATGATTGATTAGGGTGGATGCCATGCCAGCGATTTATCGCTGATATCATGCTCACGTGGGTTTTGCAGGATGGAAGAATGACGACGAAAAAAGGCGATGTGTAATTTAATTATTATTATTGTAATTTTTATAGGTCATTGTAAAATGAATAACTGTCTAATGTAGTCTCTTGTTACAAAAAAGTTATAATTGAAATTTGTTAATATGCATGAGATGCTAGTTTTAGGGATAACTTAGGAAATGTGCATCTAATCACCGGTTCAATTTGATTCTTAGTTGTGTATGGCAAAAAAAAAGGGGGTTTGATTTATATATAGTAAATTGAAATTGAAGTTAATATATTGTAGTACCTTCTCAGTATTCAATAAATGATTAAATTAATTACTGGGTTATCTTCTTACCTTGCAAACATAATAAAGAGTTTTAATGGGAACACTCAACCTTAATAAAATATTCATGCATAACTTGCCTGCATGTGTGATCTTTTTTACCATATAAGAAATTTAAAACCGTAGAAACGAACTTAAACTTTGCACTCGATGAGACCTCTAGGTTAGGTAAATAAAACCCCTAGTTGGAGTTTACCGTCATAGTCATTATGTTTAGCGACATTGTCGTGAACCCATATTTTAGGAATGTCATGGTCCAACTTTATCCAGAGTATGCGGTTTCCTTCTAGTTTTGGTAATCGTGAGAAGAATGTCCTCTCTTCAGGTCCGACACTAGGCTGAGTGGTGAAGACCACCTTGGAAGTCACCTTATGAGTCCTTGTTAGAAGGAATGACTAAGCGGTGTAACCTTCCCATCTGTGGAGTAGGTAGAGATATTACTCCCTTGTATCCTATTGGATTTCCGAGGCCTTACGAAATTAGATCTAGAAATTAACTTCATCAGTGAATGAAATCCTGTTGGATCCAAATGACCTAAATGAAGATCGTGATATAGTTGTTCTTTGTCTTGCATTCTCGTTAGTGAACCCTTTTGTCCCTCGTAGATAAATGTCTTGTCTTGGGCTTGTGAAAATTTAGTGCCTTGATCTTTCACGAAAGGATTATAGGGTAAATACATTTTAACCTTAATCACACCTATAATAGAGATTGAAGCCCTAGGTGAAACTGGAATTAAGCTTAACCATGTGCTTCTTTAATATGTCGAAAAAGTACTTTTGTAACTCTTGTGTTTAAAATGATGTAATAATGAGATCCTAGTGTGACGATGAAAGTAAATCATCATATGAGAGTAAAACCAAAATTTGAGGTTGGGAATAATGTCACTTTGGGAGTCCTTATGACTTAATTTAAACTTCTTCATGTGTTACAAAGAAAGAATATGAATTGTCAAATGGTGTGATCAAACTTCGAGAAAACAAAGGATGTATATATATATAAATAAAATTTGGAATTCAGCAAGTTATTGTACTATAATAATAATGGTAGGGAAATAACTATTCCATGATCGAAGGATGTTCTTGGGAAAAGGCTATCTCGAATCTATGTCTTCCTTAATCCCAAGATTTCATCTTGACATCACGTTAGATTTTCTTGTGTAGCAAGAGTAAATTTTATACATTAAATAAACGTTTGAGAAGCAAAATCTTAACATAAGAATGAGAGAATTAGAATCTTGTAGGCATTTTGAAATATGGAAAAATACTTATGTAAGTTATGAAGATTGTCATAAGGGTAAAGAGAAAATTAAATGGTTGAACAATAAGTGAAATGTGAAACGAATTTTCAGAACATGTAGGTGGAAAAAGGGAGAAAATCATGCTTACCTAATAATGGATCTTGGAAAGTTAGCCATAACTAAAATACATTTAAAGTAATGGGTATTTTGCTACCCAATATACTTGAAAAGACCTTCCAATTGTCCAGGATGTTTTCTTCTTTCTCCCAGACTTATTTTTTGAAGGGTTCTATCATTATCATCTTCTACTGGAATATTTTCATTTGAAAATTCATCTATTGAATGCATTTGGCATTCGGGACAATATTCTAGCTCTGGCATGTTTGGGTCAATAAAATCATCTACTGAAATAATTGTTTCCTTAGGGTTTAATTTTTTGTTTACTATTTCATTCTGAATAAATTTAACACAAAGGGTTTCTACAGTATTCAAAAATGATTTTTTTTATCTTTTATTACAAATGTATTAACAAAATTAAAAATCCGAATCGTGAAAAAGAGGAAAAAGGTTATGATAATTTGTTACAACTTACCAGTACTCGTGTTAATGTTTCTAGTGGAAGAAACTTGGGTCTTCATTTTTTTGGTTGGCTGAATAAATTTTCTATGCTACCTTTTATTTTTTGTTTTTCTATGTTTTGTTGATTATTTAGAGAAGCCATTGTACTTATCCATGAAAATATTTAAATTAGATAAATTTAATCAACATTTAAATAGTTCAAAAATTTGTAAATGTAACCAAATGCATACTACATGCTACATGTTGGTAGCATACTCCATTCTATCGGGCAACATCATACTGATATGCTACCAGCTTAGGAGCATGCAAGTATGCTACTCGACCGGTAGCATACTTTATACTTCCGTCCGTGTAGCATATTGTTGTTTCTAACCGGTAGCATATTTTTTGTGTTAGCTAGCATCATGTAGTATGTTATCGATTACATAGCATACGACATGTTTTCGTCTGATAGTATGTAGTATGCTCATGACCAATGGCATCTTGCATGCTTTCGACCGAAACATACTACATGATGTCATTTACGGTAGCATCAAGATGCTACCGGCCGGTAAATACTATATGATGTCGGCTTATAAAGCATGCGGTATACTCTTGGTTGGTAACATTTAGTATGCTACCAGCCAAGAACATCCCGCATGATGTCGGCCATCATCATGCAGATGTCATACTTATATACTACCTGCATGCTACTCATTTGTAGAAAATTTTCTTACTTAAAATGCTACCGAACAAAATAAAGTACCTTGAAAGTAGAAAGGAAATATCTGCCTCTGGTGACTAGTCCTCAAATTTCGAAAGCAGGAAGCCTAAAGGAAATATTTGATAATCGTGATTTTACGAAAGGGAAGTTCCAAAGTTTGATGTTTAGAATTATGAATAATGAATTATAAATACTTAAATAGAATATATATATGAGGTGAATTTGACATATTTTAATTTCACAATAAGGGCAATTTGAGTGATAATAGTCGGTTGTCGGTGGAAACTCCTTGGTGAACCAACCACTATAATTTACTTGTACTCATAAAAATTTGGTGACCTAGTCCCTATTCATACCCGAAAAATTCACCAATTTCAATTTTGAAAACCAAAATATTCATGAATTAATGTATATTCACCACTATAATTTTCCATCCACTGTACTAATCCCATCCCCAAACACCTCATTTATCATCCCTAGATGCCCATCTACCCTCATTTAATGCCTTTCCACCCTCCAACCACATTTTATCATCCTTATTCAACCCTAACCCACTTAAATAGCTTGAAACCCTAATATACTCTCTTTAGGGCCCTTTGTATCGAGTTGAGCATCATCTCCACTTGCCCAAATCAAAATTTATGTGCATCCAATGGTGACCCTAGTAGGTCAACGTCAACCCTATAAATATACCCCACCCTCCTCAAGAGGATGGAATTTTGGATATTCAGCCTTTTTGTGAGTTTACTTTATTTATTTTTCTTCTTGGGAGCTACAACTATCAACTTGGAGCTATCTTGGAGCTTTTTCATCCCATCTTAGGAGAGTTGAAGTTTATTTCTTGCTTAGAGCCCCACCATTATTTCATCACACTTTCCATTAAGTCTTGCATGCTCATCACTTAGGATATTTTCAGGTTTATCAACCTTAATTGGTCAATTGACACAACCCTTCTACCATCCATCAATTCTTTAAAATCCTAAATTTACCCCCTATCACCGCATTCACTTATGCCCAGTCACCATTGACCTTATCTACATCTACCTTGATATCTGTCATCACCCTCATCTTCCCTCCTTTTTCCATCTTCTTCAAACTTCAGGCCTCTCGTCTCTCGAGATCCATATGTCCAAGCTCGGATCTCACATTTTAACCCCTTGGTCATTGTCAATTGTCCCAGATATGCCCCTATTCACCATCGACCTGATCTACATCCCTTATCATTTCATCATATCTACATCCTTTATGTCTCTCCAAGTATCTCAACATCAGATCCAAAGCCTCCTTAATGTTTCAAAGCCCATTTTAGATCTATTTTCTGTATTTTTGACCTTCTCTAAAACATTCACAATTGAATTCTCTTGTTAGTCTTTAATTTCCATCGACCCGATCAAGTTTGATTTTACATATATCATTTTTATCATCATCTACTTTATCGATTTTTATATAAAGCATATCTCTTATTTCTATTTTATTTTGTTATTCGTTGCATTCTATTTATCCATCATCTTTATTGATCTTTATATAAAAGTGGGATGACATCCATCCCTAAGAAGTTATTACTTCTCATGATTAACCTAATCAACAAACCCACCATCTTATCTACTAATCCATTTTTGTCCCTTTGTTACGCGGGTCATCGAGCTCATCGCGGAGAGGATATTTTGCACATGTATTTTCATCTTCATCATCATCTCATATCAAGAGGTAGCCTTAAACCATATCATAATTTGGAGTTTCTTATTTTCTTGCCACCATTCCATTAACTTGAAACAGGAGCGGGAAAATTTGATCAACAGTATGTTTTGCATCCAATGGTTGTAGAAGGTCTATATCTGCTATTACTTAGTGTGCCCTACGAGAATATTAGCTATATTTTTTGTGGCTAGAAAATATTAGTCGAGTTTAATTTATCTCACAATTTAAATCTACACTAATCCAGGATTTAGTTGATGATTTTAGTATTTTCTTCTCGATATTGTATTGTAGAACTTATTTTTAAGGGAAGAGTAGGCTTTTTCTCTTACTTTAACCTTATCGAATATAAATTTAAAATATTTTTAATTTAAATCTAAATTTTTGTGATTAGTCAATAATGTTTTGTTGATGATCTACACAGGTTAATGGTACACAAATGGTTTAATGTTTTATCTTGTATGTATTTTCCTTCTATTCTAGAATTTAGTGAGATAATTGGTGATGAATCCTTGAATGTGCATGGTTTAGTTTTGGAATTCAATTATATTCTATTTTAAAATATCAAGTTTTAATTTCTTTTCAAATAAGCACATATGCCTATTTATGTCAAATTGGTTATTGCTTAATGTGATCTTTTTATTATAGAGAGAAAGTGTTAGTTTTTTTTGAGCAAGCTTAAAATATTGATCATGTAATATTGTTCTTCCTTAGTGCTAATCTTTATATCGGTTGGATTTATTTTTTAGGAGAATATGTTTGATTTGATTGATATCGAGATATGGGGATTATTTTAGAATAAGAGATAGCTTTGAATTATGTACATCTCATATGTATAAACAAATGTAACTACCATTGGAGATAGTTAAGAGTGTAAACACTTATTCAATAAGTGGTTAAATTGTGCAACCACCATTTTATCTACCCATGTCATCACTCATTGATCATTGCATATAATGAATAGTCTGAATGGGAAATTAGAAAATTGAATCCACTGAATATTTTATTTAGCTTTTAATTAGATGGGAATTAGGGTTGCTAACATGTGAAGGTTTAAATTTTCATTTTAGGGCTTACATTATTATGTATATTAATTACAACATATATTCTTATGTATGATTAGGGCTTACATTTTTCTATACTTGTATACTAAACAAGCGAAATACAATCGATGATCTCCATAGTTATAGCTAATTTTTTTAGTATGGTATCTATAGTTTTACATTCTCTTCAAATTAGTACATTTCGACCACTCGACATTTTATGTGATCTCGTAGATTGTTGTTCGTTGATGTTTGTTGTTTACTAAGTACTATCAAGTTTTTATTTAGCAAGGTTCAAGTATTCTTGTGTCCTTTCTTATATTTATAGCTATTGAATCCATTTTTATAGGTGGATATGCTGGATTTAGTTCTTGTGTTTGAGATAGTGCTTTTTAATTGATTCCTTTTTTGCCTTATGCCAAAAAAAAATTATTAGTACTGATTTGATTTAATGGTTAAGACAATAGTTTGTGTTCATATTTTGATTATTTCTGAACCTATATTGTAGTAAGATTTATTTTGTAATAGGATATACTCATTATAATTCCATAATTTTGAGGTGTAACTACTAGTTTTCTTATTTTTTGTAAGAGAATATATTAGTTATAATTCCTAAATTTTGGGGTGTAACTATTAGTTTTACTTGTTTTATTCACTTTGAATCTGGGGTTTAATGAGTTTTGATGTGTATGTACATGGTATTATTTTCCTCTATTTTCTGTTTTTATTCGACATGGGATGTTCGTTCTTATGGTGCTTTGTTTTGCATCCAATGGTTGTAGAAAGGTCTTTATATGTTATTACTTAGTGTACCCTATATGCCCCTACACACCATTCTTAATAAATATATAGACATTTTTATCGAGGTATTTTTTATCATATTTTCAATCATGTTTATATAATAAATCTCCTCCTATATGTTTGAAGATTAATTTATTGTTATATTTTTACTGTTTTTTATTTAGAAAATAATTATAGTGACTATATTTTTCTTGAAGAATAGTTTATTAATATTGTCATTATGAACCGGAGGTGCTTTGATAGGTTGTTTAATAGTTTGCATTTGGGTTATTTAAAATCTAAATACATATAATGAGTAGTTAAAATGGATAAACTCCGGGATTTTTCTTTTATTGAGTAGGGTTCCAAGTTATCTAGATTTTATAGGTAGATCTGCTAAGGATTTTTTTATTGATCAATTTTTCAATTTTTGATTATCTTGTATTGTTCTACCTTATAGCTTGTTTTATTTGCGATTACATTTTCTTTTGTGAGAGAATATGCTAGTCTTAATTCCATTATTTCAGGGTTTAGCTATTAGTTCTATTTGTTTTGTTCACCAAATTGGAGTTTAATTAGATTTTGATGCAGATGTAGAAAGCATATTTTATCTTGTTGTTATTTACTTTTGTCTATATTGTGTTGGTTTGAGTTTCTAATTTCTCGTTATTTTGAACCATTTATATTGAATAATTTTAGTGTTGTGTTTTTTTTGTTTTGTCAATTTATTTCGATATGAGAAAATGGATCGAGTGTTATGCTCTTGGATTTCGGCAGAGTAGGAAGAAGTATATGTTTTTAAAATTATTTTTTAAAGTCTTGTTTAGATAATAAATTATAATTGCCTATAATTTATCTCTTTTGCTTTAGTAATGATGCATGCAAGGTTAATGACATGCAAAAGGTTTAATTTATATTTCATATAATTGAATTTTATTATACCTTTTTATTATGTTTTTGTTTATTTAAGAGTCTAAAATTAAATATTATCGGGGTTTAAAGCTTATGTTGAGCAGGGTTCATATTTTGATTATGAATTCTTCTCCTCCTTATACGTTAGCTATTGAATTCACTTTTTATGCAATCTCCTTGTCTTGTTAAGAGTTCACAAATGTGAACATTTTTGTCAAAGTTTACATGGTTCATATTTTGATTATGTATTTTCCTCTTCCTAATGGTCCTTTATTGTTTGACTTTTAAATACATATATAGATAAAACTATCAATTAATTTGAGGACAACACTTTGCTAGTACTTGAAAATAGTTTAGTAAAAAGAGTGCGAGTTGTATATTTGAGAAACAATGTACATTAATCTATTTTATTATTGACACCATTACTTTTTATCACTATTGTTGAAGAAAGTTTTAAACAAAAATAAAGCCACAAAGCCACCAAAAATTAATATAACTAAAGCTGAATTAATTGCATTAAATAACCTTTAAAATAATAAAAACCTTGCAATTGTTAAAGTCATAAAGGCAATTTTGTGGTAGTCCTTGATCATGGGGATTACATATCTAAAATGATTGATCATCTTAACTATGGTAGCTATAGAAAATTAAATAAAAATCCTATTAATAAAATTTTAAAAATTGTTTCCAATGCAATTAAAAATTCCTCTCTGGATGCCAAGACTAAGAAAAGTCTCATTCCCTCAAAATAAATCACCCCGAGAATTTATGGCCAACCAAAAATTCATAAACTAGGTGCTCCTATCCATCCCATTGTCAATACCATTCACTCTCCCACTTACCAACTTGCCTCTTTTCTTGCCAAAAACATAAACCTTTGGTGAGTGGCTCCTCATCATAACTTTGTGGAATTTATCCAGGGCGAAGCTCAAAGAGTAGGGATCTATTATCAAATTTTATGTAGTATCGCTCTTTACCAAAATCCTTATTGATGAAGTCATTCTTATTATTAGGGATATCACGAATTTCAAACTACAAAAGGACTTTAATAAATTCACACAAAGTTCTCCAAATGAAATCAACAAACTACTAATAAATTCTGTTAAAATTAGATATTGATACACACTATTATGGTTTGAATTTTCCTATTATTATTTTTTAAGGGAAAATGCACATGTTTGAGTTTTACATTTTACACTGCCATTTATATGTTTTCCGGACAAAATATTATTATTTTGTCAATTTTTTGGTTTTCAAGTCAATGCATACTTGATATTATTATTGTTTATCCATTATAGTGTTCTTGGGTTTGTAATTTTGTAACTTGTTATTTCGGGTTTGGTTTTTGTTATTTGGGTTTTGGCTTTTTGTGATTCTGGATTTAAAATTAGATATGGCAATTATTTATCTTTTATTTAAGGTTCAAAATTTGATAATCTTGTTTTTTTCCTTCTACCTTGTGCCTCTTCCTCCTATACTTCCCTCTATTGCATTCAAATAAATACTCTTAGAAGAATATGTGCTTGATTTTATTTAGTTTAGAGTTTAGCTATTAATTTTGTAATTTCTCCAGGAACTAGGGTTTAATGATATTATGATGTAGTTATATCAAGCTTTGATTTTTCTTGTTTCTAAGAAAAATTCTTCCATGGTTCATAGGTTCTTTCCGATACTTCAAGTTGCATCCGATAATCATGGATTTTGAAGAAGCTGTCACACACATTGTTTTTTTAATATATTTTTTCTCATTTTTCTTTATATTTTTAATTTGGACTGATGATTGTTTTGATTCTCTTGTGATAATTGTCTATAATTTATTTCTTTCCTAGTTTTGTGTTATTTAGTTGAAGTGTTAAAATAGATGCATATACTTAAAATATGAGGAAATTTTTTGGAAGTTTTTGTTTATGATTTTTAAATGTTTGACACGAGGATAATAATATGAATGTATGTGAACTCGGCAGAGTGTGATTCTAATGTTGAATCTAAGAAATCAGTTGATATAGATGCGAATAAGGAGGAAGTGCCCCTTCCTCCTCGAAGGATCCTATGCATCTAGAAAGTAATAATGAAGTGGCTTTAATAAAGAGTACATCAATCTCATCAAGGATGAAAAGTTGTGAGGAACAGATTGAAGTGATGATTCTAATCCATAATATTGAAAATGTAAATCCAAACACTGGATATTATTGGAAGGTTTTGAATTGGAAAAGAAAGGAACTATTTCACCCCTTAAGATGAACTTAAGATCTAATGGGAAGGGTCACAAAGATAAGATAGTTGTCGATTGGGTATGTTGTTAGTTCTGTTGTTGGTTGGGTTTGATGTTATTTTTGTTGGTTATTTTGTTCTTTTGTTTCGTTAGTTGTGCTCTACGGCTCGAAGATGAGGTTTATTTTGATCTTAAATGGTATATCTTTGTCTCCACTTTTGTACGGGGTAGGGTACCCTTAACCCTCTTTTACCCATAATAAAAAAATATGCCTTTGTATGTAATTGCTATACATAATTAAGTTATCAAAGGTGGTGGAGCTAAACCATTTTTGAGATTAAATTGAATAAATTGATTTTTATTATTATTATATTATATGTTTATTATTGACATCTATTGTTGCACTTTTCATTTGATTGTTCACACCTTTTTGTATGATTAGTAATGTACTCTTATTATATGATGTTTATGTAGAAATTTAGTTTAATAAAGAGGGTATAATTATTTATTTTATTGTGTTGTTTTTGTGACAAATGTTTCCATTCAAGATTCAATATAATTTATATCAAGTTCCTTCTATATTGATTGGGTTTTAGCAAGTTTTATAAAGCACAATTTTTCTTGCTCTATTATCATAATATATATGAGTTTTGTTTTTATTGTGCTTTTTGTAATAATATCTTCAGTTGAATTATAAATTCTATAATGCATAGCTTTTTGTAGAATAATTGAGAATCTGTATTATTCGGCTATATATATAGCAATAAAGTAGGCATAATATTCTTAATGAATATTATGCAAATTTTGAATTGTGGATTATTTAACATGAATAAATAATGATTATTTTTACTTGTCAATAATGCTTAAAATATGCTATAATAAGCTCTCTAAACTAAGGATAAATGTTTTATGGGATAATGTTAAACAATATTGAGGATTCCAAATATTAGATTGGGATATTTTTTATCTTTCATAGGATAAAGAGGCATGGCATCATCGGAATCTATTGCCAAAGCATTTCTCTTTCTAGTAAGTGGGATGTGTGTATGGTGGAAGATCAAGAAGTTTGGAAGATCCTTCTACGTCATCTTTCATGGAATTTTGATGACCACCTTTCTGTCAAAATTGATGGTTCCTTTGTCTCCAAAAGTATCTAAAAATCCTTTGAGTTAGTAAGGGCACATCTCAAGTCTAGGTTGGAGATGGTTTCATAAACGGGTTTTATTTCAAAGATCGCAATATATAGAGGTCCCCTATTGTGAATTCTTCTTGGATCCCTTTAGCTGAATTCCACGGAATTATATCTCTTAAAACAATTCGGAAAAGCCATTTGTTATATTCAGGGACCTTGTCAATTCCATATATTGGGCCTCTTAGCCATAACTAGGAAGAGTATATCACCCTTATGGATTTTTCCTACCTTCTATTATTCATGTTAAGGACCTAATACCATATTTGATACTTCATAATCTTGGGATCCAACTTCCTACAACCAAGTGGAAGTATTATTATTAGAATTGTGATACTAAATTTAAACATTATTCTCCTAAGTTTCTCTATGAAATTATGATTCATTTTCCTCTCGACTAGTCACAAATTGAATAGGGATTATAATTTAAAGTCCTTTACTACACCTATCCTTTCCAAATCAATAGGATTTGGTTTGTTAAGTTGAAACTTAATCTTTCTCACTTTCTTCATGGTGCCTTACTTATCAAGACATACATTTGGGAGAAAGGATCAATCACCTTGGCTTACCCATATAAAGATGTTTGCTCTTTCTAAATATTTCAAGTACATTTTTTGGTTTTTTCTTCGAGATAAATAACATGCTCTTGGATTCATAACCTTTTACACCCCGTCCACCTAAATCCATTTACTTGGCATATGATTTTTTTGGAGATCTTACTAACCGGCATTCTTATATTGCTTTTCTTTAGAATTTTTATAGAAAATATTTTATTTCAATTATGGAAATCTATAAATACATCAAAAAATAGAAAGGAAGCAATTTTTCTTAAAGTATTGTTAACGAGAAAATTTGAATATTGTCATTGTATAAGTGGATGCAATCTTAGATCTAGAAAACATCACTTGAATTTCAACACCTAAAGAAGCCTTTCAACCATTAGGGGAGTGCTTCTTGCATTCTGATTCATGTATCATCCAACTCGCATCTCCAGAGTTCCTCACCACCTCTTCCTAGACATCATTGTAGTCTCTTATGTAGTAATTTCCCCTCTTCCAACATCAAGGGGTGGATTGTGTCTTTGTCGTGACATGGAAAATCACTGACAAGCCCATCTTGGTGGTCTATTCACAAATATTTCAAATGTCGCCTCAACCACCTAAGTGTGGGGATACTATTTCCTTGACTCATGTTGGTGACACATAAACTATCAATGGGGATAGTTGTGTGTATCCCAATTCTCTTCGAAGGAGCCCCCTACATTTACATTGTAATTGGAAAATATAATAGTTGAGGATGGAAATATTAATTATATTATAATGGATGAGAGTGTGGTTTTAATAAATTCTTATTAGAGATCTCAGAATTGCCCACCCATGCGGGACCCAAACACAAGACCTAAAATACCAGGATAGTTATTTTTGCACTTTCATTTAGTAAAGAAACCATTCAACATCACATAGGATCACAAGAGGTTTCTCCACATCACATAGGATGAATAAACCCCCAAAAAGAACATGCAAAATAAAATATGACACTATATGCACAACAAAACCATACTAGGATAACAACAAGCACATAACCACTACCCATCCACAACATGAATAGAATTTTCTGAAAATCCCCTCATAGTAGGCAACTTACAAAACCAAGAATAATTTCATTAATTCTCTCACGATAAACAAAAAAACAATACCTAAGGATTTACATTAATTCTTATTGAAAATTCAAGCCCTCTACAGGATGCAACTTAGGGAAATTTAGCGAGGGTTTGCGGTGCTACCAAATCCTTCATTGCTATTGTTTCTAAATAGGAAACTTGCAGTCGATGCTAGGGCTGATGAAAAACCTCCAAATCCCTTAGAAAAAACCAGTAATAAAGTTTGATGAGTATCTTCCGCAAAAGGTACACAAGGCGGAGGAGAATCTCTCCCAGCATGGTTGAATCTATAGATTCCAAAAATTATAGCATAAGCTAGCTAAGCTCTGTGACTGCATAACACTTAGATGGAGGTAAAATGTTAAGGGTAAGATTGAACACTACCCATATGCTAAAGCGTACTTCATTTTTTTCTTTGAAACCCTAGAAGACAGGGATCTGATTTTTGAACAATAGTGGGTTTGGGGTGAACACGAACTCATGTTTAAGCCATGGTATCCATATTTTGACCCTCTTAAAGATTCCTTTGATAGTTTCCCTATTTATATTTGGATTCTAAGGCTACCACTACAGATATGGAGTAGATCATGCCTCACCACTATATGAGATACCCTTGGTTCCAATGTGAAAATTGATTACAAAACATTTTGTAAGACTCATACAATGTTTTCTAGAATATTGGTAGATCTTGACACCTCCTAAGATCTTCTAGTAGAAATTAATCTACAAATCGGTGAGAGAAATTATGTGCAGAGCTTAGATCACAAGTTTCTAGCCTTCATATGACATAGGTGTTTTCAAACCCCCATCTTTCAGATGATTGTGAGTATTCCAGATGCAAGGAAAGACCAACATGGTAGATGGGATCTCTTGCAGAACATCTCATGATCAATCCTCAATCGATCCGGTTAAGGAGTCATTAATCTCCTCAAGGAAAGATCATTAAGATAGATTCCCGTCCACTCTAGAGAAGGAGCCACTGAACTCTAATTCTCTCACCTCTACCAAGGATGCGATGAATTCTTCAACCGAAAAGGGATTTGTTGATTCTTTGAAGGTTTATACTATGCCCCTCACTTTGGAAGTCACATTCCTATAAATAATATTGAATTTGTACTTCCATTCTCATGGAAGGAGGTAATGAGGATTGGACGGTGGTGGATAAGCAAAAGAAAGGACACATCAATCCAAAACCAACATTGTTTCGTATAAGTTTTGAGTCTTGTCTTGTCTTTTCTCTTATTGATCTATTTGGGCTAGAGGTCTCATTGTTTTTATGTTGAGTTCAAAGCTGTGGGATGAGTGTGGGTTGTCTGCGCATGCCTTCTCTATTCTTGATATCTCTACTTGGGAAGCTTGGTTGAATTGTTCTTTGTCCTTTATTTTTTATATGGGTTCTTCGACCCTCTTCCTTATGCTCTTTATTATAATATTTGGGTGTCAACCCTTTTTTTGTATTTGGGGTATGGTCCCCTTTTCAAAACCATTTATCAATAATTAAAAAAACATTAATTCTTCTTGAAATGAGGTTTGGCTCAAGCTCCAAAATAAATTTGGAGAGATTTTAGGATAATAATGAATTATTTATTTTTAAATGAAAACTCTTTTATTGTGTTAATTTCATGATTTATTTAATTATTTTAACATTTTTCTTCAACCCAAACCTACACCACTCCCGATCTGAAACCTTAATTAACACATACATATCTTCATTAAGAACTATACGAGAATCCTTTTATGGATATATAAAAAAATGATTTAGATAGATCGTTTTATATTATAAAGAAATTTATAAATATTTCAAACTCAAGGTTCAAGAATGATCCCGAATAGGATGAATCGCAAGAAGAAAAAAATTCACCTCACAAATCAAAGACACGGGATTATCCTAGGGTTCTAAAATGTTAGGTCGTATGTAAAAATTCCCTTATTATTTTACTATCACAAATTTCTTAGTTTAAATCTTACCATTATTTAATGAATTATTTGTAACATAAGCACGATGATAGAACAAAAACTCCCTCAAACTAATGTAGACTCAATCTCACACAACTAAAATCGAGAGGTGGTAACAAGAAGGGCACTACATATCCCTCCCCTTACAAAATCATTCTCCATGATGTGACACACTCAAGGTACTAAAAGGGATTATAAAACATGGAAAATCAACATTGAAAAATTCTGATTAGTGAAAAGGACTACGTTGCTTAAAACACAACCACTAGTAGGTTTAAGAATATTTCAAATTTTTCTCAATTTCTTAATGTTCTGTGAAAATTGATACTACTCATTATTTTATTACTCAACTTATCTTTCACTTAAACATTTTCTTATTTTCAAATATTATAAAACCTATTTATCCAACAGTTCAAATCCATAGTGGATTCAAATCTAAAATCTTGATTCTCATTTCGAAACACATTCACACATGTTTTCTCATAAGGGTATTCACCATTTAATAGTTGTACTGATTACATAGTTTACTTGTTCAATGTTCACAATGTTATCACTTGTTAAGGATTTTAACTTTCAAAGTTCCAAAAGGTTTCCCAAATAGTTGACCTCACAATGTTACACAAGGTACAAAGCACATTATGAATGACCCACATAACACATTTTTAGCACATTTTCACGAATGAATCACAAAGACCTCTAAATTAACCATGGAAAAACAACACTTAGTCCACCTAACATAGAATTTCCAACAATTATGCCCCATGCATAAATCCAACACACACATGTGACTAACAAATAATGAAGCATCACATTGATACATATGCAACTAGTAAATTGCATGACTCAAACCCACAAATGTACCCACATAGTGCTAAGACAAGATCTCGATAGTACATACCAACAAAGAGGAGCATCAAGCCTCAATCATAACAATGCATAACAATACTCACAGGAGTAACTCATGAATCATACATACCAACTCCATATGTCTCCCAAATCTCCATAAGCCTCCCAAAGAACTTTGTATGACTCCCAATAGAGAAATAATCATAATGCTAAAACCAAGTTGGGTCACTCACCATAGAGCCCCGTCACCTTATTTCTCCATGTTGGGTCACTCACCATAGAGCCCCATCTCCTTATTTCTCCATATTGGGTCACTCACCAAGAGTCTTATCACCTTATCTCTCCATTTAATGAGGCTGAGTCACCCTATGGCCCTAGGAACATAGAGCCATGTCACCTCCACCCAAGTGGCATAGTAATATGTAGCTCAATACTACACAACCCCATGACCCCCTTGGGGCATACCTCTATACAACAAAGTGGTTCCATAGGTATGACCACTCTATGGTGGATCCCATGACCTTATTCTAACACATAATGACATTAGAACCAACATATCAACCAGATTCAAATGCTAAGTGGTAACATATAAAAATCTTTGGGCTAGGCGAGAAAAATTTAAACTCCAAAAGAAAGTTTCAAACTAAGAAAAATAAATGGCTAAATAGCCGCAATAATGTAAAGGCCTCTATTCTATTAATTTTTTCAAGACATAGAAAACAATACGATGCGCTTTGGAAAACTTCCCTGAACCCTAAGTGTGATTGGGAGAATATTTTCACATCTCCCGCTTTTGGACAAGGATGAAGGAGGCACAGGTGGCTCTGCTACGCTGATTTCAAGTGGCTTCGATGGTTTTTTAAAGGCTCTGATGGCATATATCAGGTGGCATCCATTTGAGCCCCTATTGATCTAGGATGTGGTATTAGGCACACTGTTGGCATCGTGGGTATTTTCCTCCTGTTGTTGCTCCCTTCGAAATGGTGAATGTTGATTTAGTCTCTTGGAAGAATTATTTTGCTATTGTTTCCACTACTTCTCTCTCAAACCCCTCTCTACTATCAAGTCTTCTCCTCAGGTATCTCTTTGGGAATATTTTCTTGAAACAGAGGATTTTTTCTCCTCCAATGGCTTGATCTGCTACTTTAATGGACTCTAGCTAGGTATTCCACTTCTCTACTCGTGGATTTCTTTGAATTGGCACCCTATTGTCTCAAGTAGGATTGACATCTACCCTTGTGTAAGGGTTTTTTTATTGTAGCTTTTAGTTTGGAGAATGATAGGGCTATCATTCTCTCGTAAGATATGGGAATTGTAAAATCGTCACCTATTAATGAAACCTTGGTTCCCGATTTTCAACCCACTCACAACTTATTTTTCTGTTAAACCGTTCTAGATTCCTCTTCCCCATCTGCCATTGAATTTTTGGGGAGAGGAAAGTCTAACTACTATTGGCAATTTTTGGGTAAATTTTTATCCATTGATTCCAATACGAAATCTTATGCTCACACTACATTTGCATGGTTATTGGTGGATCTGGATACTTCTCTCAATCTACCTACTTCAATTGACCTTAAAGTGTTG